>JAJOZX010000353.1:1380000-1528656 GCA_023014485.1 Bathynomus jamesi
ATTTGTAATGTATTTTTTTTTATGGAAATTGTATATAATACAGTTTTTACCATTGTCAAATAGTAACTCCTTGTGTTTTATATGCTTAAAATTATTATAGTAACTTGTTGAGCAGTAATTATGAAAAGAAAACAAATATGCTAGTCCTAACATGAATAAAAGTGATTGTATTAATTTTATTATTGGGAGTCCACAAAACAAATAAAATGCAACTATTTTTTTCTAGATTTAAAAGATTGAGACCAAATTTTTTAGTTGCGTAGCTGAATGGAAGACAGTATCGTTGTAGTTTTTATTATTGTTGAGACTGTACTTAATTACTAACTAATTAAAGAAGAAAAAGGCATTACTGAAAGTTTAAGAAAAGGAAGTTCGTTAAATTGTAAGATATGCAGTGAAGTTAGATGTGGACGCAGAATGGTACTGAAATGGATGTTATCCGTTTTAATGTATACGACAGGAACCACCTAATGTCGTGTCTCAGCAGATAAAGTGAATGGGGACGTAGTAGAGGTTGAAAGGAGAAACATTTTTGATGATCGAATACGTAATTGAAAACGAATCAAGGAAGTTTAAAGAGGAGGATAAAGTAAATAAGTCGCAGAGGAGATGACTTATGTTGAAAAGAAGTGATTGGGGTAGGAAGTAGGAATGCAGAGGGAGACTTGCGTGGAGTGTGTGGATGCGAAACTTTTTATTTGGTACCACCACCTGACCAATATGCAAACTGCAATCATTCCGAGGAAGTTGGGAAACCTTTTTACCACAAGCGAGATAAAAATTGTGGCAGCATGTTTCAACATTATCTCCAAAGTTTTTTTTTTTAAAGGCTTACAAATAAATGTGTGGTCGCTTAAAGATTTCTTCAACACAATTTTTTTATTTTAAAAATAAATGAAAGCATTACTTTAAAAGTTTACACGAATAAGACTGAGATTTTGAGTGAACTTCGTAAATTTTTCAGGGTTTATTATTATTGGCTTGTTAAGGCTGCTTTTAACTTGAAAACTGTCCTCGAGGAAAGTTCTCGGCTCTCAACTTCTGATATTATTTGTGTGGTCGTAGTGGACTCTGATTTGGTAAAGCAACATCTCAAAAGTACATTATGCAGGGTTGGTACCCAAAAACCCAGCACAATATTCTGCTGTCTTTTTTGTACTTCCAGCATCTACTTCTGAAATCAGATATCGCTTTTTTCCATTATGAATACTGTGCGCAATAATAGGATCATTACCTACTGAACTCTAGCCATCTTGTATAAGGGTAACGATTACAATCATCAAGATTAAGGTCATTCTTCATTTCTTGGATTACTTCATCATTAACTTTTATTAACCTTTTCATGTTTGGTGGTTCATATCCTGATCTTAGACCTTTGGTTAATTTTATAAATTCTTTATTTTCTAAAACGTTGAAGGGTATGTTAGCTGAAAAAAAAAAGAACCTTGCAACTTGTAAATCTAATTCTTCCTTTTGGTAAACAGTCGTTCTTACCACAAATGGTGTAATTGATCTTTGCCCTTTTATGCTTTATTGGTGTTGAATGACAGAATGTGGATGATGAAGAACCTGCACTGGTGTCACTCATTTCAGGCACATTTTCACTTATAATCTTTGGATCATCTTTGCCAGAAGCCAAAGTTGGAGGAAGTGAATCAGTTTCAACTGATGCTCCAAATTCGAGTCTCGGCATACCTCTTGCCTCATTTTCAAAACATTCCACTTTTCTTTTACTGCATTTCTCTAGATGGATGTTTCACACACTCAATTTTTCGAGTGATACTTTCTTTGCAATAATTGCATAGTGCTCTAGTAGGCTGATCACTTAATAAAGTCACCTCGTCCCATTCGCTAGCTTTAGATCTTCCACCTCTATAACTCTGAGTTTGGCATCTTAAAAATTTTAATTTGAGTTAGGTCTAAATAAAGCTGAAATCTGCTGTTAAGAAATAAAGGAAAGATCTAAAATTAAAATGGAGAAAATTCTAATATGTCATTATTATCTCATATCTGAACTTTCTGTGAAATAAAGATGTCTTTTTAATATATATTGTAGATTAGATAAATAAATTTATAAAATAATAGATATATTAGACACTACATAATTATCGAACCTTTCTAAATAAAATTTCAACCCATCAAAAACCCAGTTGGGTTGGGTTTTTTGTGAAAAACCCGGTTTTTTGCCAACCCTGACATTATGCGGGGATTAATGTCGTGGAACGGGATCATGTAGTCATTGCAACATCCTGGGCCCTGAAAATGTTGAGACAATCATTCCAAATTACTAAAATACTAATATATACTCGTATTTTTTCATATTAGGAGTTTGAGTATTTACGTTACGGTGAAAGGAATTATCGCACGGAACATTTGAAAGGTGTGTGTATATATATATATATATATATATATATATAATATATATATTATATAATATATATGATATATATATATCCTTCTCGCCCACCGACGGGGTATGCTCCTCATGAGGACCTACTTTTATCTTCGTGCACAGAGGCTACCCTCGTCAGTTCTGTGCGCGGCACTCTCTAAACTTCCACCCCAGGGATGGAGCTGGCACTTCACTGAAGCGGTCCCTTTGCTTTGTCTGGAGCTATAGGGCGCGTCCCTCTATGGCCAATGTGGGAATGCATCTTCCTTCGGTGTAAGGGCTCTCTCTGCCTTCGTGAACCATTGGACCCTGCTGAGCTTATATTTCTTTCTTTCTTTCTCCTCGTTTCCCCCAATCCTTCTGACTTTTTTTTTTTCCGCATTTGGCTTTGTTTTGGACCTTGACTTGACTCTTTCCTTGGGTGAGGGAGTGGTTGTCCTTCACCTTGTCGCTCTCAAACCAAGCCCTGTCCCTGCCATCTTTCACCGCGCGTTGGATGAGAGTGGCCGCCTTTTGGGCACGGGGACTGGGTATGGGTGTATCTCCCCTGCGTGACATCTATTGGCAGTGGGACCGAGTGGGACTCCCTTGTTGGAGTCGGTGGTGGCTGGATGCGTGCGGGGGATGAAGCTTTCCTTTTATTTGCTATGGCTTCTTCTACTCCTCGGCTTTCGACCTCTGCTTCTAATTCTCGGACTACTACTACTCTTAGCACTCGGACTGCGGAACACTCGCCTCCTCCTCGTTCAAAGACTTCTCGTATGTCTTATTTCCGTAAGTCTTTTGACCCCCTTGTGGGAGCTGACGACTCTGACCCTCATTACCCTCAGTTTATGGTCCTCAGTTCTTCCTCCTCTCCCCTCATCTCACAACGGTATGTTTTTGAGGTCTACGATGACTTCACTTCCCGTTGTGGCGATCCCCGACAGATGTGACCCCAGAATGATGGTCCTCTTGTGGTGGAGGTCTCCTCCAGAGCCGAACACCAGAAGGTTTTGTCCTTCTCGACCCTGGCTTCTGCTCCCCTAGATTGTCTCCTCCACTCTTCCTTTAATACTTGTACGGGTGTAGTACATGCTCCCCGCCTTTTAGAATGCTCAGAATCGGATCTTCTCACCCGCCTCTCCTCAGAAAGTGACCCGTGTTTACCGCCACCCCGAATGGTTCAGGGGCCAGGGATTCCAGCTCCCTTATTGATCCTAACCTTTGTTCGTTCCGTTACCCGAGAAAATTATGGCTGGTTATCTCCAATTTCCGGTCCGTCGTTACATCCCCAGACCACGCCGATGTTCTACTTGCTAGAGGTTCGGACACGTCAGTAAGATATGCCGAAGTTCCCCTGGCGTTTGTGTCAACTGCGGGTCCCCGACACATGGTTCCTCCTGTTCGAATCATCCTTGCTGCGCCAACTGTGGAGAAGACCACGCCGCCTCCTCTTCCTGTCCGACTTACCTATTCGAGCGTGAGGTCCTGTCGGTTCGGGAATCAGACAAGGCCAGTTTTCAGGAAGCGAAGGCTCGAGTTAGGTCACATTCGCTCGCCCAGGCCTTACTTTTGCTCAAACACTGCGCTCTTCCCGCCCGACTACCTCCCGTTTGCCCCGGACTTCGTCCACCTCCGTACCGCCTTCTTCCACACCCTCTCACTCTAGGCCTGATCAAGCCTCGTTCACCCGTCCTCTTTCTTCTCGCCGTCTCCACCCGTGTTCACTGTTCCTTCAGCCCGTCCCCTTAGTACAGTGGTGGCGAACCTTTTTTGCTGGCGGGTTATTTTTGTTACTTTTGATTTTTAAAAAAACGAAATTGAGTCAATTTATTTACTTTTATTTTTAGTGAGAAATTTGTTGTTGGATTTTAGCTGCTAATGTTTTGATCCGAGGTTTATATTTAGTTGTCTTTACTCTCACACATACAGTACTCATATCTGTGCCAAGGCGATTCCTAGTGGTGGATTTGACGAAATTCATGGAGGAAAACAACTGTTCACATGAATAAGATGAACCAAACATTGTTAGCAGAGCTAATGCTAGCTTTTTCATTGATGCAAAGAATTTGGTAAAGAGTTCCATTCTGCAAGAATAAGGTTCTCTATACTCTTTATATTAACTGTTGTTCTCTGGTTACACCCAAAATTGACGACTCCAATTCCTTTTCTTGTAACTTCAGATTAAGATCAATAAATTTAGTCTTCCATACTGCACTTTCTTGGAAGTCAACTAATTTCATTTCTAAATTACTAATGTCAAGCCATTGAAAAGCTGATAACTGAAGATCTTCAAATTGAATAGTATGGGGGAATTGGATGAATTGTAAGTTGTCATACATACACGTTTTTAAACGTATACGTTTAAAAACGTTTCAATGTGTATCAGCTGTTTATTTCGGTGGGAGAATAAAATAATTTTAAAACTGTAAGGCAGAAAATATTAAAAATTAAAGTCATGTTTTATTTAAATAAGAGCTCGTGGGTCACTAAAAATTGCTTCATGGGTCAGTGGTTCGCCATCACTGGTATAGATAGTGTTGCCAGTTGACCTGGTCAACTGGCAACACTTATTCATTCCAGTATTCATCCACAGAGCGGGATACCTATACCTATTCTTTTGGAAGCCGGTGCTAATTGAGATTAATGTTACGCAAAAAATCCTCCAAACGGCTGGGCTAAAGCTTATTTTTTGCCGCTTATTTTTGCCAAAATGAGCGGGATAACATCATAGAGGAAGCGAAAACCAAGGCCGCCAATTTTTGCGAGCAAATGGGAATCTCCACAGAGCGGCGGATATGGAGGAAAAAGAGAATGCCAGGGTAAGACACTAAGACACCGTGGACACAGGTTTCTCATTGCAAGATAAGATCAAACGGGAGCAGTATGAAATCTTGAATCGGCTACACGAGGAGACGGCCCGACGCACCCATCCGATAAGTGACATGAACATTAAGTTTGGGTTTCTCAGGTCACTCAGTTACTTGATGGACCCATCCAACAACAGCGACATTACCACGAAAATCTACCATCTCACAGAGACTACGATGGTATCATCGCCAGCGAGCTACAGAGGGAGATTCATCATCGTCGTCGTCACATCAAAATGTATGAGGAAACCACTGGGAAGGAAACGGTGGACTGGAAGACACATGAAATCCTTTAAAATGTTGTGAAGTGGGGATTCGAGGAATCTTCCCCTAACCTTCTCATCATACTGAGGACATTTCTCACCATGTTTGTGAGCGTTGCAACGTGTGATGTGAGAGGAGCTTCTCCAAACTGAAACTGATTAAGACCTACCTCAAATCCAGAATGAGCCAGTCTAGGTTCAATAATTTAGCCATCGTCTCCATTGAGAGTGAACTAGCCGAGTCAATTGACTTCGAAGCTGTGATAGACGAGTTTGCCTCACTGAAGGCTAGGAAGATATGAATCACACCGTCACAACAACAACTGCACGCTTGGTAGGCCAATGACCATTTAGAAAGGCGGAAAACAAAAGTGTAAGTATTTATTTGCAAATATACTGTACTTAATTAAATTTGTAATAAAGTTATTTCATAAAGTTTTGTGTTTAATTCAGCACGTAAGTTCTGAGGGGACAGCACTTTTTTTCGATACGCCACTAGTTCTCCCCACAAAGTATCAAACCCAGCTATAACTTCCATCATACCCAAGAAATTTCCATTCTTCGTAGAACCCACGTTTTCATCATCATAGAAAGGAAGCCCACGCTCTTCAAGGAACCGGATTACACTTACTACTCATTGAAGTATATTTCTCCAATAATTTGCTAATTCGTCAACTTGTTCTAACAATTGCTTATGAATCCTCCCATTGGCTTTTATTAGTTTTGCCACTTCTACGGTTGCATCACAGTGGATTTTTTATTTTTTATTGAGCGTCTTGGGAATACTCAGCATTTTTCCAGTCACTGAACCCATCAGTCACTAACCGAGCTTGGCCAACATTCAGTAGTTCACAGTGGAAACAATAAACCTTGCCAGCACTAAGTGAATAATATAACCAGCCTCGATCAATTTTTCACCATTTGGATGAGCTCGTTCAAACATTTGTCTTGTGAAGAACGATTACTGTTGCCAGACTTGATGAAATCATTAGTCTCGTTTTGTAACTCAGTTGAATCTCTTTTTACCCAATAATTTACCATTTCATTTGTCGATTTGAAAGGCCATAGGCCAATGTCCAATTCAAGTCCTGGAAGCGTTTGCTGTACTTCTTCAGCTGACTGAGATTCTTCTTGGGGTGCCACTTCTGAGTCTGAGTAGCAGCTGAGCCTTCAGTATTATTTTTATGACCAAACTGGGATGTTGATAGCTGTGACTGAATAAAGAATTCACCAAATTTTCTATATTTCTTGACAACTTCCTGATATTGCTTCTCTTTTCATGTGCTAATTTCCTCTTTTGGGCACCCCTAATATGATGTAGAAATTTGTGTCGGTCACTCATGCCTTGCTGACTGACACCTACAATACAAGAGAAATTAATTTTAGATATGATATCTGAGAGACCAGGCAATTGTGAAATGTGATACTACAGCATATATCGGATTTTTGTGGGCTATAGATTAAGCATCACCTCCAATAGTTAATAAGGCTTAGGTACTTCGATCCACGGTTCGAATGGGTCTTCCCTATCGACACAACTTAACGGCCTAAGTATAATTTTTCTTCGTCAAGGACTGACTAAAAGAAACGACTCCGTTTCAAGACTTAGAAAGAAGATCAAACCTTATAAAATCGAGGGACCAATACACGTTCGTAGCCGATGAATATTAAACGAATTGAGCCTAGTATACACTTGTACTCTTGAGAATAAGAATGATACCAATGAGTATCTGGAAGCAGTGATGTAGTCGAGACCGAGACCCAAGCAACCGAAACCAAGACCATATGCAATTTTTGCATGTATTCAATATTGTGTAATGTCTAATTCCTAAGCTCCGTACTTCACATTCAAGAATAAAGATTCTAAAGAGGTTATCAAGTGACAATTGTAAAATTTACTCATAATTTATTCACAAATTCATAGTTTGTGGCATTTTTCAGGATTTAACTGCCACTTAAACAAGATAAGTGTTCGTTGCACTTGAGGAACATCACAGTGATGTAGCAAAAAAAGGTCTCGAGTCCGACATCACTGTCAGGAAGTTACGCTGTTTAGGATGGATTTGATCGGAACAGTGGAAACAATAGGCTTCAAAAATGATTAGGCCCTGTTGAAAAACAAGTGTACCTATTTACGTTAAATGTAAGACTCCAACAGACTTATTAATTCAATTTAGGTTACTCAAAAGATGTAAACGTGGGGAAATCTTACATAAAACTCCAAACAACATAAGCTAAACTAAGTGTGTGCAGGGAATGCTGCTGACCGTAGTCAGTTGCACGGTGTTGGTAGAATAACTAAGAGACTGGCATATAGCAGACTTGTTCTCAAGTCATTTTTATGAAATCCGAGTCAAGTCGCGAGTCTTTAAGGGCAAGTCGAGTCTCAAATCTCTTTTGGCGAGTCTCGAGTCAAGTCTCAAGTCAAGATGGACAAATGAAAGATTGGTGTAAGATGCGTGGAGTGATGACATATGTAAAGATTAAATCTTGTTAAACCGCACACTATTAGTGCCAGAGATGCAGTGTTGTGACAGTGAATTTGTATGCGTAAATCTCATATCAAAATGTAAATAAAAAATGGTAGAAAGAAAGAGTGAAGGGATTTTGAAATCGATTTAATTTCGCGTGAAAATTTAAATCTTTTAAAATAAAGACATTCAAAAGTAAAGTGATCCGATACCCAAGGTAGAGCCGAAGGGCTGAGTGCGTTATCAAAAAAAGAAATTATTGTTTGACATCCCCGGGTAGATTCATGGTCGAGTAATTAATTAATCTACAAAGGGGAAAAATCTACCTTGTTGGGTGAACAAGGTTGTTTTTCATTATTGAAGCTTGTAAAGGTTTGGATTTGTTTATTTTTTAGTCTCGCCTAAAGGAAACCCTCGAGAGAAAATTTTAAATTTTAATTTAAAATTTTAATTTGAAAATGTCTTTAAGAAAGACGGAGCGTAAAACTAAAGGAAATTGAATTGAATGAATCGCAGTGCTTCACTGGCGCTTCGACTGCCGAGGTCATATCGCGAGAGAGAGGCGAGGAAATGGGGGAAGAGAAAGAGTGGCGAGGGAGCAGCGGAAAAAAGACCGTGAGTAAAGAGAATAGTAGAAACAGCAAAGAGAGGAAAAAATTATACGCTAGTCACATTAAATTGAGAATAAGAGGCCAAGTCTGGCGGAGAAAGGAGAAAAGTGTGTCCTTCGGTCAGTGATGGGCATCGATACATGAAAATCGCTAAAGCGATACCGATACATCGATACATGAAGAACGTCTTAGGCGATACCGATACGCCGATACTTTCTAGATGTCTTAAGCAATACCGATACCGATACATGCATCGCCGGTACATTTTTATAATTATTCATTTAATATGTAGGTATTAGATATTATTGTTTATACTAGTAATTTGTACGCACTGTAAGCAGTGGCGGTCCTAGCTTACATGACGCCCTGGGCGAACCTCACCTTCAGCGCCCCCCCCCCCTGTTCGCCAACACACACACATTCGAATCCCCCCAAAATAAAGGACAGACATAACACTTTCACAAAATAACTTTTTATTGGACTAATTGTTGGAACTTCAGAACCAAAACAAAGACTCAAATTTCTGAATTTTACAAATCCTTCATCCCGTAAATAGAATAACTCACTTAAGAGAATGTAATTATGATACTATGAACAGGAAAAATACAAATTAAATTGCACAACTGCCATAAATAAACTAGAGAATCAAATTTCTAAATTGTACAAATGCTCTATCACATAAATAGAATAAGACACTTAAGAGAGGGTAATTATTATGCTACACTTTGAACAAGAAACAAAATAAATTGCACCACAGCACAACTGCCATCTAAAGCCTGACTCTTCTTACCTTCCTTGATGCAAAGTCATGAATTAAATCATCATATGAAATCTGCTTAGCAATTGTATGATTTATACTGATGATGGCCAGACCGGTAAGGCGTTCCTGTGACATAGTTGACCTCAGGTAGGATTTGATGAGCTTCAGCTTTGAAAAGCTCCTCTCTGCTTCAGCAACAGTGACTGGAAGAGTAAGACCAATTCTGAGAGCAGTCCACAAATTTGGATATATTTCAGAGAGCTCCCTTTCATGGATAAATGTCAGCAGTTCAAGCAAGGATATGGTCTTTGATGGCAAGTCAGGCAAGTTCTTCAGCTCCTGTGCAAGCTCTCTGCCATCCAAGTCAGATTGTCCCTTAAAGTGTAGTGTAGTACTAAGGTTCACACATTGTTCTGTCAGCTCCTCAAATGTGAGATTTTGGAAATGTGTCAGCACTCCAAACTTCTCTCCCACAATTTCCAACGTGGAAAATCTTTCCTGAATGGCTGATGTTGCAGCATCAACCACTGCATCAACCACTACATATGTTAAAGTATGGGCCTTTATTCTTATTCCTAATAATATTAATCTGGAAGCATTTTGCATTGTTTAGGTCTTTTATGGGAAGGTTTATGGAAAATGCAATAGATGGTTTTTTATTAATAAAAATATATTTATTGATCTTTTATTATTTATTTTATTTTATTTTTTATTTTTATTTATTTCTTTATTTATTTATTCTTATTTTTATTTTTATTTTTTTTGCAGGCGCTCATGCCGCCCCTCCACAAATGCCGCCCTGTGCGGCTGCCCATATTGCCCATATGAGGAACCGCCACTGACTGTAAGTAAAATCAACGACATTTTAATGGGTTTTATAGATGTAAATAAAAACAATTGCTTTATTTAATGAAAGTATGTTTTAATTTTATAAGATACATGAATGACTGAAAATATTACACTAACAATTAAAAGTAATTACTATTACCCTTCAAAATTACTATTTAAAGACTTGTTTATATGCACTTACCGAAACATGAGTCTTCAAATTGCAACACGAAGACGGGTCAGCACTAATGAATACACCAGGTTTTGAAGGGCACAAGAGACACAAGCAAGATAATTTAAGTCGCTCATCACAATTCGCAATCTTAAAGTATTTACCGCAAGTTATTAGGACTGATTTTGACCAGTTGGTATCTTTAATTTTATGGAAATGATTTTCTGTCGCGTCATTTTCACCAGGTTGTTCCTTTTGTGGCTCACTCCCTGACGCGTTATTATTACTATTAATATCTTCACTCATTATAGCACAACTACTCGGCGTGACGTCTACTTAATGAGTGACTGATTGATAAGAAATGCCTCGGGGACCAAGAGGAATCGCTGCGTTACAAGTATGAACCTGTTTAAACTCAACACCGAGTGGGCGTGGCCAATAGTGTTGCAACACCAATGAGCGTTTCTATATTATATGAGCGTTTCTATATTATGAGCGTTTCTATATTATGGTTAATTAATCTCAATAACACAAGTACAAACGTGTTTAAACGTTGCGCCGTACTGTGTGACGTGACCAGTAGAGTAGTACTGTCATTAAATAAATATTTAATAATATTATTATTTATGTATATTCATAAATATAACTCAGTAGTGTCATATTATAACATCTATTTAAATATTTAAAAATTCTTATTAATGTATCGATGTATCGAACTATCGATTTTTTCCGATACATTTAAGAAAATTGACCTTAGCGATACCGATAAATCGATACTTTTGTCAAGTAGCTAAAGCGATACCGATACCGATACAAAAGTATCGATCGATACGTATCGGCGATACATGTATCTAGATACTGCCCCTCACTGCCTTCGGTATAGGTGTGGAGTCATCCAACAAAAGAGAAAGAGTAAGAATGAAGTCTGAAGGGCAGAAAGGGAGGAACTGGGAGCGGGAAGTGGCAAAGGCAGGGCAAACCAAGAGGCAATGTGGGACGGAGAGGAATGCCGCAAGGTCAGAAGGGGGCCATGCGTAAGACGAGTGTGATCAATGCGAAGCCGCACCATGGCGGTCTCAAAGTTTCGATCACGTTGGCAGCAGGAAGGCCATTGAGGAATTGTGGGCTTCAACGCTCTCAGTAAGTTCCTGGACACATACTCCCACTGGCACTACAACCGCCGAAGGAGTGCATCCCGGTAAACCCTCGTGAAATCCGACCCCGGGAGAGGTGTGTTAGAGTCAAACGGTATGAAGGACACCCTCCTCGCCGCAGCGTCCGCACACTCGTTCCCCGGAGCACCGACGTGGGAAGGTACCCAACAAAAGGCGACCAACTTACGACGTGATGAAAGAAGGACAAGCCAGTCCTGGATCTTTCTACCAACTGATGCTGGGAAACGAGAGGACAGGGCATCAAAAGCGCTGCGGGAGACCGAATACAAGACAGAAGACGTAGGTGAGAGCTGAGAAAGGAATCGAAGGGCCAAGAGAATAGCAGAGAGTTCTGCCGTAAAAATGGAAGCCGCTGGGGAAAGGGATAGCGATTGAACCACCGACGGAAAGGTTGCCGCACAACTCACTCCAAACGACGAGCGAGAGCGGTCAGTGAACATAGGGATAGAATCAGATTAGGTAGAGGAATGGGATAAAAACAATTGACGGAGGGCAAAAGGGTGGAAATTTGACTTTGGTGCAGTAGAGATGAAGGAACAGATACGGAGGGGGGGGAAGGGTCCACGGGAAAAAGGTAGAGGGAGGAGAAGGGAGTGTTCTCCCTCCCACCCCAGAGAAGACAAGATGGGAGCCATCCGTAGACCATACGGTCAAACCAACTGGGGACGACGGTCAAAGTAGGCCTAAGTGGAAGAGTCGAAGAGGAAGTGGAAGACCAGGTTGGAAGGAAACCGCCAAACGCGAAAGAGGTGTTTTAAGCCCTCCAAGGTGCGGTGCACATCCAGCGGGAAATGGCCGCTTTCCGCATAAATACTGACAATAGGAGAGGACCGGACTGCGCCGGTGCTGATGCACCAGGGAACGGATAGAATCCAGCATGTGCAGGGCGGAGACAGGAGCGGAGGAATAGGCCTAATAGCCATAGTCTAGCTTACTTTGGACCAAGGAGTAGTAGAGTCGCCAAAGAGTGTGGCGGTCAGCACACCATTCAGTATGGCAAAGGAATTTCAAAAGAGTGCAGGTCTGAAGGAACGAAGCCTTCAGAGACTTTAGGTGGGGAATCCAGGAGAGGCGGGAATCAAGGAGACCTAAAACTCTAGTTTCGGGGACTACAGGAAGCGGTGATCCATAGAGAGGGAAGGGACGGCGGTGCAGCGGCGGTGACGGCAAAAATGCATCACTACCGTTTTCGAAAGAGGAAAAGCGAAACCCGTGATCTGTGGCCCATCTGAAGACCGAATCCAGGGCCCGCTGGAGCCGTTCAAGAAACGTGAATCGGGAGCCGGTGCAATAAATGGCAAGGTCGTCGACATTGGGGGTGACTGTAATTCCCGAGGACAGAGCCGTCACTACATCGTCAATCGCCAAAGCAAAGCAAATGACGCTCAGGACGCTGCCCTGAATAACCCCCTCCTCTTGCGAGTGTACAGAAGAGAAGGAAGTACTCACTTGAACACGAAAGGAGCGAGAAGACAAAAAGTTGGAGATGAAGGAAGGGAGAAGACCTCGGAAACCCAAGAGATAGGGTTTACGGCAAATCCACCACCGCCAGAGAGTGTCATATGCTTTCTCCAAATCAAAAAATACTGCATAGAGATGGCACCGTTTTGCAAAGGACTCGCGGACCCCAGCCTCCAACTGAACCAAAATGTCAGTGGTGCTACGGCCCCTGCGAAAACCGGTCTGTGTGGAAGAAAGCAAGTTGTGGCGTTCAAGGTGCCACACCAGGCGCCGAAAAACCATCTTCTCAAGGAGTTTCGAAAGGCAGCTAGTGATGGATAGTGGACGGTAGTTAAGGGGAGATGTCGGGTCCTTGCCGGGCTTAGGAAAGGGGAGCACCACTGCCTCCTTCCACCAGGAAGGAAAGGTGCCCTCACCCAAATCCAATTATAGAGGGTGAGCAGATAGAAAAGAGCCGAAGGGTGTAGTTGGCGGAGCATATCAAAATGAATGCCATCTGGCCGGGAATAGACTTGCCGCAAGAAGCCAACGCCGAGCGAAGTTCCGACATGGAAAAAACACGGTTGTAAGGGAAGTTATTGGTGGTCTGGAAAAGATGAGGGGGGCGAGCAAGCAAAGCCTTACGTCGGAAGAAAGCGGAATCACGGTGGTCGTGTCGGGAGATGGAGGCAATGGTCGAGGCCAAGACCTGGCCACTACAGTAGGGGACGATACTAGGTTTCCGTCTACCATAAAAACAGGAGGCGAATGGGAAGAGGGTTTACCGGAAATCTTCCAGATCTTGTTCCAGATTCGGGAGGAAGGGGTGCGAGAAGTGAGAGGACACAAGTTCGCCAGGAAAGGCGGCGGGCTTCACGGACTGTGCGACGGGCCTGAGCTTGCGCACATTTGAAAGCTATTGTATTGGCAAGGGATGGGTTGCGTTGAAGACGACGAAAGGCTGACTTAGCTCGAACGGCTAAGACGCATGTTGGGGTCCACCATCGGACCGAAGGATCGGAGGTGCGGGGAAATGTCGACTTAGGGATGGAGGACAGGGCGGCAATAAGGTTTGGCTTTCAGATCAGGAAAGGGGCCAGTCAGCTTTGGTAAAAGACCATCGGGAAGAAAGAACAGAGGAGCCGGAAGTCTGGGATATACGGATGAGGGAGAAGTGGTCACTACTGTAAAGGTCTGGAGTAACGGACGAAGAGAAATCAAGAAAGGCGGGAGAAGCAAGCGAAAGATCTATGGAAGAAAACGTACGGGTCTGGAGGTGAAAAGCTGTGGGTTAACCAGTGTTGAGAAGACAGATAGAAAGAGTTTAGAGAAGGGAGACTACAACGCCACCCGGCTGGTTGGTGACCGCGTCACCCCACGAGGGGCTACATCAGGGGGAGAGGTACGATGCGAACCTGCAGAGAGGGCACAAGGGGCGAACCCCAGGTTGGGTCTCGTGAAGGCAGACACATTGGAGAAAAATCTCAGATAAAGAGGAGGAAGTCCTCCCAATTATGGAGAAGGCCACGACAATTCCACAGGGGGAGGGGCGAGAGACGTTATCGGTCGAGACTTAAAAGTGACCAGTAGAATGAATAGACGTGACTGGGGGCAGGTTAAAGAAGAGGAGGTCGAAGAGAGGATAAAAGGAGGTGGAGGCAGTTTAGGTTTCGGGGGGAGTCGGGGAATGCAAAGCGGGGTGGGGGTGGAGGAGAGAATGCCGGGGACATCGGGAGGTCAAGAAGGGAGCGGGGCAGAGGAGACGGGGGATACGAAGCAGGGCGCGGTGAATCTGGTTTCCGGGGTGGAGGTGGAGAAGAGGATGCTGGGAGCATCGGGAGGTCAAGGAGGGAGTGTGGTAGAGAAGGGGGATAGGGTGGATGTCAACTTGAACTCGAAGTTCAGAAGCCGCATGATCACCATCCTGAATAAAGGAGGGGAGGGGACGGTCGCGAAGGGAGGCGGGGGAACTCAGAAGAGCCGGTAAGACGAGGGGATCACTGTAGACGGAAAGGGTATGCGGGCGGGAGGGAGAGAACGAGGAGACGGTGGACCTGAGCAGGGGAGATTTGGCAAAGGGACCCAAACGCTGGAGGCGGGTCCTCTAATAGAAGAGCACGGATGGGAGGAGAGACCAGAAGAGGGAGCGGTTTTCGATATATACGAGGACTACTCAATATATTTTGCCCCTTTTTTTTTCTTTCCAAGTTTCCTTGTAAGTTCCAGAAATATTGTATACAAGTAGGTACATACCTTTTTTACAAGTTTTTATTTTTCCACATGGTCTCTCTCCTTTTCTACGGCTTTCCTCCACCTTGAAACAAGTGCCTTTATTCCTTGCTGGAAAAAATCCTTCATTCGCCCAAACAAATGGAAGCCAGATCCCGGCTGTATGGAGGATGGGATAACACAGTCAAGCGCATTTTTGTGATGGCCTCTCTTGTTTGCGAACTGTTGTGTGGTCTTGCGTTATCGTGCAAAAGAAGGACGTCTTCCAGTTTTCTCTCCGGTCGAACTCGCTTTATACGTCTCTGGAGTGTCTGTAGGGTAGCAATATATGCCTCTGAGTTGATTGTTTGTCCTTTCTTCATATATCCACCAGAATCACCCCTCTCATGTCCCAAAAGATGGTGGCCATAACCTTTTCTGCAGAGGGAGCCATTTTGAATTTTTGTTTTTCTTGCGTGGGGAGTCTGCGTGATGCCACTCCATGGATTGGCGTTTTGTTCAAGTCTCATCTCCAGTCACAATTCGTAAAAGGAAGTCATCCCCTTCTGTCTCGTATCGAATCAACAACTCAGAAGCAATTTCTTTTCTTTGGGCTTTGTGATCTTCAGTCAGTTCGTGAGGAACAAACCGTGAACACACTTTTGAGTATCCCAGTTGCTGAATTATCGTATTCACACTTCTTTCACTTATTCCTAGCTCCTTGTATGTGACGCGTCGATTTGATCGAATGATGCTGTTAGCAGTGATGGGCAGTATCTAGATACATGTATCGCCGATACGTATCGATCGATACTTTTGTATCGGTATCGGTATCGCTTTAGCTACTTGACAAAAGTATCGATTTATCGGTATCGCTAAGGTCAATTTTCTTAAATGTATCGAAAAAAATCGATACTTCGATACATCGATACATTAATAAGAATTTTTAAATATTTAAATAGATGTTATAATATGACACTACTGAGTTATATTTATGAATATACATAAATAATAATATTATTAAATATTTATTTAATGACAGTACTACTCTACTGGTCACGTCACACAGTACGGCGCAACGTTTAAACACGTTTGTACTTGTGTTATTGAGATTAATTAACCATAATATAGAAACGCTCATAATATAGAAACGCTCATATAATATAGAAACGCTCATTGGTGTTGCAACACTATTGGCCACGCCCACTCGGTGTTGAGTTTAAACAGGTTCATACTTGTAACGCAGCGATTCCTCTTGGTCCCCCGAGGCATTTCTTATCAATCAGTCACTCATTAAGTAGACGTCACGCCGAGTAGTTGTGCGATAATGAGTGAAGATATTAATAGTAATAATAACGCGTCAGGGAGTGAGCCACAAAAGGAACAACCTGGTGAAAATGACGCGACAGAAAATCATTTCCATAAAATTAAAGATACCAACTGGTCAAAATCAGTCCTAATAACTTGCGGTAAATATTTTAAGATTGCGAATTGTGATAGTTGCCTGCTTCCGACATTGTTAGCTGTAGAGAAGAAGCTAGAGCGTTTGAATTCGGAGGCATTGCGTCATTGTCAGCCACTTCTCAATGCAGTCACAGTAGGGTTCACTAAGCGGTTTGAAAAGTTTCTGTGCCTTGATGCGTCGCATGAGTGTAAAGCAGCAATACGGCATCGTCTTCAAATCCTCTGTTCAAGTTAAAGTGGATGACAATAAAAGGCAAATTTAATACTAACATTGTCAAAAAGAGGGCTCAAGAAATGTTGGTTAATGCTGTTAAGAGCCTCAGCGAGCAGACCCCCCAGCAACAACTAAGTGATGCTGCATCTGATGGAAGTGCAGATGATTTCTTCTGTTATGAGTCTGCTTCCACTAATGTCTCTGCAACCCAAGATTCCACTGAGACGGAAGTTTTACAGTATCTGGGTGACGGAAGTCATTCTCTCCAATCTCTGAGGCAGTACCCAGGAATTCTACGGGTCTTCCTGAAGTATAACACACCACTACCATCCTCTGCTCCTGTAGAACGGTTGTTTAGTTTGGCTGGTCACATTCACGCTCCAAAAAGGAATAGACTGTCTGACCAGATGTTTAGCCAGCTGGTATTTTTGAAGGGTAATAGTAATTACTCTTAATTGTTTGTGTAATATTTTCAGTCATTCATGTATCCTACAAAATTAAAACATACTTTCATTAAATAAAGCAATTGTTTTTATTTATATCTATAAAACCATTAAAATGTCGTTGATTTTACTTACAGTGCGTACAAATTACTAGTATAAACAATAATATCTAATACTTACATATTAAATGAATAATTATAAAAATGTACCGGCGATGCATGTATCGGTATCGGTATCGCTTAAGACATCTAGAAAGTATCGGCGTATCGGTATCGCCTAAGACGTTCTTCATGTATCGATGTATCGGTATCGCTTTAGCGATTTTCATGTATCGATGCCCATCACTGGCTGTTAGCACGCTGCACAGTGTGAGATGTCACAGCCAATGCGGGCGACCGCTACGTGGCTCATCATTTAGGCTGGCTTTCCCTCTCTCCGATGATCTCACACGTTTAGACCAGCATCCAACTGTGCTTCGATCAACAACAGCATCTCCGTAAACGTTTGGTAGACGTTTGTGAATATTTCCAACTGTTTCCTTCTCTGGGGTTAAGAACTCGTTAACAGCTCTCTGTTTACGACGCATATCACTGTCAAACGCCATTTTCGAAACTGCGTTAACTATCGGTTTTATACAAGGGCGCTTTAAATGCGGTTTTATACAAGGACGGGAGGTTCAAACTGGAAAAATCCGGTTATGCGAAGCGCAGAAAGTTCAAACTTACGGCCCAAAACACAACACATTTCAGCCCCATGGCCTATTATTTAGCTAAGAAAAAAGGGTGGGGCAAAATATATTGAGTGCCCCTAGTGTATGCTGAAATGTCAGGAATGGTTTCAGGAGGGTGAGTAAGCTGGTTAGTTGCTACTGAGGTGGAGCAGATGGGGACAGTGGAATTGAATGTTTTGGGGGGACGTGCGGGTGCAAAAATAAACACGGGAGTTGGAGACGACGAGAAGGTAGAGGACAGGATAGGGGAACGGGTGGATGAGGCCTGACCAGGCCTAGAATGATATGGTGTGGAAGAGGACGGTACGGAGGTGGACGAAGTCCGGGGCGGGCGGGAAAAGCGCAGTGTTTGGGCGAAGGTAACGCCTGGACGCGCGAAACGGAACCTAACGCGGGCCCTCGTTTCCTGGAAGCTGACCTTGATTCCCGAACCGACAGGACCTCACGCTTGAATAAATGGGTTGGACAGGAAGAGGAGGCGGCGTGGTCTTCTCCACAGTTGGCGCAGCGGGAAGGATTCGAACAGGAGGAACCATGTATCGGAGACGCGCAGTTAACAAATTCCAGGGGAAATTCGGCATGTCTTACTGACGTGCCCGAACCTCTGGCAAGTGAAACACCGTCCTGGTCTGGGGATATAACGGCGGACCGGAAATTGAAGGTAACTGGCCATAATTTTCTCAGGTAACTGGGAACGAGCAAAAGTCAGGATCAATAAGGGAAATGGAATCCTTGCCCCCTGAACCGTACGGGGTGGGGGTGGTAAACACGGGTCACCTGAGAAGAGAGGCGGCTGAGAAGATCCGATTCTGAGTATTCCAAAAGGCGGGGGGCATGCACTACACCCGTACAAGTGTTAAAGGAAAAGTGGGGGAGAAAATCCAGGGGAGCAGAAGCCAGGATCGAGAGGGACGAAACCTTCTGGTGCTGGGCTCTGAAGGAGACTTCCACCTCAAGAGAGCCATCGTTCTGGGGTCACATCTGTTGGGGATCGCCACAACGGGAAGTGAAGTCATCGTAGACCTCATAAACGTCCCGTTGTGAGAGAGGGAGAGAGGCGGAAGAACTAAGGATAAGAAACTGAGGATAATCAGGGTCAGAGTCGTCGGCCCCTACGAAGGGGTCAAAAGACTTGCGGGGATAAGACGTACGAAAAGCCTTAGAACGAGGAGGACGCGAGTGTTCCGTAGCCCGAGGGGGGTCAACCCCCATCAACATGCGGTCTTCCAGTGGTAGAGGACTCGCGGGCTTGGTTGCCCACCACCCGAGTTCTAAGAGAAGGAATAATCCGAGAATTAGAAGCAGAGGTCGTAGCCGAAGAGTAGAAGCAGCTGAACAAAAAAAAAGGAAACTTCATCCCCCACGTGCATCCAGCCACCACCGACTCCAACAAGGGAAAGGCGAATCGTGGGCACACTCAGTCCCACCGCCAATAGATGTCACGCAAGGAAGATACACCGATACCCAGTCCTAGTGCCTAAAAGGCGGCCACTCTCATCCAACGCGCGGTATGATATGGGAGGGACAAGGCTTGGGTTTGGTTTAAGAGTGACAAGGGTGAAGGACAACCACCTCCCTCACCCAAGGTTCAAGGAAAGAGTCAAGTCAAGGTCCAAAACAAAGCTAAATACGAAAAAAAAGCCAGGAGTGGAGAAAAGGATGAGAAAGAAACATAAGCAGATCAGCCGGGTTCCCAGACGGGTCCAATGGTCCACGAAGGCAGAGAGAGCCCTTACATCGGAGGAAGATGCATTCCCACATTGACCACAGAGGGCTGCGCCCTATAGCTTCGGACAAAGCAAAGGGAAAACTAAAGAGAGGAGTTCCTGTAATCTTAAGTTGTAACTTAAGAGTTATAAAGCAGTTGTAGTTCTGCCCTGTAAAGTTGAAGTGGCTTAGAGAATCTTTAAACCCTGTGGCATGATTAAAAATTTCTAAGTTGATTTGAAACTGTCTCACGTTGTTCCAAAATCTGAATTTCTTTTGTTTTATGCGAACTTGTTGGTGAGGGTTTTATTTTTAGTCGCCAGAAAAGAACTTTGTGAAAATTAATTGAAATTTAATTGACGGACTTTTTTTTGTGGAAAATAATCTGCGGAACTCGCACAGAACTTTTGAGAGTAAATTTCCCAAATTTTTTAAATAACTGTACACCGTATTAAAGAATTCGAATTTAGTGCTAGTTCTAGTCAGCACAAATAAAAATCCCTCTGTATAAGTCCTTTTAAGACTGGAATAATTGCAAACATTTTCTTTGAATCGAAAATGTGTTGTTTGGAACAAAATTTGTAATCGTACATCTGTAGGTTCCTTTTCAGTTGATGTCCTATTTTGAGTGAAGCAAAATAAACTTTATACGAGGGGGTGTTGTTTCTATACTACCTTGCAATAGGCCTCTCTTGTAAGCTGAGAGTAAATTAACAATGAAAGTTCGAAATTCATAGTGAGATTCCCAGTAAGCCGAGAAAACTATGCATATAAAATTGAAGGGCTATTCGAGTGGATAGGCAGTCATCCTGAAAGAAACGAACCCGTACCGCGCCAATAAGTGCAACCGCGAAAAAGAAGTTGCACCACAGCAATTAAAATTGGATAATAAAAAGTAAGAGTATAAACAGTACATAATTTTTCAATATCATTTACCAATTCCTTTTTTTTTATTTATGAATGTCACTGTAATAGAGTACATCTACAAGAAAGTAACAAATAAGTATAAGAACTCAAGATTTTATATTTATCTAGGTTTATACAGTATATACAGTGTTGGGCACTAAAGCGTTAATCCGATAATAGTTAATTAACGAAGTTAACTTTTTTTAACGGACTATTAACGGAAGTTAATTTCCATTTATCGTTATCGGACCAGTTAACTTCCGATAACTCGATATTTAGTCTGTTAAAGTCCGTTAACACGTTAACTGCGAGGAGTCATTCACGGAAGATCACCGCTCCGCGAATGAATTCAAACCGCCATAACTTCAGTCTGCTTCCAGATCTCGCAAGGGGAGGTTGGGGAGGCCCAAGAGGTCAAGACTGGCAGTTGGGCCTAACTTTGAGAAGTTGGTCTTTCTGAAGGGCAACCAGCACATTGTGTCATAGTCTTTAATAAATGTGCCTAAAATTTAATTTTACCTTTCAGTTCCCGCCATAATAATTCTCTGGTAAATTAAAATTTAGTTAATGGTTAGTGGTTACAAGGGTTTCAAAACATGTATCAGTACATTTTTTATTAAAAAAAAAAAAAAAGTTATTAAGCAAAGAAGTTGCAAAACTTGATAAAAATACAGTTAAATACCTATTTATTGTTGGATTTTGCATAAATAAACATTTTCTATGGGTTTTAAAGCTTTTTCCTTGATTTTTTAAAATGTTAGTAAAGAAATAGTTATCGTTAACGGATTATCGTTAACTTCCGTTAACTTTGTAGTAAAATTATCGGATTATCGTTATCGGAGTTAAAAATTGGGGTTAACGGATTATCGTTATCGAAGTTAACTTTTTGGTTAACGGTGCCCACCACTGAGTATATATATATATATATATTATATATATGATCTTATCAAATTATGTTTCATAAATTAGTATACAGAACATATTCAGGACAGCAAAGTGAACAAAAAAGTTCCTGTATCGTTTCCGATACATTGCTTTTTTGCCGAGGACGATCCAATTAAAATTAAAGTCATTGAAGTTTATCAAAGTCGTGGCTGTCTGGTTGTTTAGATAGCTATTTTTCTTTTGTTTTGATAGTATTTTGTTAGTTGTCATTTTAGAAACCAAAATTATTTCCTTCATTTCATGTGTCACTCTCGTGTAATGTTATAGAGCGTTATGGAGCAGTATTCTTTTGAAGAACTTGCTAATATGCCTCTCGTATGAGGAGAGATGCTAGGCAACGCAGCTGCTGCCTAACGCCAGTATGCTGAAAGGTAATAGGTGATTACCATCGAGGCCTACATTTCTTTCAATTGACCGTCGACTACGTGAGCAAGGCATGTTTCGACCAAGACATGTGAATGCTGAACGTCCACGAACTCGACAAAACGTAGATGTAGAAGAACAGATTCTTCTAGCTGTTCAACAAGATCCGCATACAAGTACAAAGCGAATAGCTGCAAGAATAAATAGGTCAAATTTTCAACGCGTTGAAGCATGTACTCTGATGCAGGGAAACTATTTTGAACGCTTGCTGTAAATAAACATTGATAAATTTTAATGGTTTTCATTTTAATTGGATCGTCCTCGGCAAAAAAGCAATGTATCTCGGAAATGAAGTGATTGCGGATTTATGTTCATAGGAACTTTTTTCTTCACTTTAATTTCCTTAATATGTATACTAATTTATGAAACATAATTTGATAACACCCTGTATATGCAGGTTAATATCTTAAAAGGAGTTGGCTCCCAGTTTTATCACTAGTTTCAGTTACAGAAAATTTGTGTTCAAATAAATTGTGATATACCATACACACAATGGCGGATTATCGTTGAGGCAATTGAGCTGAAGCCTCAGGCCCCATGTTTGAGGGGGCCTCCAGTCAAAGTGGACCTAGTTAAGTGAGGGTGACTCTGTGTTAATTTCAATGGAGATTATTTCAGCGTTAATATGCCAGATATTACTAGTGACTTTTGATTATTATTATTTTGCAAGCTCCATTCTTAATCTAAAATTTTATCTTTATAAATGTTTTGTTTATATTTAATTTAATTTTTTTATTGAAACATTTAGTAAAAAGAAGCAACTCATTATATCATTTTTTTAGTCTCTGCTGCTTTTGTTTTAGCAAACGGCAAAATACACTGTGTTAAGGTTCCTTTATGTTTGTTTCTCAATTAGCCTAAGCACCGTACATGTAATTCGTGTAAATGTACTATGTACTGTACATGTACATGTATTGTTAATAAATCCATAGAAAAGGGCCCCTAAAATAAAATTAGCCTCAGGCCCCAAGTACAGTTAATCCGCCCCTGCATACACAGAGTTAGTATGGTTCTACAGACAGCTCAGCATCATTAATTTTTTTCGTATTATCAAACACTTTTATATTTCCATGTTGCACTTCAGGAATGTTATGTTTGTGTTTTATCGCAGAGTTGTGCACGATGTGGACGCATAATTATGCCACTGCACCGTTGCAAAACACATAATTGGGAAAAATACTAGTCATTTGACTCATTTCATCCAAATCGCAAGTCAGAAGAGGCAAAGTCTCAAGTGAAGTCCAGTCAAATTACACCCAAGTCCGAGTCAAGTCTCAAGTAAAAAAAAAAAGGATCACCTGAAGATCCCCCCCCCCCCCCCGCCCCCCAGGCAGAGCTGGGGGGAAGATCTTCTGGTGGATCGGGCTGGGGGGGAAGATCCTCAGGTGGACACTCTAGGGGGGGGGGGGGGGGGAGATCTTCAGGTGATCTATTTTGGATCCATTTTTTAACCGGTTAGGTTAACTGAATGCCCGGTTAGGTTAACTGTACGCCCTTGATGAATGGTAAAGTCGTGATATTTTCGTTAGTTTACTGTCAAAACCTTGGGGCAGTATCTCCAGGTGGAGCGGACTGGGGTGGAGTATCTTCAGGTGAATCGGGCTGGGGGATGATCTTCAGGTGAACACTCTTGGGGGGGGGGGGGAAGATCTTCAGGTGATCCCCCCAAAAAAGGGACTCGAGTCCCCATCTCTGGTGTATATACACATATACTGTACTTCTATGTATGCCTATGGAATAACTGTAACGATTGAACTTAGTACTTTGTTAGAACTAAGTAATCGAATTTGACTAGTCGAATCCGGTTTAATGTAGCGTGATTAGTTGCAAAAGAATAGTTTATTGAAGTTGAGAAATCTCGACTTGCACCAGTTCGAGGCAAGATTGTCGTCGTCGACCGGCCACAAGTGAGGAAGAAATGAATGTTAAACAATCAAAATTATGAATTCCATTTGGTAATGAATTCTGGAATATTGCGTTCGTTGCTCCATTGAAAAATGGATGCAACATAACGGGTCTGTCAAAAAAAACTAAGCCAAATTCAAACCTTTATTAAAACAAAACCATTTATTTAATTAAGTTGAATTTTTTACACAATAAAGTATAGGTAATCACCTATTATCCTTTAAATGTTTATGACGATATCTTCAGAATTGTTAATTTTATTAATAATTAACTAAAAAGTGAGATTCTCCTACTTAACATGAAAAAAATGTTTTTTACGATATACTGTAGATAATTTTTAGTTTAATAAAATTATACGTAAAATATGTTTGGATTTCTCAACTCTTTTCTGACAGTTTACTTCTGACAATCTTTGTCCATGCACTCTTTTAAATGGTTTAAATTGCAGATCAGATTTAATAATCCTTCTTACGCTTGATTCTGATATTTCTAGTTCTTTTGATATTTGAGCAGGTGTCATGTGGCTACCAGGTCGATCCTCTTGACTAAGGATACGTTCCTCCACTTTCTGAATATTTTCATCTACTCTAACTGATTTTGGTCGCCCACTACCAACCTTCCTTTCAATGCTTCCTGTTTCATCGATAGTTCTCAATAAGTAATCTAAACCTGATCTAGTCCATCCTTTATAATCGAATTCAGAAAGTAATTTCCTTGCACTATAACCTTTTTCAACTCTATAATGCTTTATAATTATTTTATCTTCATGTGAGAATGGCATATTTAGAGGTATTCACGAAAAATTTTAAATCTAAACAAATTCTGAAAAAGAGAAAAAAGAAGATATTACATAATAAGAAAAACTGAAATTTTCGCAACATGTAGAAATAACCGCATAACTCCTAAAATATTTAAAATAAAGTTATAAAATTATCACAGATTATTTATGAGCCTTTTATTTATTTATTGTAAAAAAATATTTGAAATCTCTATCAAATTGTGTATTTTATAGAGATTTCAAATTGGCTTAGTTTTTTTGACAGACCCTGTATATTATAATTTTCGGACCAGAATGCGAAAATTATTCATTAATTGAAAATAAAGAAGTCTACAAACTAAAAACAATCCTGAGGAAACTGGACTGACTCTTGTCTTTTGCGTTGCCAGCACGGCAGCAAAGATAAATCGTCATACATCTGGCATCCAAATGATGTGCAATATTTGAAAGAAATGACAAGATTTTAATAAAATATTGGACCGTATCTGTGAAAATTTCTTTCAGCGAAAGAAAATTCTAAAATTAAGAGTTTCTACAGAAATTCATGGTTTAAATGTATGAAAATAAATTAACTCGAATTTGTACATTATTTATGATATATTTGCATATTTATTGTAGGAAAATTTTTTTACATTACTCGTATAGCCTGAAGAGCAATTCTCAGAAGCAAAATAGAGAATTAAAAGTAACATTTATATGTAAAAGTTAAACCCAAAAACAAATCAAAATGAAATTGTTATTACCATTGTTTTCCAAACATGAACTGTTTTAGATAATCAAGTTATAGGAGTGAATGTAACCAGGCTGAACCAAGTAAATTATTTTTGCCTAATTGTATGCATTTAATAATAATAATAAAAATAAAATATAATTTGTGAGGGTCCCTAAAGTGTGGATCAAGGCTGCCGTTTTGAGGAATTTCGTCTGCTAGTGCAGAAAACAATTGCGTATCATCGACAGACGTGGAACTGGCAGACCTCATTCCACGTCAATGCTAAATAATTGCTCACGTTTTAAATATGACAATTTTAATATGAAAGACGTAATAAATGTTAACAGAAATCACATATAAGGCGTTTTTATTCAATTCCTTTTTTTTTAGTTAACATAATTATTTTATAATGGATCATAGAAAGGAGCCACATGTGTGACTATGGGTAAGCAATGACAAACAGAAAGTGCATCGACGAACCCCATTCTGTTCTGTTCCATGTATCTGTCCAGTGTTCTCCAAATGCTCTTTGCCAAGTGTCTTCTACCTGAGGTACCATCTACATATAATCATCTGAGTTTGGCAAGTTAAGTTTTTTTAACTTCTGACTAAATATGGGTGAAAAATCGAATCATTAAGTCTGTGTTGTTATTTTTTTATTGGGTTCAGAATCCCAGATGAGCCCTGAACGGCCAAGCTCTGAAGGGCCAGTTCAACCTACAGCCCAAGTTAAGCTAGAGTCCAGTGGTTCCCAACCGGTTTTGGCTTATGGCCCCCTTAGGAACCTTATTTTTTCCTGTGGCCCCCATAAGCATTATTTTCATTAGGTAATATGCAGATTAACTCTATTTTACAAAAACAAATATATATAAAGGATATTAAAACAACTATTTGTATTCAGGTACAATATTATTTGTCACATAGGACTATAAACATAAAAACTAAACAGTGGCTAACAAAAATTTGCAGTTATTTACTTATATTATGTATTAAGTATAAAAAAATATAACCAAAAGAAATACTGTACTTATAGCAATCTATTATAAATTAAAAAAAACTAGTAAAATTACTACAACTTCGCAATATTAGGGTAAACAAATAAGAGCTACTTACACACTACAGCGACGATCCACGTGGTAAACAGACTGTAAGGATTTCAACCTGAAGTATTTTTATCAAGTCAACAACGCTGCCAGGCGCATAACAATCAAACGCACAATGGAGTGCGCCGCACAATAAGCTTGTAAGATGCAAAATATTTGTTTACAGATAAATTCAAATTCTATTATAAAATATCTAAAAAAAAGGAAAATATATGTATTAATAATTTTTTAAAATGTAATTCAACTACATAAATTAAAATTATCTATTGGCCTAACTATAATTTAGGCTTCAATAGGTTGAGTCCTGTGGCCCCCTTCATGGAGTCTGTGGCCCCTCTAAATCTTAACATTTTCCTGTGGCCCCCTTCAAATGTGCCATGGCCCCCAGGGAGCCATATGGCCCCCGGTTGGGAAACACTGAGCTAGACTAAAACTTACGGACTTGGAAGTCCTATAGGTCCTACCTCAGGGCTGCTGACTCGATGAGGGCCTACCTTAGGCCTCAGTTGCATAAAATTAAGATAAAAACAAAAGGGGCACTATTTATGGTCTTCTTTCTAAACTTTGCAACAACAGCACAACCTACACCATTGCACGATGCAACAATCTTGTATCTAAACAACCAAGCTGAATTGCAAGAGAGCTCTCTATAAGACCACACCCTGTAAGTGCTGCATTCAACAAACGAGTCGGAAGGACGCGGAGTGCCCCAAAAAAATTATGCCACAAGAGCCCAAAAATGCTAGCTCTAAATTAAGTGAATTTTTCACTAACCCTACAATTAAGGTACAATTAACCCTACCTTAACTTAATATATACAAGCAATGCTGCATCAATCAGCTTAGTCATCATATCGCCTTGGGACAACAATGGCTCTTCCTCTTCTAGATTTTCTAACAAAAACAAACAAAACAAAACAAACAAACCATCTTTATTGCGGATCATTCACAATCCATAGCCACTTAACCTAACATACAAGTACAATCTTACGTATACATTGAACTTAATACAAAAATAATATGAAAATAAGGCCAACATAGCCACTTAACCTAGCATACTGGCATACTATTTAATTAATTATCTGACAATTTTATGTATATTGTTATTATCTGATATCTTATGACACTTATAACACTTATTATAACATAGCCACTTGCTATAACACTTATTATAACACAACTTAATATGCATATATAATCTTTGCTACATTACAAAAATAAGGTATTGTAAACCAGCAGTTGTCTGAACCAAGACTGCCATATAGGTGAGAGGTACACAGTATCTGAAGACAGGACATTGTACAATAACACATTAGAGCTGTTTTGGACCCTAGTAATGAAATTATATATATTCTTCCGGATTATCATTTGGCTGGTAGGTAGGTCACGCGTAGTAAACATAAAACTGGCACTGCACCATTTTAGTTCCCTACATAGCATGCGAAAAATATTATTATAAGCAACAGAGAGTTTATTCATAGCAGTTTTTGTATAATTCCACCACAGATGGGATGTATACAATGCAGTACAGTAAGTCTAAAAAGATAAATTTTAACTGATTCTGAACACAAACAAAATTTCCTTACTAGCATGTCACCCTGTATATACAGCTTTTTCGTTGCCTCTCAATATCAAGTTCATCTCGCAGTTCGTGAGTAATTACATGACCTAAGTATTTACATGTGTCTTTGACAGGTATAGTCTGACCATTCATTTCAAAAGACCCACATGATACATGTTTCAGTAGATTACACCTAAAAATCAAAATACAGCTCTTTGCCCCATTATAGGTGATGTCATTTTCTATACCATATTGTTCACATACCTCTAATAGTACTCTCAGCCCATGGGGAGAGGGTGACAGAAGAACAAGGTCATCAGCATACATTAAATGATTAATTTTTTCCTTTCCAATGACACAGCCAGTACGTGCAGTGTTTAGTTCATTGGTAAGGTCATCCATGTATATACAAAAAAGATAGGGTGATAATATACGTACCTCCTTGCCTAACACCATTAGTCACCTTAAAACCTGGTGATACAGTGCTTTTCCATTTTACAAACATGATCTGCTCTGTATACCAGAATGCAAGTATCCTAAGTACATATTTAGGTACCCCTCGACACAAGAGTTTCTTGAAAAGTTTGTGATGGTTAACTCTATCAACTGCTTTTGATGCATCCAAAAAACAGGAATATACATTGCTGTTTGACATCTTGTACTTTAGGACGGCTTCCTTTAGCATATAAATACACATGTCAGTACCATGTTTCACTCTAAAGCAAAATTGATTGTCATAAGTCTGCAAGTAAGTGCTTATCCTATTATAAATGACATATTTAACACTTTAGAAAGTATACTGTCAAGTGCTATTGGCCTATAATTATTCTTATCACAGATATTAG
This sequence comes from Bathynomus jamesi, assembly GCA_023014485.1. Lineage (NCBI taxonomy): Eukaryota > Metazoa > Arthropoda > Malacostraca > Isopoda > Cirolanidae > Bathynomus > Bathynomus jamesi. The sequence continues at coordinate 1,408,908 of JAJOZX010000353.1, forward strand.
CACCCTTATTTTTAACAACTGGCAACAATACAACTGACAAAATGGATTGTGGCAAGTACCCATGTATCATACAGCTTGTGAAACACATTGTAATTTGTAAGCATAGGTATTATGCGAGGGCTACAACATTTTAAATGTTCTGCTTGTATGCCATCTAGGCCACAACTTTTGTTATCATCTAACTTATGAATAGCCTGCCAGATTTCTGAGTCATTAATTATAGTAGTTCCTCAGAGCGTTCTAAATTTAGGTATATATTTAGTCTATTCCCCCCCCCCTCCGAGACAATTAAATAGGGTTTCATAATGATTTTTCCACAGTTCTGCAATGTTTTTTGCACCATGTACATTGTACACCCTCTATTACATTTGGCAACTTCAATAAATGGCAAGGTAAGATTACTATTGTTAATTTTATTAACCTCCTTCCAGAATTCCCTACTGGAAGTATTGCTATTGCCTAATTTCCCGGCTAGAGATTCTCTTCGAAGATTCTTTTCATTTTTCCTTATAAATCTAAGAGTACCCTTGAACCTAGCACGAGTTCTATTTTTCAGTTGGAAGAGTTCCCCCTGCCTAGGTTTCCCCATAGCAACCCATTCCACGAATACATTTTTTGCTACATCATACAAATCAGCACAGTATTCTGCCCACCCTGGATTGACATTTACTTTTCGCCATTTTTTCTTCTTAAAACTACTTCCACTCGCACCCTTAATGGCATGTTCAAGCTCACCGTAATACTTATTTAAGAGATCTATATGGTTTACATCATCACAGGAGGGATTCCTACAAACCAAAGCTTTTGCAAGAATTCTCACAAGCCTTAGTAGTGCATCAGTCTGCATTGTATAGTAGTCTACCTCAGAGTGACTAAGATTTGACCAATTAACCTTATAGTAATCAGCATCATCACAGTCATTGTCTAAGTCAGGTGCTACCATACAATCAAGCCCTACTACAAATGGGATATGATCAGATTCAAATGCATCATAAAGTATGGACATGCTATTGATTATATTATAACCATCGTGGGAGGCTGTACAGTGGTCTAGCCACGAGTGAGTCTACCAGGCATCACTAACATATGTAAATGAGTCATTACGGAGTAGCAATTTACTGGCAAGTTTGTAGTCGCATGCCTCACAGTAATTGATATGAAGCTTAGCAAAATCTGAACCCAGTTTAGTGATATTGCTGTTAAAATCACCAACCACTATAACACATGAAGAGTCCAGCTCCTCTAGCAGTATATTTAGTTTACAGAGTCTATCTAAATATACCTCCTCATTTTCAGCTTTTTCAGAGGCATTGTTGTCATTACCTTCTGCAAGTTTAGCCAAGCTGTAACTCAAATGTTTCATCTTGACTATCCGTGTTTTTGCTGATTTCTAAAGCATAGAGTTTTTGTATAGGTCTTTAATTTTCCTCCTGAAGTCTTTACCATTGCAGACCTAACTAAATTGTCTTTGCCAACAAACAACCCTTTAATTATGCTCAGCTTCCAGCATTGCCTTGGTCTTTCATCCCCAATCATTACCACTTCTCCCACCTTGATACATTTGCATTGGAGCCCTTTACATTGCCTGATGGGTAATAATTGAGTTCTGGCAAGTATTCCATCTGCCACCTCTCCCATATCTGATCTTATAGCTCTTCAAGGAACTTGAACCTTCTGGTTAACTCTTCTTGAGTGCTCTGGATAGGCTGTAAGTCTTCTGGCAAACTGGGGCTTGATGTTAATCGTTTACCACAAAGGAAATGATTTGGTGTCAATGGCTCTGCATCCTGCATACTGTTATAAACAAAGGTGATAGGCCTACTGTTCACCATTGCTTCTATTTCACACAAAACAGTGCAGAATTCTTCTTTGCTCAAATGAACATTAGCTAAAAGTTTCTTTAATGGACACTTTACACTTCTCACTAGCCTTTCCCAAAATCCTCCCCACCATGGTGCTCTCTCAACAATAAACTCCCACTGTACCCCATGATGTGAAAAGTAGGATTGGAATCCCTCCTCTTTTAGCAAGGACCAAACTTCTTGGAGTTCCTTTGCAGCCGTTTTGAAGGTTTTTGCATTATCCAATATGATTTTATTTGGGAAACCCCTTCTGTTCACAAACCTTTTAAAGGACAAAAGAAATACATCACTACTTAAGTTGCTTACCAACTCCAGATGGATTGCTCTGGTGGTAGCACATGTGAAAAGACATATGTAACCTTTGTTAGACTCCCCTTGCTCATACACATAGACTGAACCTGCAAAGTCTACTCCCACTACATCAAATGGGCAGTATAGACACACCGTTCTCTTGGAAGTGGAGCTACCTTTTCATGATAAGGCTTTGCACTCCAACGCTTGCAAACCACACATTTATGCAAGACCTTTTTTACTACTTGTCTAATTTTGGGAATCTAAAACTGTTGTCTAGTCTCTATTATCACTTCTCTAACTCCAGCATGTAACAACTTATGATGCGTATCCAGGATCAAAAGTTCCACAAAGTGCCCCCCGGAAGGTGGCAAAATTGGATGTCTTTTTCTCCTCTGGAAGCCCAGAAAACTGTAGTCTACCTCCTACTCTCAATAAATCCTGATGCAAAAACACATCCAAACCCTTGAGAGCAGAATGTGTTGGTAGAACCTGTAATGGACTGCTGGTGAGCAATTTTCTCTCTTCACCAAATTTTTCCTTCTGCACATATACCACCCAGGATTGCCTGGCTTGCTGAATCTCCTTACTGTTCAGAATTCCCTTCCCTTCTTGTTTCTCCCTTAATGTTGTCTGTAAATCTATAACCCATGCTGTCACTCTTAACAATCTTTTCAGACTGCTAATGTCCTCAAGCCTCAATATAGGGTCCTGTTGCATAACTTGACAACTGTTCACAGTGCATTTTCTTATCTCACTCACTCATTCTTCTTCAGCCTAACATTCTCTACAATAGGCTGATTAGAAGGCCAGTTTTCACTTCCAAGTTTTAGCCACTCTGGCCCATTCCACCACAAACTTGAGTGTGCAAGATCTTTCACTGAAATTCCTCGTGTTGGTAAATCAGCTGGGTTTTGGGTGCCTGGACAACGCTTCCATTGTTTGGATCTGTGTGTGTGTGTTTGAATTTCCTCCACCCAACTGGCAACAAATGGTTTCCATTTCCTTGCCTGGCTTCTTAACCAGTGCCAAACTATAGTGGAGTCTGTCCAATAATAGCTTGGAATTTCATAAAGGGCCAAAGACTTTTGCACTGTAACTGCAAGCCTACTAGCAATAACTGCACCCATCAATTTCAATCTTGGAATAGAAAGCCTTTTCAAAGGTGCTACTCTGCTTTTTGCAGCAACCAACCTGCAACTTACTTCCTCTTCGAATGTGCCTCTTATATAAATGCACGTTGCATAGGCTTCCTCACTTGCATCATAAGAGATGTGCAGCTCCAAATTATCTGGACTATTGTTCAACTCTCCAAAATACCATCTTGGGATTTCAATGTCTTCAAGATGTGCCATTTCTTTGAACCAATATTTCCACTTTACCACCATATAATCGGGTAACTCTTGGTCCCAACCAAGTCCAATTTCCCAGAGGCTCTGAAACCAAATTTTTTACTTTATCACAAATGGAGCGAGGAATCCAAGAGGATCAAAGACCTTCGGAGCTAAACTAAGAGCTGTACGTTTTGTGCACCTTGTCTCATTCTCAGCCGACTCTACTAAAATTTCCCATTGAAGGTAAACAAATCCTCTCCTTGCTGCCAAACAATGCCTAGCACCTTTGTGTCTATTGCCCATAGCTCCTTAATACCAGAATCCTCAATATTTTCTGCTGCATCAGGTCCTACACAGGACTGACTCATAAACTGTTGTAACTGAGAATGATTGTCTGCCATTTTCTAAGCTCCATGCCAGCCTCCCTCATTATAGCTTTAGCCTCCATGAATATCTGTTTAGCCATTTCTGTATTATCCACTGAACACAGCAAATCATCAACATAAAAATTTTTCCTTATGTGTTCAATAGTGTTAGGATAGACTTAAGAATATTTCTTAAAATGATACTGCATAGTAGCTGTCAACAAAAATGGACTAGAGCTGAGGCCAAACAACAATGACTTCATTCTATGTGCTTGAACCTTCGGTTCATTTTCCAACAAGTCTTTAGTATCCACCCACAGATACCTTACTGCATCTCTGTCCTCTGGTTTCAACGTTATCGTCAAAAAGGCTTGCTTCACATCTGCAGTCAATGATACTCTACCAAACCTGAATCTCAGTAACAAGGAAAATAAAGCTGCATTTAAATTTGGCCAAGCATCCAAACAGTCATTCAAGGACACGCTACCTTTGTCCTTGGCTGAGCCATCAAAAACTACCCTCAGTTTGGTGGTAGTTTTTTCTCGCTGTACCACTGCGTGGTGTGGCAGATAATGTGTCTCCTGGCTCACCTTACACCATTTCAGCATAGCACTCCTCTACATAGCTTAGGATGGCCTCATTGTATTCATTTAACAAATCCTAATTTTTTCTTAGCCTGTGCAAAGAAGTCTCCAACCTCCTCTTAGCTAGCTGAAGGTTTCAGCTGGGTTTGCAAGAATCCTTCCAAGGGAGGCCAACTTCGTAGCAACCATCTCTAAACCCAATACCTTTTTCAAATTGCTCTAAAACATCACTGTTCACTGTACTTGCCTGCTTCTTCTGTTTGTCCTTTATGCCAATGGATTCAAGTTCCCAAAAGGCTTTCAAATGCCTTTCCAAACCATGGCCGTTCTCCTCAGTCATAGCAAAAAGAGCTTTAACCTCCATTACATTGCAATAGCTACCATGTAGCATCCAACCTAACTTACTTTCAATAGCTACTGGACCTCGAGATGTGCAGACAATGTTACCAGTGATGAAGTCCCAATAATAGTCAGCTCCAATCAAAAGACTAATATCTTCTGTTCCTTCAAACTTATTATTGCCCAAATTAATTCCTTTAACATGCTATATCTAAACAAGTAGTGACTGGAGCACAAAGTTCCTCAATCTCTACAGCTTGGACCTTGATAGTGGGACTTTGTGGTAGCAATCCCTTAACCAGAACTTCTACCTTCTTAACTTTGGTTCGGTTTTGAACGGAACCCCCAAACCCAGAAATTTTTAAATTTTCCCTCTTAAGTTCTTTAAACTTCAATTTTCTGGAAATTCTGGTCTTAATAAAGCTATACTGGCTACCACTATCAAACAACACTCTTACAGTAGCTTCTCCATCATTCCCAATTAATAATGCTGCAGCTGTTTGCAATAATTCCCCCTTACTTTTCTCCCTTTCATAGTAGTGGCATGTGCCACTGATGTCTCTACTTCTGGGGTAGACATACCAGGAGTGTTTTCACACAATAATGGCTGATGCCGGCCATGGCATTTTTTGCACAAAATTTTAAACTTACAAAACCTTGCTCTGTGACTTTTCAAAAAACATTTAAAACATGCTGTGGACTTAGTTACCCTGTCCTTTCTCTCCTCAACAAGTAAAGCCTCAGCCATTTCACTTTCATATGACTTGTGGTTGCCTTTGCAAAATATGCATTCCTTGATTCCCTTTAATTTATTCTCAGATGATGCATGTAGAGCTGACACTGTACCTGGGCTATTCCTTTTTGTAGAAACTTTAGTGCTGTGCCTGCCTTTGTCCCCTTGTTTAACATCCCACTGTGCAAACTCAATTCCCTCTCGTCTTGCTAATTCTGTACCTGAAAGACTTAACATCTGCTGAAGGGGGATGTATACAAGTTCTGTAGAGTGTCCTCTCCTTAATTCAAGCAAAATTGAGCTAGGCAATTTAGACTCCAGTATAGTAACCAACATTACACCATACCTTTCCATTCCTACACCCAAGTTGTCCATGGACCTAGTTGTAACTTCAAATTCAACACATAACTGCCGTAACTCCTTGACACTATTGGGATTATTAACAGGAGGTATAGCTAAAAGTTCACGGAGGTGGCTTTTAATTAAGATCTCTGGCTTACCAAACCATTTCTTTAATGTATCCTAAGCCACATTATAATTAGCCTCTGTTAATGCTAATCCTGCTATTGTTTTTGCTGTCTCCCCTTCCAAGAGGGACTGCAAATAATTAAACTTCTCCACTGCACTTAGCACTTGACTGGAATGAACTGCTGATTGAAAACTGTCTGCCCATCCTTGCCATTCCTGAATACTCCCAGAAAATGTTTTGAGTACAAGCCTCGGTAATTGAACTGCAGATCTGTTAACCTTAACTTCACAAACACGTTTGTTAAGGATTGTGTTCATTATTAGACCTGGTCTCTAACTGCACTGAGCTGCTAAACTCTTTTGCTCTGTGGCATACTTTAATTATGTCATCAATAATCTCTTCGAAGTAAATTATGTTATTTTCTATTTCATCCTCTTCTATAAGACCCTTAATTTTAACATTTATTTCGCTAAGAGCAACCTTTTTAGTTTCTAATATGGAAAGCTGCGCAGTCACTAAGCTTAAATCCTCTTGCTCTATGGCAGAATCTATAGTGGCAATGTCCTTTGTAATTAGACCTTTGTAGGCACTTCTCCTTTTTCTAAACTTGTTCAATTCAGCTGCACTCATCTTCAATGCAAGGAACAATTGGGCTCCATGCCAATAAGCTGAATTGGCAAAAATACTTAACCAAACTGATCAAACTCAAATTTTGCTTTTTTCAAATAAACTGAATTGCTTGGTTGAGGTACTGACCAACCACCAGTATGGAATATCAAATTTTCCACCCAAGTAACTGGCACACTGAAGTCTGCAACCTTCGCCTACGAACAATGAACCAAAATTAACCAAACCAGTAAAAATGTAAGCCCAAAACGACGACAGACTAGCGGCCAGGTTTCGCAATTGGGCGACCAAACTTTCTACTCTGGGACCTTAACTCAGATATGCTCAACCCGTCCAGGCCTAACTTGGGCTACAATTTGAACAATCAGAACTTTGCCGAAAAATAGTCACTGATTCAGTCTTGGGCTAGAATCCGGTTTCGAAGGACCGTGTTATTTTTTATTTTATTGGGTTCAGAATCCCAGATGAGCCCTGAACGGCCAAGCTCTGAAGGGCCAGTTCAACCTACAGCCCAAGTTAAGCTAGACTTAAACTTACGGACTTGGAGGTTCTATAGGTCCTACCTCAGGGTTGCTGACTCGATGTGGGCCTACCTTAGGCCTCAGTTGCATAAAATTAAGATAAAAAACAAAAGGGGCACTATTTATGGTCTTCTTTCTAAACCTTGCAACAACACACAACCTGCACCATTGCACGATGCAACAATCTTATATCTAAACAACCAAACTGAATTGCAAGAGAGCTCTCTATAAGACCACGTCCTGTAAGTGCCGCATTCAACAAACGAGTAGAAAGGACGCCTAGTGTCCCCCAAAAATGATGCCACAAGAGTACAAAAACAATGATGCCTCAAGAGCCCAAAAATGCTAGCTCTAAATTAAGTGAATTTTTCACTAACCTTACAATTATGAGATTGATATAAGTTATATACACCTTAACTTAATATATACAAGCAATGCTGCATCAATCAGCTTAGTCATCATATCGCCTTGGGACAACAATGGCTCTTCCTCTTCTAGATTTTCTAACAGCAACGTGCTAACAGCATCATTCGATCAAATCGGCGCGTCACATACAGGGAGCTATCACTGGAGCTGGGAATTAGTGAAGGAAGTGTGAATACGATAATTCAGCAACTGGGATACTCAAGAGTGTGTTCACGGTTTGTTCCTCACGAACTGACTGAAGATCACAAAGCCCAAAGAAAAGAAATTGCTTCTGAGTTGTTGGTTCGATACAAGACAGAAGGGGATGACTTCCTTTCACGAATTGTGACTGGAAATGAAACTTGGGTACACCACTTTCAACCTGAAATAAAACGCCAATCCATGGAGTGGCATCACGCAGACTCCCCACGCAAGAAAAAGTTCAAAATGGCTCCCTCTGCAGGAAAGGTTATGGCCACCATCTTCTGGGACATGAAAGGGGTGATTCTGGTGGACATTATGAAGAAAGGACAAACAATCAACTCAGAGGCATATATTGCCACCCTACAGACATTCCAGAGACGTATAAAGCGAGTTCGACCGGAGAGAAAACTGGAAGACGTCCTTCTTTTGCACGATAACACAAGACCACACAACAGTTTGCAAACAAAAGGGGTCATCACAAAAATGCGCTTGACTGTGTCACCCCACCCTCCATACAGCCGGGATCTGGCACCTCCAGACTTCCATTTGTTTGGGCCAATGAAGGATGCTATTCGTGGAAGAAAGTTTCAGAGTGACGATGAGGTTGTTGAGGAGGTTAAGAGGTGGCTCCAGCGGAACCCAGTGGACTTTTACCAGCAAGGAATAAAGGCCCTTGTTTCGAGGTGGAGGAAAGCTGTAGAAAAAGATGGAGACTATGCGGAAAAATAAAAACTTGTAAAAACGGTATGTAACTACTTGTATACAAAATTTCTGGAACTTACAAGGAAACTTGGAAAGAAAAAAAAAAGGTGGGGCAAAATATATTGAGTGGCCCTCGTAAATCGTATCACCTTAACACCAATCTACAGCTATTTTCTATTTTCCATAAGGTCAAACTGTGCATCATGCAGTGGAGTAATTTCAGGTCATAAAAAATTTTCCCCAAGGGTGCCAGAGTGGCATACACCGGATTCCAATAACAGACACTTTAGATAACATAATACAGCAAAAAAACACTTGATCTACCATACTGCAAGGTTCAATCCCTATTCTACAACATTCTACCCGACTAGTTTCATACTTAAAGCAGTAACGTTTCCTAATTTTTTTAGAGATCATATATATATATATATATATATATATATATATATATATATATATATATATATATATATATATATATATATATATATATATATATCAGCGTGTTTAAATTTAACAAAGCATAACTTTTAAATATTAAGCTCGTAGAAACCGGTTGCATAGGCCTTGTTTTAAAGTTCGAAGTTCCTCTTTTGAGTGGTATGCAGGACATTTTACCACACTTTCATTTTAGCAAATAATCACAGAATGGTCAAGAGAAAAATAACTAGGAAGCGCAGGTAGGAGACGAGAGAGAATGGATACACTTCCTTGCGAGAACAAAAAGGTAATCTTAAAATTTTTTAATTTATATCTAATCTGATCTGAAAAATCTTCGATATCTGTTCTGGAAAGGTACGCAACCCTCTTGGATGTTTAGATCGATGCAAGTTCGCGCTCACACGCTTGCACTACATCCGGGAAAGGGGGGTGTAAGGGTTAAGGATTTGTCAGTGGCCTTGGCAAAGTGTCGCGTGTCTCAGAGTGGTGAGACATTACTTCTGACTTCAAGGCATGTGCTACACACACACACACACACACACACCCACACAAACACACACACACACACACACACACCAAAAAAAAAGTTCTGAAACGGCAAACATGATGTCATGCCACTTTTTCGCGTTTCCCAAGTTTTTTAAATTCAATATTTTAAACGCAACATTAATTTATTTAGATGTTAAAGAATTAAGATATATAACCTCGTTAACCTCGTTCAGGTTCCGTGTGTTGGTCAAGCTAGTGGCCCCGCCTCTAGGCCTGGCTTGGTGGAGGAGCGAGTTGCTCTCTTGCACTCTCTACCGCACATAGCCAGGTACACTCGGCTCATCTGGTACCGTCCTGAGACAGGCATCTAGTCTTCTCTTGAAGACTTCAACTTTGAACCCTGTAGCGTTTCTAAGGTCCTTTGGAAGCTGGTTTGGTTAATATATATATATATATATATATATATATATATATATATATATATATATACAGTGTCCCATAAAGATGTATACAATCCTTGAAGTTGAATAACTTCCTTATTTATTCACATATTTGATATCAGTAAAGTTCATTGTGAAGCTGAAACATCACTTTGAAGGAGGATAATAAATAAGCATATTAATAAACTAGTTTATTGGCGAAAATGTTCAAAATGTCCACCTTTTGCATTTATGCACCGCTGAGCACGACGTAAAACAGACCTACATACTCGTACATGTGTACAGGTTTCCGATGAAATATTTCTGCAAGCCTCGAATCTCATGTCGTAGCTCTTCAAGTGTATTTGGATTTCTTGCGTACACTTCATGCTTTAATTTACCAGACAGAAAAAATCTAAAGGTATTAAATCAGGTGATCGGGTGTGGAAACTCCTTACTTCCTCTTCGTCCAATCCATTTGCCAGGTAAGTAGGCATCGAGGTACGCCCTAACAGCGCAATGGTAATGAGGTGGTGCTCCATCTTCTTGAAAGTATAAATCATCCTCACCGCACTGCTGATGGATAGTAGGCATGGCTGATTCACGTAGCATGTCGAGATACACAGGGTCGGTGACTGTCCTATAGAAGAAAAAAGGGCCAACAAGTCCTTTCGATGACATTCCACACCAGTGACACCACGCTGCCAATCCTGGTCGGTTCACTGCCCTTTTCACGGAAATATGTGGATTTTCGGAAGCCCAGTAAATACTGTTATGCCGATTCAGTGTTCCGTTTAGCTTAAAAGTTGCTTCATCAGACCATACAATTGTATCGTAAAAGTGCTCATCTTCAAGACATCTGCGTGAGAATCACTCGCAAAATTCAACTCGCCGGTCTGGATCGTTCTCGTTGATGGCGTGCAGTAGTCGCGGCACATATGCTTTAAACTTAGCAGATTTAAGTATCCTGTGAACACTTGCTTTGCTAATTGTGGTCTCACGCGAACATTGTCTGACAGATATTTTCGGCGTATTGGTGATCATTTGAAGAACATTTTCCTTATTGTCTTCACAAGTCGATGCTCGAGGTCTTCCTGAATGTTCTTTGCACACGTTTTGCACAGTGCCATCTCGTTCAAATTTGTCACGTAATCTTAAAATAATAGTCAAACGTGAGGTGGAGTAGTGGCAAATTCACGTATCCAACATCTCTAACTCGCTAATATTTTCGGCTTTGAAATATCACTTCACTATCTACTTCCGTTGTTCAAACGTCAAACAGGATTCCGCCATTTGAAATAGGGTACTAATAGGCTAGGTCTTTTTGCCTATAAACAAAAAGGACCTAGCCTATCCGTGGCCTATTTCCCCCATAAAATAAAAGTGACGTTTCAGCTCCACAGTAAACTTTACTGCACAGTAAACTTTACTGATATCAAATATGTGACTATATAACAAAATTTTCAACTTCAAGAAGTGTATACATCTTTACGGGACACTGTGTGTGTGTGTGTGTGTGTATATATATATATATATATATGGAATGAATTTCACAATTAAACACGTGAAATGAATGAATGATGCAAACCCTCAAGGAAAAAAGAAAAACGATTCCAAGGTCTTTCGTATATTGAGAGCTATACCTCGTCAGGGAAATCCCTGACGCGGTGTAGCTCTGAATACACGAAAGATCTTGGAATCGTTTTTCTTTTTCCCTTTTGGGATTGCATATATATATATATATATATATATATATATATATATATATATATAATAAACAGGAACACCAGAGAAAATACAAACATCCTTCAATGTTTAATAGTACCAACGTTTCGGAATGCACTAATTCCATCTTCAGGGCTAAAACAATAAAATTCCAAATCACATACAAAATACAAATTGCTTAATAACAATTTAAAATAAACTTACAAAATTATAAAAAGTAGCTAAGAAAATGTAAAACATTAAAACTAAAAGGTAAATAAATGTGAAGTTAAAAAGTTAAAATTATAAAAAAGTAAAAGCATTAAAACTGAAATGTAAATAAAATAAACTAGTACCTCAACCAAAACATAGCAGATCTATCGATGATTCGTCAGAATTTAGGTCTGGTTTTAGTTTATAAATAAACAAAGACTCCATAATTTTAAGCTTAAGGTCAGAGCTTCCGGCAGCAAGTACGGTGAAATTAGACTGTGAAATTGGGTGGTTATTGTTGTGCGAGTGATTACGTATGAGAGAATTAGGTGGTTTGCCAAGGGGTAAATTTGTACGGACCGATTTACCGAGATGTTCGTAAATACGAGATTTTAAATGTCTTTTAGTTTTACCTATATATGACCCCATACAGTGGTCACACTTGTATTGATAAACTATAGATGACTTAAGAAGTGTAGGAATAACATCCTTGTATTTAAATAAATGGTAAATCGATTTAGACGGGGTGAATATAATTTTTATACACAGTTGTGGGTAGAATTCCTTGAGCAATTTTAAAAGTTTGTTTCTAATGTTAAAACTTGAGGTTCCCATATAGGGCAAAGTGAAATACAGGATATCTTTGGGGACTGTAATTAAGTCTCTAGTTGTAGGGCTTATTAGTCTATTTAAGGTTCTGCCTATTGTAGTCTCCACCAGTCTAGAAGGGAAATTATTCTTGGCAAGGAGTTTTCGGATGAAATCTAGTTCATCGTGTAGTTTGAAGTTGGTACTATTAAACCTTGAAGGATGTTTCTATTTTCTCTGGTGTTCCTGTTTATTATTAAACTGCGTTTTCCGCGCCACCAATCAATAGCCGATATAGATATATATATATATGAAAATTATTTCATGAAAGTAACACGTGAAAAATATTTATGATGAATAAAACCACGAAGGAAAGGAAACACAGAGTGGTGCTCAAGCGCTTTCGTCTAATGACATCCTCAGGAATATTGAAGTAAATAAAGAGTTCAAGACTATGTGTAGGTTACAAATAAATATATATATATATATATATATATATATATATATATATATATATATATATACAGTGTTGGGCACTAAAGCGTTAATCCGATAACCGTTAATTAACGAAGTTAACTTTTTTTAACGAACTATTAACGGAAGTTAATTTCCATTTATCGTTATCGGACCAGTTAACTTCCGATAACTCGATATTTAGTCTGTTAAAGTCCGTTAACACGTTAACTGCGAGGAGTCATTCACGGAAGATCACCGCTCCGCGAATGAATTCAAACCGCCATAACTTCAGTCTGCTTCCAGATCTCGCAAGGGGAGGTTGGGGAGGCCCAAGAGCAGTGGCGGCTCGTCGGTAGACACTGCGGAACTGCAGCACCCCTAAATTTTTTATTTACAATTGAAATAATCAAGAACAATATAAGGATGAGCTCACTGAATAACTTTTTCAATAACTTTTGAAACTTTTATTCATTTCTCAATGCTCATCCTTTTATTTCAGTAATTATTTCAACCCATTCTTAGAGACAGCACCCCTAGAATTTTTAGTCACGAGCCGCCACTGCCCAAGAGGTCAAGACTGGCAGTTGGGCCTAACTTTGAGAAGTTGGTCTTTCTGAAGGGCAACCAGCACATTGTGTCATAGTCTTTAATAAATGTGCCTAAAATTTAATTTTACCTTTCAGTTCCCGCCATAATAATTCTCTGGTAAATTAAAATTTAGTTAATGGTTAGTGGTTCCAAGGGTTTCAAAACATGTAATCAGTAAATTTTTTATTAAAAATAAAAAAAAAGAGTTATTAAGCAAAAAAGTTGCAAAACTTGATAAAAATACAGTTAAATACCTATTTATTGTTGGATTTTGCATAAATAAACATTTTCTATGGGTTTTAAAGCTTTTTTCCTTGATTTTTTTAAATGTTAGTAAAGAAATAGTTATAGTTAACGGATTATCGTTAACTTCCGTTAACTTTGTAGTAAAATTATCGGATTATCGTTATCGGAGTTAAAAATTGGGGTTAACGGATTATCGTTATCGAAGTTAACTTTTTGGTTAACGGTGCCCACCACTGTATATATATATATATATATATATATGATATATATATATATATATAGAGAGAGAGAGAGAGAGAGAAATAAAATTGTGGGAGGAGCATACAATTTGTAAGGGAAACTACCAATTTTAGCACTTTGCCCGAATTCAACACAAGATCAAATGGATTGTTTACAACCAATTTTATAGATAATGCCTGAATGATATATAGGTCACAAAAAAAAAAATAAAAATAAATTGAAAATTAAAAATTGTAAGAGGAGCATACAAATTTATAATGGAAAATTACCAAAGTGTTAGCACTCTGCCCTTCTTGTCTAAATCCGTTCTGAACGAATTCAAAACAACGGGATCGAGTTGAAAAAGACCTTTGCTCATGTTAAAGTTATTTGTAAGTTGGATAATAGCAGACTCAAGAATATTTCTATTAACAATGTTGCAAGAGTGAAACAAAACTGAAGCATTATTCCAATCAATACAATGAGATAACGCTGACAAATGGACAAAAACTGGACGACTGTCCCGTTCTAACGGAATATTGATGCTGTTTTACACACGTGTGCAAATCCTTTCCCGTCTGACCAATGTAAAAGGAATCACATTGTTTACAACCAATTTTATAGATAATGCCTGAATTATTGGTAGGGCTATTTTTTACTATGATATTTTTCACAATATTGTTATATGAAAATACTGTTATTGTTAAATATTGTTAAAAAAAAAAAAAAAATTAGACTAACCCGAACGTAGATGTAGCTCGTAGCGTAAACTAACCCACTTTTTGTTTAACTTTACCTACTTTTTTTACTTTGCATGTCTGTAACTCTCTTTTCTTGCATGTTTGTAGTTTGCATGGTATGACTGTGAGTTAAGACTGTGTTTGCATGGTTTGTAAGCGTTCTTATTTTACTTCTTTTCATCTTTCACCCCTCTCCTATTCTCTCCGACTATTTTTCTGACTTGTCGGCAGTGGCCGGCGGATGATGATGGTGAGACTTTTTTCCTCTTTTTCTGAATGAATGTTAACCCACGAGTGATAGGTGTTGCTCCTTACTTAACCCCTTATTCTCTTCTCTTCTCTTAACCCCCTACTCTTTCCTTTCTCTCGGGCTAACCTTCGAGTGGATCTTAGGGTCTTTGTTAGCCTTAGCTTCTGTAGATCTGTAGAACCCAAGGTTATATATATAACTGGTTATATAGTCTTATTTCTCTGTCAATCCGTGTGTGTAGGGGAATAAATAAAAAGCCTTTTACAAAAATAATGTATTCGTCACAGATTTTACTAAACCAATTACAATGCAAAAATTAAATTTTTGACAATAATGAATATTTGTTTAGGGAAATGACACTTGAAACATTGATTCTTACTTCAAGAATTTTATATTCAGAATTAACCCAAGACAATTAAAATAAAATGCATAAGCAAATTAAAATAGAATTGTTAGGAATTTAATCTACAATTGGTAGTTATTTAACTGAATTCAGCCATAACTGTAATATGCAAGACCATTAAAATGAATGGACCAGTAACAATTTAAGTTACAATCATGGGCCTGTTTGGCCTTCTACCGCATAGCTAACATACATAATGCGATTAGAATAAATGGTTTGCGTACTACTTGTATTACAATTTGAACCACTTATCTGCCAGGTAGACCTTCCTATCTCGGATTAACCGTTGCAAATAACGTACAGTGGGAATAACACTTTTTGGATCTTGTGGGTTATTAAGCTAGGGCTGGATCAGGGATCCCGGGATATTATTTCATCCCATAATTCAAGCGAAAACAGTTTTCAAAGTTTAAAAAACAGGTGAACGAAAACTTCAATTGTGAAAATCCTTTGCATGAAATAAATATACCTCATAATAAAACTGTTTAAAAGTCTCCCCTGAAAATAGAATACGGGGATAGCCGGGATCGAAATCCGGGAAATGAGCTGTCTGCTTTACTTCCTCAGGGATCCCGGATGCCCAGCCCTAGTCACTGATAACCCATTATTTACTTAACTTTTCGTATAATACAACCCACAAGATCCGGTTTTTCTTATGTAGAATTTAAATCTGAATCTATTTTCTTCTATGGTATTTCTTGTGCAAATTGATATTAACGGAGATATAAGCAATTTCTGGATCGATTAAAATCGATTGAAATAGTATGGTGGTAATTAGTTTTACCCCTGTGGGTCGATTTTGATAGGAGAATAGTTTTTTCCTGGTGTATTGTGGTGTTTTATTCAAATCTGACCTTCATCTCTTGTACAAATGAATTATTGAATGCCCGGTTAGGTCAACTGTACGTCCTTGATG
The DNA here is from genome assembly GCA_023014485.1 of Bathynomus jamesi. Taxonomy (NCBI): domain Eukaryota; kingdom Metazoa; phylum Arthropoda; class Malacostraca; order Isopoda; family Cirolanidae; genus Bathynomus; species Bathynomus jamesi. The sequence continues at coordinate 1,425,016 of JAJOZX010000353.1, forward strand.
ATTGGTTAGGTTGTCGTGATATTTTCGTTAGTTTTAATGAAGATATCACGACTTAACCCAACTAACAAAAATATCACGACAACCTAACTAATCATCAAGGGCGTACAGTTGACCTAACCGAGCATTCAATAATTCATTTGCACAAGAAATGAAGGTCAGATGTGAATAAAACACCAAAATACACCAGAAAAACCTATTCTTATATCAATCCAAATCGATCCAAAAATTGCTTATATCTCCGTTAATATGAATTTGCACAAGAAATACCATAGAAGAAAGTAGATTCAGATTTAAATTCTACATAAGAAAAACCGGATCTTATGGGTTGTTATATGAAAAAATGAAGTAAATGATATTATGTACAAGATCCCATTTTTTTTAGATTACCCCTATTCCGTATACAGTAAATGTCCGAGTATACTCACTCAAAAGAACTTGGTACCCGTTTTCTTTACGGGAAAATATATGGTAGACTATTTCTTGAGTCTTTTTAATTACTGCAAATGTAACCCGGAGTTCTACGTTTTCTTCCGTTAAATTTTAAGGAAAGACTATTTCAGCTTTGCAAGTAATTTACTCAAAATTAGAAGAACAATTTCGCTTCTATGTGCCACACATGGTTTGAATTCTCCCGTAGTGCACAATATACTGTATGTATATTTATATACTTGAGCAAACTTTCACTAAGAACTCGGTTTTTTTTTTGTTCTTAAAAGGAGAACTAAATTTAATTTTCTGATTTAAATTTTAGCACAGATTTTATGGGAGAACATTCGTTCAACAAGTCTTAAGACGCACTGATTCTCTCTTCTAATTTTAAGTTCGTTACACTTATGCTCGGTCTTTCCTAAAGAATTTTTTAAATTAAAATTTAAAATCTCCTCTCGAGGATATTCCTCAGGCGAAACCAAAGGATAAACAAAAACACCTTTGAGCAATCACTCACTCTTGAGGTATCAACAGCCGTTCGCTTTTTTAATAACGCGAGCGTGATTTACACCCTTGTACGCTAAACTCTGGTCCACTTCAATCTTAAGATCAAAAGTAATTTAATATTCGCGTAACATGAAATCGATCTTAACATTATTTCATTTTTATTTTTACCCACACAAATTCGTGTCGTTTTGCATGATCAGTTTTGTCTCTTGGTTAATTTATAACCAGTAATTAATTAACCTTATTACATTATTCCCATACATAACAATATATATATATATATATATATATATATATATATAAAATTTTTAACAAGCGATAATGTAAGGCTGTTAGGCATTGAATTACAAGTGAACAATAATTGCATATTAATTGTAAACTGCTATTTATCATACAACAACGGCAGTAATCTAGATGAATACATTGATTTGCTGTACAAAATTAAGTCATTATCAGATAACCCCAAATATTCTCACTGTATAATAATGGGGGACTTTAACGCACATGTGAACTCGGAATTCTTTGTAGAATTGGGTAACATGTGCGAGTCGGCCAATTTAAGTATAAGTGATGTAGATGTATTAGGGGTAACCAGTGGTAATTTTACATACGTTAGTGATATGAGTGGTACCACCAGGTGGATTGATCATTGTCTCACTAGTAATAATCTAAAGGATCGAATTGTTAGAGTTCATATTCTGCATGATTTCCTTCTTTCTGATCATAGACCATTAGAAATATTAATTAACTTTACCAATTTATGCGCAACACGACTTAACAAGAACTCAATAGGTAAGAATAATCGCGTCGATTGGTCCAATGTTAATATGCAGCAGAGAGTAGAATACAAAGACAGAACAAGTCACCTCTTTAATAATTTAGAAATTTTGCATCTTGCCTGTAATAATCCTTGCTCAAATGATTCTCACTGTAAATCATAGATAGGTATTATAGTAAGATAATATCCCTGTTAAGAGAAGCAGGAAGCCCCGTGATTAAATCTTCCAACTATCATACTAAGATTATTTCTGGATGGAATGATTTTATTGCCCCCTGAAGAGGGAATCGAAAGACGCCTATGATTTGTGGTGCTTTCATGGTAGACCCAGATTACTGAGATTAGGACCAGTATACATGAATATGTGTAGAAGTAGGGGTCAATATAAGGCGGCCATAAGGCGATGTAAACAGGAAGAAGAGTCTATTCCTGCTTCTCGAAACTACTAGAAAAACTCTTGTTACTCCGATTAAATGATTTCCTATGGACATCTCCTAATCAGTTTGGCTTTAAAAGGTCCCACTCAACTGACCTGTGTATCTATGTACTTAAAGGAACAATATCTAAATACATTGACAGTAATTCAGCTATTTATAGCTGTTTCCAAGATATAAGTAAGGCATATGATAGGGTGAACCACAATATTTTATTTGCAAAACTAGAAGACAGGAAGGCTCCCATGTACATATTAAATTTATTGAAATTTTGGTATTCCCACCAATCTTTCACTGTTAGGTGGGGCAATGTACTATCCGAGTGTTTTGGCTCCTCTTGCGGGGTGAGACAAGGCTCCTTGCTCTCCCCTATGCTGTTTAATGTGTATATAACGGATTAATTGCTTCACTTAATGAGGCAACAGTGGGATGTTGTATAGATAACGCAAGGATAAATAACTTAGTTTATGCCGATGATATGGTGTTAATAAGTCCCTCTGTTAAAGGTCTGGATCGGCTACTAAAAGTCTGCGAAGTGTATTCGCAGAAACATGATATTCTTTTTGATGTTACAAAAACTAAGGTTATGCAATTTCATCCTAAAAGCTGTAATCAGCCAGCTGATATAAGGTTTAAAATGAATGGTGAAGTAATTGAGGAAATACAAGAGTTTAAGTATTTGGGTCAAACTATTACCAGCTCCTTGAGTGATGACTCGGATATAAGAAAACAATCTCGAAGCCTGTGTGCTAAAGCGAATATGACCATAAGGAACTTTCGATTCTGTACAAGTGAAGCTGAAGACACTCTCTTTCGTACTTTCTGCAGTAATATATACGGACAGCAACTCTGAGTGAATTATAAAAAAGGTTCTGGCAGAACTCTAAATTTGCTGTACAACAGGTCTTTTAGACTCTTACATAAATTACCCCCGAGATGCTCAGCTTCGCAAATGTTTGCTACCCGCAATGTCCCGAGCTTCCCGGAGGTAACAAGACGTGCTCAATACAGTCTAATGCAAAGAATTAAAAAATCAACCAACCCGATCATCAAAGCTATCCATGAGTCCTGCTATTTATCCTCTAAGCTATGGATTCTTGGTACGAAAACGTCTGTCTGCAGCTCCACTTAACTTCGACATTACAGTATTATTTCTAATCAATTATATATATTTCTATCCTTAGTATATGAACTGCCATTGTATTAATAATATTTGTCATATGGCCTATAGTCTGCCAATAAACCTTTTCATTTCATTTCATATTATGCGGGAATGAAGGATGTAGATAGCAATCACAAGTGTCCTTACTTCATCTGAAGTTACACTAGCTGCAATTATTTTGTTCGTTACGTGTGATTAAAGTAATTTAGATAAAGGAACTTAATTAAAGGCACGGTAAAACGAAATCCAAAATAGTTCTTCAGTTTTTCTAAAAACGAAAAACTTCCAAAAAGTGAATCAAGGAAGCTAAATTTGCATTTGGAATACGGAAATACAACTAAGGTAAAAACAAACAAAATATAATATACTTTTTACCTAAATTAACATCTTGGATCCCGTTTACTCCTCGCTTGGATAGAGTTCAGCGTCCTTTATTTTTAAATCATTGTCTACAATTCTCTGAAGTACTTCTTTACTGAAGACGTAACCACCTCTACCAGCCATAAATCCCTTAAAATTTGGAGAATTAATCAGTTAGCATATTATTTATAGTTACTTGGGGACATAATATTATGTACCTACGCGATAATTTTACCCAGTGTATCTCGACTTTTGTAGTCGACTGTACCAACAGTACGATACAGTCACTGATGGGCAGTATCTAGATACATGTATCGCCGATACGTATCGATCGATACTTTTGTATCGGTATCGGTATCGCTTTAGCTACTTAACAAAAGTATCGATTTATCGGTATCGCTAAGGTCAATTTTCTTAAATGTATCGAAAAAAATCGATACTTCGATACATCGATACATTAATAAGAATTTTTAAATATTTAAATAGATGTTATAATATGACACTACTGAGTTATATTTATGAATATACATAAATAATAATATTATTAAATATTTATTTAATGACAGTACTACTCTACTGGTCACGTCACACAGTACGGCGCAACGTTTAAACACGTTTGTACTTGTGTTATTGAGATTAATTAACCATAATATAGAAACGCTCATAATATAGAAACGCTCATATAATATATCATGTATCCTACAAAATTAAAACATACTTTCATTAAATAAAGCAATTGTTTTTATTTACATCTATAAAACCCATTAAAATGTCGTTGATTTTACTTACAGTGCGTACAAATTACTAATATAAACAATAATATCTAATACCTACATATTAAATGAATAATTATAAAAATGTACCGGCGATACATGTATCGGCGATGCATGTATCGGTATCGGTATCGCTTAAGACATCTAGAAAGTATCGGCGTATCGGTATCGCCTAAGACGTTCTTCATGTATCGATGTATCGGTATCGCTTTAGCGATTTTCATGTATCGATGCCCATCACTGGATACAGTCAACATCGTCAAAGAATGAATGAGAATGAGGCAAAAATTGTACTGAACGTTCAAACATCTTTTTTTCAATAATTTAGCTTTATACCTTTCTTTTCAACCTTTCAAAGGTTCCGCGCGATGATTCCTCATTTCACGAAGGTCAAGCTTGCTGCCCCTCCTCTCGAGTTGGCCTGGTGAAGGACTGAGTTAGTTTCTTGTACTCTCCACCTCACATAGCCAGGTACGCTCGGCTCATCGGGGATTGTTCTGAGCCAAGCGTCTAATCTTCTTTTAAAGGTGTCCACTGCAACTCCCTTCGTGTTTCTTAGGTCTTTGGGCAGCTGATTAAATAGTTTTGGTTCTCTTACAACAAAACTCTTTTCTTTCAGGGTTAAGGATGTTCCCAGTCTCGCCTTTAATTTGGGAACACGACACAGTCTTCATTTTCTACTTTCCACCGTTGTTTGGGGAGTTACAGGGTTCAGAGTAAGATTAGGGACTAGTTTCTCCATTATTTTCCAAGTGTAAATAATGGTGTATCTCTCTCTTCTCCTTTCCAGTTAATATAGGTTTAGTTCGCGTAACGTTTCCCAGTAATTTAGTTCTTTGCACCCCTTGATCTTGGCTGTGAAGTTTCTCTGAATCCCTTCTAGCTGTCTAATGTCTTCTTTTTATATGGGGATGTTAGGGCCGAGCAGTATTCCAATTTGGGTATGATCAGGGTTTTCAGTAGAGGAATCATTACATTCCTATCCCTTCGTTTAAAGGTTCTCAATATCTGTCCCGTTATTCTCTTTGCTCTGTTTACTGCTATCTTATTTTGTGTTTCAAATTTCGCATCATCTGTCATTACAACCCCAAAATCCTTTGCTCTAGAATTTCTCTGAATTTCCTCTCCATTTGGGGTATAATATTCCATGGATTTTAGGTCTTCTCTTTTTCCGTACCGTAACAGCTGAAATTTCTCAGTGTTAAACTTCATATTGTTGTCTTCCGTCCACTTGTAGATTCTGTTCATGTCGGTTTGTAGGGATCCTATATCTTCTGGGTTTCTTATTTTTCTACTGATCTTTGTGTCATCCGCAAAGGATGTTACTGTGCTGTCTCTGGTAACGTCTTCATCTATGTCAGTTAGCATGATTATGAAGAGTAGTGGAGCTAATACTGTTCCTTGTGGTACTGAGCTGAGGACCTCTGATTCCGATGAAGATACTCCTTGTACTGTAACGACTTGCCGCCGTTCACTAAGGAAATTATATATCCATTTCCCTATTTTTCCTGTTATTCCCATATATTTCAGTTTATGTATTATGATTCCTTGGTCACACTTGTCGAACACTTTAGCAAAGTCTGTGTATAGTACATCATAGTTTTCATTACTTTCAAGTGCATCAATAATGTTGTTGTAGTGTTCCATTAGTTGTGATAGGCATGATCTGCCTGACCGATACCCGTGTTGGTTATCATTGAATTTTTTCTGAGTTTCCAAGTCATAGATTTTCTGTCTAACTATTCTTTCAAATATTTTAGTGAGATGAGATGTAAGCGACACTGACCTATATATATATATATATTATATATATATATATATATATATATATATATAATAATGAACAGGAACACCAGAGAAAATACAAACATCCTTCAAGGTTTAATAGTACCAACGTTTCGGAATGCACTAATTCCATCTTCAGGGCTAAAACAGTAAAATTCCAAATCACATACAAAATTACAAAATACAAATTGCTTAATAACAATTTAAAATATATATATATATATATATATATATATATATATATATATATATAATATTTTTTTTTTTTTTTTTTTACCCACCCAGAACCCCGCTCCCCACCTCATTAAATTTCCTGTCAAAAAACAAACGAAAAAGTAAAAGCGCGAGAAAATGACACGATATTGGTAAACGAAAGATTATTATTTTATAGATGGTACAGCTTTCGTCATAGACATGTTCATTTGCCATAATTTTGAAACTGTTAATATTTATTTTTAAAATCTTAAAAAGCAAATCTGTCGCATTCTATAAATTACTTGTTTGTCATCATTTTAAAAGTGTTAATATTTATTTTTAAAAAGTTTGAGCGCGTAAAATCTTGATTCATATCGTAATATACTGTACTCGTACTGTACATGTGTTTGCATAGCACTACCCGAAAGTGCCTGTTTTTGTCCAGGTTTTGTCCTTTGGTCACCAGGTTAGAAACCCTCCTGAGGACACCTCTGGATACGTGTGAAATGAATGAATGATGCAAACCAACAAGAAAAAACAATTATTCCAGGCCCTTTCGCGTATTCAGTAGTACACCGCGTCATTCGCTGGCGAGGTGCATTGCTGAATCAGTTTTTCTTTTTCCTTGTGGGTTTGCATCACATATATTTAATATGTATATGTGAAGAATGAATTCAGAATTTCAAACACGAACTGGGTAAAAGTTAAAAATAGTAAACAATTTTTTCGTTTTATTTAAAAATTTATCAGTAAATTGCAAATAGCCTTTTATGTTATGAATAAGTGTTTTTTGTAAGTAGAAATTGTAAACAATTCTATAACTAATAGTTAAACATGGTATTAGTTGGTGTAGCGTATTTTACTAGGTTTTCACCTCACTTAAGCGTGTTGGATAAGCGTTCCAAGTAGCAAGGCCTTGGCTAGTCAGTTGTTGTTTAATTAATGAATTAGTAAAAATTAATGTATTAAAAGATCGTATTTTGTGCGAAAGACCTTTTCGAAGTAGAAGTTCGAGAAATTTTTTAATTATTGACAATACAGTCTTTGATGGATATAGACTGAAGTGCGTACAGTGCAAAAAGAGGTACAGTTTAAGATCGCAGTCAATTTTGGCGAAATCGAAAGTAAGTTTAAGCAAAACTTCTAAGGTAATTAATCTAACCTAACTTAACCTAACCTAACTTTCAAAAAAACACTTACGTATGGTTGTATGCTCTATGGAAAGTCTAAACAATTTATCTTTTTAAAATAGAACAAAAAAATTGTCCACTATTCTTAACCTTAGCCCACGAACTGTTTACTATAAATTTAGAACCAGAAAGGAAAGGAGAAACAATCCTTGTAAGTACTTTCGAGTTAGATGAAAGTTGTACTCAGCTCGAAAGTATTGAAGTATTCGGAAGAGCTGTTTCCAATTTCCTTTCCGCATTAATTATATCCCATATGATATGTAATAATTTTATTGTAAGAAAACTCTATAACATTACTACATTTATTCTTATATTAAAGGTAAGCCCCCTTTTATGGTTCCTTTTATAATATTTTATTTTTAAGTGTATTAACTGCATAATTTCATATGCTTCAATTTTTATTTTCGCTGTGATATTTGTCAATATTTAAATTGGTTTAAGTTCATAGTTGGTTATATATATATATATATATATATATATATATATATATATATATATATATATATATATATATATATATATATGATACATTCTGAGTTCATTCCCATATATATATATATATATATATATATATATATAGTCATGCGGGTTGCTTCTACAAAGCTTCAATTTAATATTTAGGAGAAATCCAATGACAAGGAGGAATGTAAATGCCATGAAAAGTCTTCTTTAATGCCCAACGTTTCGAGCAATACGCTCATCATCAGGCTAGATAATAACAATATGAAATTAGAATCAATAAATAAATGTGAACAAGACAAAATAATTTCTATAAAACCTATTCATTAAAAGCAAATTTTAAAAAGACTAAAAGAAGAGGGTTAAATTCAAAGTTATAAAAATTTTACATATAAAATTACAAGAAATTTAAAAAGCTATTTTTAAATTACATATAGTAAATTTGAAATTAGTACACTGGAATAATTAACACTAATACAATGGAATAATTAACACTACGAACCTTTCAATGCTGGTTCCGAGGCACGAGTAATTTAAAACAAAACAAAACAGGAAACAAACTGTGGGTTGGGCGGTTGGAGAGTTATAAGTTGGGGAGGGGGGATTATAAAAAATTGGGGAGGGGGGAGGGGGAGGGGGGAGGGGAGTTGGGGAGGGGGGATTATAAAAAATTTAGAGGGACAGCTGAGGAATCCACGTTTAGAGAAGGGGTCAATGTTTTAATATAAAGAGATTCCAAAATTCTAAGTGAGTTAGGACAAGAATTACAACCGAGAATTTTAAAATTATCTAAAGTGACATCAGTTTTGCATTTAATACTATGTTCCCGAATACTAGAGGCTTCTTTTTTATTTAAAATTTTACCTGTTCGGCAACTTATTCCCATATGCGAATAAAATCTAGCCCTGAGGGAGCGCACGGTGCTGCCAATATAAGTACCAAGGAGACACCTTGGGCAGGTAAATAAATATACAACACCGCTACGCAACGAATCAGGAGTTCGATCCTTCGCTGAGAAAAAGCTACCTAAAGACATTTTGTTAATAAATATAATGCGAAAATCAGTATGATAAAAAAATTTTCTTAACAACTTTGTAAATTTAAGTTTAAATTCTTTATTCATGGGACCCATTTCAGGTACCAAGAAATATTTTATATCTTTAGGCACTGAAATACAGGGAAGTTGAGGGCTATAAACATTATTTAAGAAAGATCTTATTAGTTTATCTACATATTGAACAGGAAAACTATTATTAGTAAAATATGATCTTAAATTATTAAATTCATCGTTAAGTAAGGTAAAACTAGAGGTCAAATTATATCCTCTGAACAAGAGAGTTTTAATACACGACATCTTATAGTTAAAATCAGTAAAACTAAAGAAATTCATGCCCAAACCAGTAAAAGTGGGTTTCCTGTAAACTGATGTAGTAATAGAATCACCTTTTCGAAATTAAAAGATCTAAAAAGGGAAGGGAGCCATTTTTCTCAGTTTCCATTGTATAAGTTATATTGGGGTGCAGAGAATTTAAGAAGCTAAAAAATTGTTGCGCTTGTACAGCATTATCAAAAACAGCTATCGAGTCATCAACGAAGCGTCGATAGAAAATTGGTTTACAATGGGTGGGAGATTGTCTAAAAATTACACTTTCTAAATGAGTCATAAAAAAATCAGCTGATAAAGGTCCGACGGGTGATCCCATCCCAACACCATCAATTTGTTGGTAAACCTTATTATTGAAAGTAAAATAACATTGCTTAAAAACCAATTCTAAAAGTTCCTTAAAATAAGACCATGAAAAACCATGAAAACTATCAACGGAGCTAAAAACCCTATCTAAAATAATGGCAATAGTTTCTGATACAGGTACATTCGTGAAAAGCGACTTTACATCAAACTGACAAAAAACTTTTTTGAATCGAAATTCTCACTAAGAAGATCTTTTTGAAATTCATAAGAGTTATTTATAGTATAAGCATTTTTCGCAAAAGGTGACAGGAGACCAACAACAAATTTTGCCAATTGAAAGGTAGGTAAGTTATACGAAGCTAAAATAGGACGGAGAGGTGTTCCAACTTTATGGATTTTAGGCAAACAGTATAATTGAGCAAGATCAGAACCAGATACGAACAACTGAGAGTAAGTATCGTTTTTTATTATCTTTAAAGACTTTAATCGTGACAAAAATCTATTAACTTGGTCTTCCAACCTTAAAATGACTTTATTGACGGGTTCAAGAATTTGTTTGAATTTGCTAACATCACTTAGGATTTCATTAGTTTTATTTATGTAATCAGATTTATTCAAAATAACAACTCCGTTGCCCTTGTCCGGTCTAGTCACAACAATCTCCTGGTTCTTTGCCAAATTCTTAATAACCTGCAAGTCACTCTTCTTAAATATGAAAGATTTAAATTTAAGGTTTCTAAGTTTGTGAAAAAACTCATGAGTTAAATTAGCAAACTGACATTTAAAATTATTAAAATCACCAACATGGGGAACATTTTTCAAGCCATTAAAAAAATTTTCAAAGTAAAGAAAAAACGAAGGCTTATATATTTGAAATAACGGAAGCTTGAATTGCAAGCAAGTGAGAGTAAAAACTTTTCCCGAGGGGAGAGGGTGTAACTAGAAAATTCGAAATTACTTTATCAGAATTGAAAAAATTAGGTGAATTCAGGCCCAGGGCCTTTAACTTACGTTCATGAGTTTCAGAAATGGTAGAAAGAAACTTTTCAAGATCACGTTGTACAAGAGAAATTATTAATAAATAATCCAACAACGAAAGGGTATTTTTGAGAGTAATTATATGATGCTCAAGCGACTTATTATGCGAGTCTGAAATTTTGATTTTATAATTAATTTCATTATTTAATAAATATTCCAGGGAAGATTGATAAAATTCAGAGTCATATAGATTGTCACGATAAAGTTTGAAGTAAACGAATTTCGGGAAAACCCTGCAGGTACGACACATTTCAAGAAAATAACAATCGAGTTTTGACTTGAGAAGCTTTCGTGAAGTCTTCCAAACATGGCGATAAGCCCTAAGGCCATCTTGTCCATACCTTGAGTATATATAGTCATGCGGGTTGCTTCTACAAAGCTTCAATTTAATATTTAGGAGAAATCCAATGACAAGGAGGAATGTAACCGCCCAACCCATAGTTTGTTTCCTGTTTTGTTTTGTTTTAAATTACTCGTGCCTCGGAACCAGCATTGAAAGGTTCGTAGTGTTAATTATTCCATTGTATTAGTGTTAATTATTCGAGTGTACTAATTTCAAATCTACTATATGTAATTTAAAAATAGCTTTTTAAATTTCTTGTAATTTTATATGTAAAATTTTTATAACTTTGAATTTAACCCTCTTCTTTTAGTCTTTTTAAAATTTGCTTTTAATGAATAGGTTTTATAGAAATTATTTTGTCTTGTTCACATTTATTTATTGATTCTAATTTCATATTGTTATTATCTAGCCTGATGATGAGCGTATTGCTCGAAACGTTGGCATTAAAGAAGACTTTTCATGGCTTTACATTCCTCCTTGTCATTGGATTTCTCCTAAATATTAAATTGAAGCTTTGTAGAAGCAACCCGCATGACTATATATACTCAAGGTATGGACAAGATGGCCTTAGGGCTTATCGCCATGTTTGGAAGACTTCACGAAAGCTTCTCAAGTCAAAACTCGATTGTTATTTTCTTGAAATGTGTCGTACTGCAGGGTTTTCCCGAAATTCGTTTACTTCAAACTTTATCGTGACAATCTATATGACTCTGAATTTTATCAATCTTCCCTGGAATATTTATTAAATAATGAAATTAATTATAAAATCAAAATTTCAGACTCGCATAATAAGTCGCTTGAGCATCATATAATTACTCTCAAAAATACCCTTTCGTTGTTGGATTATTTATTAATAATTTCTCTTGTACAACGTGATCTTGAAAAGTTTCATTCTACCATTTCTGAAACTCATGAACGTAAGTTAAAGGCCCTGGGCCTGAATTCACCTAATTTTTTCAATTCTGATAAAGTAATTTCGAACTTTTCTAGTTACACCCTCTCCCCTCGGGAAAAGTTTTTACTCTCACTTGGCTTGCAATTCAAGCTTCCGTTATTTCAAATATATAAGCCTTCGTTTTTTCTTTACTTTGAAAAAATTTTTAATGGCTTGAAAAATGTTCCCCATGTTGGTGATTTTAATAATTTTAAATGTCAGTTTGCTAATTTAACTCATGATTTTTTCACAAACTTAGAAACCTTAAATTTAAATCTTTCATATTTAAGAAGAGTGACTTGCAGGTTATTAAGAATTTGGCAAAGAACCAGGAGATTGTTGTGACTAGACCGGACAAGGGCAACGGAGTTGTTATTTTGAATAAATCTGATTACATAAATAAAACTAATGAAATCCTAAGTGATGTTAGCAAATTCAAACAAATTCTTGAACCCGTCAATAAAGTCATTTTAAGGTTGGAAGACCAAGTTAATAGATTTTTGTCACGATTAAAGTCTTTAAAGATAATAAAAAACGATACTTACTCAGTTGTTCGTATCTGGTTCTGATCTTGCTCAATTATACTGTTTGCCTAAAATCCATAAAGTTGGAACACCTCTCCGTCCTATTTTAGCTTCGTATAACTTACCTACCTTTCAATTGGCAAAATTTGTTGTTGGTCTCCTGTCACCTTTTGCGAAAAATGCTTATACTATAAATAACTCTATGAATTTCAAAAAGATCTTCTTAGTGAGAATTTCGATTCAAAAAAGTTTTTTGTCAGTTTTGATGAAAGTCGCTTTTCACGAATGTACCTGTATCAGAAACTATTGCCATTATTTTAGATAGGGTTTTTAGCTCGTTGATAGTTTTCATGGTTTTTCATGGTCTTATTTTAAGGAACTTTTAGAATTGGTTTTTAAGCAATGTTATTTTACTTTCAATAATAAGGTTTACCAACAAATTGATGGTGTTGGGATGGGATCACCCGTCGGACCTTTATCAGCTGATTTTTTTATGACTCATTTAGAAAGTGTAATTTTTAGACAATCTCCCACCCATTGTAAACCAATTTTCTATCGACGCTTCGTTGATGACTCGATAGCGGTTTTGATAATGCTGTACAAGCGCAACAATTTTTTAGCTTCTTAAATTCTCTGCACCCCAATATAACTTATACAATGGAAACTGAGAAAAATGGCTCCCTTCCCTTTTTAGATCTTTTAATTTCGAAAAAGGTGATTCTATTACTACATCAGTTTACAGGAAACCCACTTTTACTGGTTTGGGCATGAATTTCTTTAGTTTTACTGATTTTAACTATAAGATGTCGTGTATTAAAACTCTCTTGTTCAGAGGATATAATTTGACCTCTAGTTTTACCTTACTTAACGATGAATTTAATAATTTAAGATCATATTTTACTAATAATAGTTTTCCTGTTCAATATGTAGATAAACTAATAAGATCTTTCTTAAATAATGTTTATAGCCCTCAACTTCCCTGTATTTCAGTGCCTAAAGATATAAAATATTTCTTGGTACCTGAAATGGGTCCCATGAATAAAGAATTTAAACTTAAATTTACAAAGTTGTTAAGAAATTTTTTTATCATACTGATTTTCGCATTATATTTATTAACAAAATGTCTTTAGGTAGCTTTTCTCAGCGAAGGATCGAACTCCTGATTCGTTGCGTAGCGGTGTTGTATATTTATTTACCTGCCCAAGGTGTCTCCTTGGTACTTATATTGGCAGCACCGTGCGCTCCCTCAGGGCTAGATTTTATTCGCATATGGGAATAAGTTGCCGAACAGGTAAAATTTTAAATAAAAAAGAAGCCTCTAGTATTCGGGAACATAGTATTAAATGCAAAACTGATGTCACTTTAGATAATTTTAAAATTCTCGGTTGTAATTCTTGTCCTAACTCACTTAGAATTTTGGAATCTCTTTATATTAAAACATTGACCCCTTCTCTAAACGTGGATTCCTCAGCTGTCCCTCTAAATTTTTTATAATCCCCCCTCCCCAACTCCCCTCCCCCCTCCCAACTCCCCTCCCTCCCCCCTCCCCAATTTTTATAATCCCCTCCCCAACTTATAACTCTCCAACCGCCCAACCCATAGTTTGTTTCCTGTTTTGTTTTGTTTTAAATTACTCGTGCCTCGGAACCAGCATTGAAAGGTTCGTAGTGTTAATTATTCCATTGTATTAGTGTTAATTATTCCAGTGTACTAATTTCAAATTTACTATATGTAATTTAAAAATAGCTTTTTAAATTTCTTGTAATTTTATATGTAAAATTTTTATAACTTTGAATTTAACCCTCTTCTTTTAGTCTTTTTAAAATTTGCTTTTAATGAATAGGTTTTATAGAAATTATTTTGTCTTGTTCACATTTATTTATTGATTCTAATTTCATATTGTTATTATCTAGCCTGATGATGAGCGTATTGCTCGAAACGTTGCGCATTAAAGAAGACTTTTCATGGCATTTACATTCCTCCTTGTCATTGGATTTCTCCTAAATATTAAATTGAAGCTTTGTAGAAGCAACCCGCATGACTATATATATATATATATATATATATATATATATATACAGGGCGTCCCAAAAAATGTATACACACTTTAAATAATTATAAAGGCAGTGTTTATTAAAATACATTTCATTTTCAAAATGTAATAGAATCTACAGACATTATTTAATTGTTTTGTCAACGCCTGTTTTCAAACTGACGTCCGTTCTGGTCCAGGCACTGCTGATAACGCGAAGCAATGGAATCGCAAACATCACGAAACATTTCGTTTGGTATTTGTGTGCATTCTCGTTCAATGGCTGCTCTCAATTCAGCGACTGTTGCAGGTTTTATAGCGTAGACTTTGTCGTTTATGTATCCCCATAAAAAAAAGTCTAGTGGTGTGAGGTCTGGTGAACGCGGAGGGTATTCTACGAAACCCCTTCGTCCAATCCACATCCACATCGTGCCAAGTACCACTCGCAATACTCCACTCTTCGGTCCGGATCATCTTCATTAATAGCATGGACTAATCTTGGAATGTAACTTTTCCATTGACAGCGCTTCAAATGCGTTGGACAGACGATTCTGAAATTCCTACCTCACGACTCGCTTGCCGCACAGATTTTCTTGGACTTTGGTGATACGTTTCCAGTACTCTTTCTTGCTTTGTGGGGCTTGTCGATGTCCGTGGTCTTCCGGAACGCTTCTTGTGGACATTCTGAACAGTTCCATCGGCTTCAAACTTATCTCTAATTCGAGTGATGGTAAGTCGCGTTGGTGGATCTGTTTGAAACTCCCTCCTAAACTGTCTTTGCACTTCAACTGCGTTTTCACACTTCCAGTAGCATTTTAGAATGAATTTCCTTTGTTCAAAGCTTAGTCTGACTGCCATTATTAATTCTAATGGGTTTAACTTGGAAAGAAAGAAAACATCAATTGAGCTATCAGCTGTTAAAGTGTGTATACATTTTTTTGGGACGCCCTGTATATATATATATATATATATATATATATATATATATATATATATATATATATATGAAAATGAAAATGAAAATGAAAATGAAAATTAAAAGGTTTTTGGCAGACTATAGTCCATATGCCAAATATTATTAATACAATGACAGTTCATATACTAAGGATAGAAATATATACAATTGATGAGAAATAATACTGTAATGTCGAAGTTAAGTGGAGCTACAGACAGACGTTTTCGTACGAAGAAGTCCATAGCTTAGAGAATATATATATATATTATATATATAATATATATAATATATATATATATATTATATATATATATATATATATATATATATAATATATATATATACAGGCATCCCCGTTTAACGACCGGGTTCCGTTCCGACGACCAGGTCGGTAAACGAAATGGTCGGTAAACGAAAGCCTTGTTTTACGGCTTTGGTGCTTCTTCTTTTTCTTCTTTTCCTTCTTCTTCCTCCAAATGCTGTTGTTCTTCCAACTCTATCAGCTCTTCGTTTGTCAGCTCCCTCTTGGTATTCCACTAAGTTTTCCACATCTTCCACTTCTACTTCTAAATTGAGAGTATTGGCGAGTAACACTATTTTTCTATTAATTTCATCGACATTTTCAAACTTATCGAAGCCTTCGAAATTACCCACAGATCGTTTTAGGCACTTCTTCCAAATGCCTTTCATACACTTCGCAGTAACATCCTCCCAAGCAGTTGCAATGTTTTTTATACAATGCAAAACATTGTATGATTTCCAAAAATCGGTACGATCGGTCGCGGTCGTATCTGCGGTTGGTCGATAAACGAGTAGGTCGTTAACCGGGATGTGGCTGTATATAATTTTTAGCACTGAAGTTGACATTAGAAATGTTAAAAGCTCTGCATAAAATGTTTGTATATGGACTAGTCTTGTTCCTTATTCGACTTAGGTTTCCACCTCAAAAATCACTTGGCTCTATTTATTATGTGCAATATATAGTTATGAAATTAAATGCTTCTTTCTCAAAAATTTTAGCATTCATTACTGGTTTTGAATGTATTGAGTGTGAATGGTGAATATCAAATTTATTTATATATATGTTAGTGGTAATAAGCGAAATCTGCATTAAGTTGAAAGCTAAGAATGCATATAATCATTAATTAGTATAATGCCTATTTAAATATCTATAATAATAATAAATATAACCTAAACAGTGAAAGTGTCCATTGTAACTAATGCTATATGCATTCTTAGCTTTCAGCTTATTGCCTAGGCATTATCTTAATGCCTGATTTCGCTTATTGCCGCTAACATATATATATTATGATTGAAGAGAGACCTTTGACTGCAAAGTACCTTAATGACTAAGGAGTCATGATTAATAAATTATGTCTTTAAAAATCTAAATAAGGGTCCAAACCGTAACATAAGTATCCTGTGTAACCCATGAAAACCTAATTACGTTATTACCAAATGACGTACCTGTTTAACAGATCTTTTTAATTTGACTCCGTAATAAAATGGTTCCGCAGAATTTCTGTTGCTGAGAGACAATTTCAGATTTTCAATGATGAAAGTGTCATCGTCCGCTTTCAGGTACCAATCGAAGTCCGAGTGTTTATCTTTCAAGTATTTCAGAGCGCGTTTAGACTTCTCCCAGATAAACAAATACCCTTCTTTCACATTTAAAACGACGGTTTGCAACGTTTCGTCTGGTTTCGTGCTGTTTCAGAGTAGAAGTAAAGTGTCAAATTGTGATTATCAAAAGAGGAAATAAGTTAATTTGTTCAACTCTAATTTTAACAACCTGGATTCATGTATGGTAATTCGGCCTTCTTCTAATATATATATATATATATATATATATATTATATATATATATATATATAATATATATATATATATATATATTAAAAACATAATAACCGTGTAAAAGAAATAAAACGTAAAAATCCCCAAAAGTGAAGCGATAAAAACTAGGGATGTTGCAAATATCCGCATCCACAATTTTTTCACATCTGCATCCGCATCCACAGATGTAAAAGCTGAATATCCACAACCACAATCGCATCCGTGGATGTAAATTTTTTAACATCCGTAGCTATCCCTAATAAAAACACTAAACGTAGCGAAGGGTTTTGAGAGAACTTACTCTCTTCATTCGGGTGGCAAGACTAAAACTAACAGTAAAAGCCAAGGCTACACGAGCGACTTTGTCGCTGTGACGAAGTTGTAACGACAAATCGCAAAGAATAGGTATTGTTGTTTCCTATGAGGCAAGCTACACGGCCGACAGTCGCTGCGACAATTATTCTCTGTTGCATCCGGCTGCGTCTTCCCTGCGACACGACAGCTTGCAACAGACACTGCTATTAGTCGAGGAGAGTAGTATGGGCGCGAAATGGACGAGTGCAATGCAATGTTGCAAAGGGAGGGGGGAATGTTGAAAAGGGGATACAGAGTCGATAAACGAGCTGAAGACGGCACACACACACACACACACACACACACACACACACACACACACACATAAGACTTTGGAAGTACTCAACAATTTGAACTGACTGGAATAAAAAACAAAGAAAAACATCTCATACAAGTGTAAATCTTAAACTTTTATATTAATCAACGTGTTTAGAAGAGACCAAACAACATCAACATCGGTGGGATAGCCTGACCTAACCTAACCTAACCTAGTTCAGTCCACTTGGCAAAGCATCCAATATAAAAAATGTACTTGTATTAGCTTCTCACACCCCTGCACATTTCCCCCAGTTTACTACATTATTACCCCCTGTCCCATCCTTCATGCATTAAAAAAGTTATTTACTTTACTCTACTTTACTTTACAACGTCTTAATCACTAGGTCACCCAGGGTGCCCATTTATCTACCAACTACTTTCTTTATTGTGCGGAATACTGAATAGCTGAGTTTTACCGCGCGCTGGCGGCCGTCACCGGGTCTCGAACCCGGAAACGATGGATTCGGAACCAGCGACGCTAACCTCCGAGGCGTGACAGTGAATGAAAAACAATTGGCAGAAAAAATGCAAGCAATATATTAATACACACTTTATATATATATATATATATATATATATATATATATATATATATAGTGAGCCTAATATTAGCCGAGTGAGGTGATGCTGATTAATTTGGTGCTAATGATTAATTGATATAATGATTGATTGTTAATGACAGGCTGGGTCAACAATTTATGATGTCTTACAGACTTACGGTATCACGGAGTTGAAGGTGGCTAATGGAGTAGGTCTACTATAATTACTTCTGAGTGATAGGAATTGCTTCGAGGTCACCAGTTTGGATTACACCCAAACAAAATAATATTAATAAGGTTATGAAGGTTATAAAAAGCACCTTATTGTTTTGTATTTAATTAAGAAAATAAATCTATCTGTTCACAGTGAATAACGAATGATTGACAGTAATTATAGTGAATAAATTATTTAACGGCATTTATATTATGCTAAGATGACATGGAGCTTAGCCAAATAGGTAAAATGGTTAAGAGCTTAATTGTCAAGTAATACATTCATTTATGGTAGGCTAATGGCATGCAAAAATGGAGCATGGAATAAATGATACAGCCTAATTATAATAGAAATTATGTATGTGCTTAAATAAATCATAAATAAACGGATGCAAGTATTTATGGATTACATGAATGAACACAATAGCAGGATGGTACACGCATACGGTATTGGAATGACACTTGAACTGGGCACAGGAAATAAGCCTAGTGTGGGTTTGTTTTAGAGAATTAGTCTGATGCACAATCAATAATCATACGAAATATCTCAATAACAGGGTGATACACAATTAGTGTATTGTAATGACACTTGGATTAGGAAATAGGCCTACTGCGTTTCAACGAGAGTTAGTTTGAGTGATTTGTAAAACACTTTGCGTTTATAGCCTACACTTCTGCGGTACACTGATGTAGGCTTTGCGTTATTGCTTAAGAAAAGAGAGAGAGAGCTTACCGACACGGCGAAATACCTCTGGGTTGATGAGTTACTTGGAGGTTGGCCTATTGAACTGTAGGCCCGAGGTGTCGTTGGCCGTCCGTTGTTATGCACGTCGAGATCGTTCTCGTAGAGTGGGAGCTTGAAGGTGAAATTGACCGTCCGTTGTTTCGCAAGTCGAGGTCTACACGGTGAAGTGTTAACGGGCCTCTTGGATTCTCGTTGACGGCCGCTTTTCGTAAAGCGGTGAAAGTTGAACCAATGTGAAGTGATTTGGGCTTGTAGCTTCATAGAATATTCACGTACTGTATCTTCCTTGAGGATGTTTTCTCGTAGCGTGTTGAACTTCGCCGGTGCTCTCGAGGATGATTGGTAACCGGTTGAGGTGTGGTGAAGAGGCCAATGAAAACGCCTACTGCGGTAGTGTGGTTTGTTGCAGGAAGTATTTATAGTTATTTCAAGTGATGCTTCGTTTCTTGAATGAAATATGTTGAAGTGGCCTTGATCTGATGCGTGGAACTACGTGAAAAGTGGACGTTCGAGGTGGACATAACGAGTGGAGTGAGAGAGTGCCAGTAAACTACGTCTTATATCGACTCTTGAGGACGCGGACGCTATTCTTCCCGGGCTTTTTGAAAGACGCCAAACAATCGTCCCTTGGTGTTTGTCCTTGAACAACACGTGTGCCTAAGATCTCTGCCGACGTCGAAAAGGAAAGAATTTCTTTGTCTGTTCTTTGTCTGTTTTCTGTCTGTAGTTGTCTGTTCCTCTACAAGTAGTCCCCTCTCAGAGACTGCACAGGAACGATAATAAAGAGGATCACCATTTCGGGGCAAAACTGACGCGGCCGCTCCGAGTACGGACGCCAGGTCTTGCATTTGGCGGTGCTTCAGTGGCAGGAGGGCATGAGACATCTTCCTGGACTGGGGAAATGGGTAGAGTTGGGGCTGCTGTAGTAGGTTGTGGGGGAACTGTCGGAGAAATTGGGTCGTCCTCGAGGTACGCCGGCTTCAGGCGATCGATCGACACTACGTCCTTGCGTCCACTGCGATCGAGGGTGAAAGTCTTGTCACCCCTCTGCAGCACTGGGAAGGGCCCGTCGTATGGGTGTTGTAGGGAAGGACTGATGGTGTCATTTCTGACGAAGACGTGGGTGCAGGAGGACAATTGTGACGAGTATTGGGATAACGAGGGGAAACCGGACGAAAGTTGCGCATGGTCGTCCTTAAAATGTAGGCTTACGTCCTTCCATCCACGGAAGGGTGTGCTCCTGACGAAGTGAAAAATTTGCCGGGTAGCCGCAATGGTGTACCGTACACCAATTCCGCCGATGTGCACTGTAGGTCGGCCTTGAACCCTGCCCGAATTCCAAAGAGAACGAGGGGGAGGGCATCGGTCCAACGTGGGCCTGCGGTGGTCATCCTTAGGGACGCCTTCAGGTGGCGGTGTAGTCGCTCGACGAGGCCATTGGCCTATATGCCGTAGTCTAGATCCAGGAAGAGCCTAAAATCTGTGTCAGGCTCTTCCATAGGGTGGATTCGAATTGCCGACCGCGGTCAGTGGTGATTGTTGATGGAACTCCAAAACGAGGGACCCAACCACTGACGAAGGCACGGGCGGCAGATTCAGCCGTGATGTCCTTTATAGGGATCGCCTCAGGCCAACGCGTGAAACAATCGATGCAGGTGAGAAGGGTACGTGTAACCTTCTGAGTGGGGAAATGGGCCGATGAGGTCCAGATGTACGTGATCGAAACGTGCGTCGGGGGGGGGGGGTCGAAAAACAGCTAAAGGTGCCGTCGTATGACGGTGAATTTTTGCTTTCTGGCATTTTATGCAAGCACGGGCCCAACGTCTGACGTCACGGTTGATGCTGGGCCAGACGAAACGCGAGGTGACGAGGGCCTGAGACGCGCGAATTCATGGGTGGGAAAGGGAATGAAGCCTATTAAAAACCGCGTCTGAATTCTTCAGGGACATAGGGACGAGGCGATCCTGTAGAAGCGTCGACCGTGAGGGTCAAAGTAGAAGAAGGCAGTGGAATCTCTTCCAGTTGTAACGACGTGGATGCACTACGCAGCTGCTACAGTTCATCATCTCGGCGTTGAGCTTCTGCTATGGCTTCCTAATTGATGACGTCACCGCTGGCCGGAACAAGGGACGCGTTAATCGTAACTCGTGACAAAGCGTCCGCTGCAGTATTTTCGTGGCCTTTTACGTGCCGTAGGTCGCTGGTGAATTGTGAGACGTAGTCCAAGTGTCTCATTTCTCTGGGGGAATACCGGTCGGAATATGAGTTAATTGCGAAGGTGAGTGGGCGATAATCTGTAAAGATGATGAATTCCCTTCCTTTGAGATAGTGCCGAAAATGTTTGATCGCCAGGTAAACCGCAAGCAATTCTCGACCGAGAGTGCTATACCTGGTTTCCGTAGGTTTGAATGCACGTGAGAAGAAAGCTAAAGGCTGCCAACCATCTCCGGACGCTTGTTATGAAACGGCGTCTGCCGCAGAGTCAGAAGCATCCATGATGAAGCTGATTTCTGCGTCAGGATGAGGGTGAGACAGCTGTGTCGCGTCTATGA
Organism: Bathynomus jamesi; assembly: GCA_023014485.1. NCBI lineage: Eukaryota > Metazoa > Arthropoda > Malacostraca > Isopoda > Cirolanidae > Bathynomus > Bathynomus jamesi. The sequence continues at coordinate 1,447,161 of JAJOZX010000353.1, forward strand.
GGGCTGATTTGGCCGACTCGAACGCTCGCTGGGCCTCTTCGGGCCATGGGATTGACGTAGAGGAGCCCCTCTTGCAGGGGCGCAGGAGGGCGTGCAGGGGGCGGAGGAGATGCGCGAAATGGGGAATGAATCTGCGGTACCTAAGAATTCCCGCTGTTTTATTGAGTGGTAGGGGGGAACTCCTTGATGATGTCGACCTTGTGGGGGTTGGGGGAGATGCCATTGCCAGTGATGTGATGACCAAGGAACTGCAGTTCGGAGACGCCAAACTGGCACTTGCTAGGATTAATGACGACCCCATATTCCTCGAGTCGAGCGAAAATTTGCCGGTGTTGGGCATGTTCTACTTCGTCGACGCTGGCGACGAGGAGGTCATCTACTGTATATAGGCAAAACAGAAGGGGGGGACCACGGAGGACGTCGTCGATGAACCTATGAAAGGTCTGTGCCGCACTCCGGAGGCCGAAAGGCATGCGGATGTATTAAAAAAGTCCGAAGGGCGTTACTATCGCTGTCTTGGGAACGTTCTCCGGGGCTACCGGGATTTGATGGTAAGCCCCTACAAGATCCAGTTTGGAGAACACTTTACGTCCGTAGAGATTGGCGGAGAAGTCTTGCAGAAGGGGGGAGAGTAGCGATCGGGTACTGTACAAGTGTTGAGCGCCCTACAATCGCCTACAGGACGCCAGTCGCCTTCGGTCTTCTTGGGGACCATGTGTAACGGTGCCGCCCAATGGCTTTTGGAGGGCCTGACGATTCCCAGTTCGATCATGTGTTCGAACTCGGCCTTTGCGATGCGCAGGCGGTCCGGGGCCAAGCGTCGAGGACGAGCGTTCTTCGGGGGTCCTGAAGTCTGGATATAGTGGAGGACGTTGTGCTTGACTGGCACTTCGCGGTTGCAAGGGCGTGTCACCGATGGAAACTCAGCCACTAGGTTACCGTATGGTGACTCAGGACGAGTCCCCAATATACTGGCGGAGGCGCTGACGTACGGGAGAAGGTGCCTTGCACGCTGATGCTGGTCGTGTGGTCGATGAGTCTCTGGTGTCTGAGGTCTACTGCGAGGTCAAAATGTTGCAGAAAATCTGCCCCTAAGATTGGCTGTTGCACGTCGGCGATAAGAAAAACCCAACGGAAAATTCTCCTGAGTCCGAGGTTGAGAGTGAGGGATTTTTCTCCATAGGTCTGTATCGGCGACGAGTTCACCGCGTGTAATTCAGTTTCCCACCTGGGATGTAAACGATCTTGCGGGGAGGGGGGAAGGATACTGACTTGGGGCCGGTATCGACCAAGAACTGTAGCTTGGAATGGGCGTCTGTAACGAAGAATAGGCGGACGCCGTGGAAGCCTGGAGGATTAGACACCTTTAATGCTCGGCTGATACGTTTCCCGCTCGCAGACAGGGGGCGGTGCATTTCTGGGGTTGATCGCCGAATTTCGTGATATCAACATACGCCCGCTTCGTCGGTGGAGGTGGGAGTGCGGGAACCGGAACGGGGCGAGGTCGTGGGTTGCGGGGCTGGTGGTGGGAGTCACGTGATCTGCTTCTGTCTCGCGCCTGCAAGTCACGTACGTCGCGAAAGAAGCCTTCCACCATGGTGGTCAGCTTCGCGAGAGCCTCCTCCAGGTGGGTGTTGTCGGGAACGGTTAGGGGAGGGGGTGGTAAGGCAGCTCCGGCCACCTGTAATGCTTCGATCTCCACAACTCTGTCCGCCATGTCGGCCAGGTCCTGCAAAGGGGTGTCTGACTTCGTCACCACAAGCACTCGTTGGATATGCGGTGGCAGTCTTTGGATGAAGAGCTGGCGGAAAAAGGAGTGCTTGATGACATTGGCCGAATCCCCCAGGAGCTGCTGCATGTATCGCAGGAACTGCGACGGGGATCTGTCGCCGAGCACTTCGGTCGCGAGTAACCTCCGTAGGCGGTTCCGTTCCGACATGGCGGTATGTGCCAAAAAGGCGGTTTTTAGAGCCTCATAGGGGTCCTCTCGGGGCCTATTGGCGAGGATGTTTCGCACCTCGTAAGCGACCTCCGGTGTAAGTTGCGACGCTACAAGGTTAAACTTGTCCTTGCTTCTAGTTATATTTTGATAATCGCAGTGGCATTCCACTTACAAAAACCACGTGCGGGAATCCGCGGGCCAGAAAACCCAACCAGACATTTTCGTGCATTTTCACGAACTAAACACATTTTATTCACACTCCGGCGCACTATTTGAGAGAAACATGGGCCCATATTTTCCTTTTTGCTTAGCAAACGATACTCGTCTCTAAATTCTATTAAAAACTCACGCAGGCTTTTAGCCACAACCTCACTACAAACCTCGTCATTATATATATTAATGTAGTGGTAAAAATACTTCAGATTCTCCATGATGACAAGATTTACATTCTCAGCCGCAGGATACGAATACTCGGTATGATGCAGCATGACATAATACTGCTTGTCACACCCACTCATCAACAAGATTCACTAACCATAACCGTTGCTTCTCTTCTACACATGTTGTTTCCTTCACTTCACGGTAAATGTAAGCTTTTATACAGTTTAGTCCTACAACATAGTCCATTACATCGTTTGTACCACGAAATCTTGCAATGCTCTCGCCAGAATAGCTGTAGAGTATTTGAACCTCTTGTTTCTCAAGCTTCGCACGGTTCAATGTAGCCTTAAAGTATCAAAGGAGGGTGGAATAGGGAGTCTTTCAGTGTTCACCACATCTTCACACTTTACCGAATACCGCTTCATAAAACTCGAGCAGACAATATTAAGGTAGCCATCACTATTTTTTGTCTGCGTGAGAGTTCTTCAAATACACATGAGATCCAGGGCTTGCTGCGGTCAACTGAGCACGCAGGGGTAGAGATATGCCCAGGTAGTAGCAGGAGTCATGTGACCATTGATCGATCAATTCAAATTTCTGGGAGAAAGAATAAGCGTGAGATAACCCATTATAAAAGTTACGCTAGGAATTCCTGAGGTATTGGGGCACAATAGTACCCCGGGTAGAGTTTAAGGGTTAAACTTACAAAAAACTCGTAATAATTTTGATACTACGATTTCAAGGTTTCACGCACTTCTCTGTTCATAGTTACACATACAGTAGGCGTAAGTTTTCTTCAAAACTGATATTAAGTCAGTTTAAAACTTAAGCTTACATAATGTTTAGTTAACTTTAAACTTGCTTTTTGTTACGTATTAAAACCAATTACTTATTTGAGGTTTGACAGTTCTTCCTCTTTCGAGCTGTTATCTGAATGCTCTTCACTCTGTGTCCTTAAGGTTTTCAGTCCTATTTATTAATGTTGTCTTTTAAAGGATAGCATGTAGAAATGAATTCTTACTGTGATAACTTTATTCTCAAATGAAAGGAGTTAAGTTTCTTTAGAGGAGTATTGAGCTGGTGAAGGAGAGAGTAGGTCTTCTCTTACAAATCCCAACTTTTACAGTAATCAATTCTTGAGTGAAATCCTATCACTGCTAAAATTTTTACATATAAGTTGTATGTCAGTTTGGCATTTGAACGAAACGTTTTTGTAACACTGAATTCGATGTGTAACATTAGCGTAACTTCTCCAGAAGTTACGCTATATAATGCTACTAGCTCTGGCTGATGAATTTATGTTAACACAAGAAATAACAGAAACACAAGAAAAAACAACGGCATAGATTTGGTGTTCACAAACAAGAGCAACCTAATAGATAATGTAGAAATATCCCCAACTATAATATCGGATCAAAACATTATTGAAATACCAACCAATATAAAAGCAACAAAAAAAGGAAAGAACACGAACAGGAAGAATCAAATTCGAAATTTTTAATTTTCACTCCAAAGGTATAAACTGGGAAGATGTTGCATCCAGCATGGAAGTAATAGATTGGAAATCCATCTTCGTAGCCAAGTCAACGGAAGAGATGATAATGACCTTAGAGGAGAAGACGCTGGAAATTGTGGAAAGACATGTCCCAAAAATACAACAAATGGGAAAGAAAAGCAGGTTCGAGAGACAAAATAGGTCATTGTTGAGGACCCCAACATACAGTGGACCGATACAGGTGAGATCATTGTGGAAGGAGCAAAGGTACAGGGATCGAATATCGTAGACATACCAATATTATCTTAAGGAAATGGCTAATTCCTAACGTAACTTAACTGAACCTAACCTAAATTACATTTATTTAGGATGAATTTCACACTTAAACACATGAAATAAATGAATGATGCAAACCACAAGGAAAAAAAAGAAATTATTCCAAGTCCTTTCGTGTATGCAGCAGTACACCTCGTCAGGGAATGGAGAAGGCGAGTGACGAAAATATATACATATGTACAACAGAACAGAGAAATAAAAAGAGATTAGCACATGGTTAACAAGCCAAATATACTGTTGCTCATTGCCCCAAAATAATTCAGTTTTGGTCTCATCTCTTCAGAGAACTTTCTGCACAAGCAAACCCATCATTTTGATGATCGTTGACATATTTTAAATGAGCTTATTTGTGCGCTTTTCATAGCAGAAGTTTTCTTTGTAAAACTGTTCCATGCAGACCATACACTATCTGTGTATGAAGTACAGTAGAGGGTTGGACATCGATCTTCGTCTCAATGTTTGGCAAATATCACCTGCAGTCACTCATGGATTCGCAGCAGCCATTCTTTCAATCCGTCTAGCTGTACGTTCTGAAATCTTGCACGGTTGTCCACACCTTAGTAGAGTTTTGATTGTTTCAGAGCCTTTCCATTTCTTTATAACTGCAACAACCGTCGTAAATAGAATTCGAAGTTCTTCTCTTATCTTCCTATAACGCTTTCCTGACTGGTGTGCAGCAATAACAGATCTCTTAAGATCTGTAGACAGCTCTTTACTACGATGACCCATTGCTTACTAATGACTTTTTTTATGCAAGAAGGAGGGGGCCAAGGGCGAATGCCCGCAAAAGCGGCTCTCCCCCACTTACAGAAGAAAAAGAAAACCAAAATCAAGGTCTAGGTACAGTCATTCGTCTTCCATGAAAATTCAAGGAGAAAATTCTGGAATTCAGAATTGCCAACAGTCTCTAATCAATAAACAGCCAACTACTGATAAAAAAATTAAAATTCCTAAAGCTTAAGGTGGACACACAAAGTGTTAAATAATTTCGTAAATAAATGTACGAAAACCTTTGCATTTTAACTTTTTATTCTTCTCAAATTCTTTTATGTTTTACATTATATGTTGGAGTAAAACTAATTTTTTTGTTAAAATTTTCCAAACGAACGATAAACTTTTTAGAACCATCCTCTGCATGGTACAAAATATAAGGAGGAATATAACTGAAATATTTCTCTGTATGAATACTTATGAGCACCAATATATATATATATATATATATAATATATATATATATATATATATATATATAATATATTATATATATAAGCTTATTAATAAGGTCACGTGTTATTTTGTGATTCTAGTGCATATATTATATAATATATATATATATATATATATGTGTGTGTGTGTGGTGTGTGTGTGTGTGTGTGTGATTGAACTCAGAATGGTCCCCTGAGGGTCGTTCATGATACACACAGGCTGTGCATGGAACAAGGAACTCTTCTGGGAAAATTAAATCCGCTATAGTCCGAATAAGTAATGGTAAATGACAAACACTGTAATAATTTTTGGTCTTCCTTAAATTCTGAACCGTGTTTTATTTGTGAAGTATAATCAATACAGTTATACATGTATTTAATACTATAGAGAATGTGTAATTATCAAAATTAACGTATTCTATATCCTCTATGTTTTGCAGGTTTAAGTAATTTTCAGGTGAAAATTAATAAAATGGTAAATATAAAAACATAATAAAAGTTTGATAAATAATAATGAATAAAAGAGCATCTTCATAAAATCATTGATAATAGTTCTTTGGTACGTATAAGTATTATTCTTTGGTATAGCGCTCTAACTGGGTCTGTATCGAAGGAGTGACATTTCAAAGGAGTGACATAACAAAGGAGTGACATAAATACCGTAACGAAGGAGTGACAGAATTGTTAAAATTAAGATTTTATTTCAAAAACTAGAAACCTAACCTAACTTAACCTAGCCTAACCTAACCTAACCTAACAGTTGCAAGCCTCTCTTCCCTCTGGATTTGTTCTTTCTTCTTCTTTGTTTGTATTTTCGTGTCACTCCTTTGAATTTTATCTCCGATTTGTCACTCCTTTGTTATGTCACTCCTTCGTTATGTCACTCCTTTGAATAGGACCGCTCTAACTTAATGATACTGATTGATGTACTAAAGTATTTCTTGAATGTACCTTTAATGCTAAGATAACTCAATTCTTTGTATTTGTACTATTATTTATTTAATTAACGTAGTTCTTATGTTTTCTTTTGCAGTTGTGTCAAAGATGTTAGCGATATTTTTAGTTGATTAAAACCTAAGTTGAGCTGTTTTCATTTTGGGTCCTACTCACTTCAATTTAATCAACTAAAAACTCTTCGTCTGTTGTTGCGATGGAACGTGGACTACGGCCTGAAAGACTTGAGGTACTACCGACTGCGCCTGAAGCGGCACGTACTTTCAAACATTGGCTTTTCGTCTTCTCGCGATATAAGGATGCACTTGAAGGAAGTAGTAACACTTATCTCGGACTCTTGGCTAACTCTGTTTCTTCCGAAAACTTTGAGATTATATCTGAGTGTACTACTTACGACGGGGCCTTAACTGCCTTGAAGAATGCATTCATTCAGCCCGCCAATGAAGTAGTGGCTCGTCACAAGCTCGCTACTCGCAAACAACAAGGCACGGAGTCCATAGACGAATATGTACGGTCTTTACAGAAACTTAGCATAGATTGCAACTTCAAAAATGTAACAGCTGACACTTATCGAGATGAGTATATTCGCGACTCATTCATCACTGGCATTTCTTCGCCTCGTATCCGAACTAGATTGCTAGAAAACAAAACCTTGACTCTTTCCTCGGCAGTGGATCAAGCTCGGGCCTTAGAGATTGCAATGAAAGATTCTCAAGCTTATGATTCTGCTACCCCTGAAAGTCGCCTTATAGCTACGGTAGAAGCCGTTAGTGAGAATTGCCCTGTTGACCCCCGGCAGACATCGAGAGAATCTGTTCAGGAAACCGAAACATGTGCTGCCGCTCCTCGCCGTAACCAGAAATGTTTCTTCTGTGGTAACTCTTCACGACACGATCGCTCGCAATGTCCCGCTCGTGACGCAACTTGCTACAAATGTAGAAAACGAGGTCATTTTTCAAAGGTTTGCAAGTCCACAAAGGAGCCAGTCAGTGCGTCTGTTCACTCAGCAACCCTCGCTTGTGTGCCGTCTACTCTGAAGAATTCAATTGTTGACTTACATGTTAACAATTATCTCTTGAAGGGTCTCCTGGATACTGGGAGTTCCGAAAACTTCATATCTGAATACATCGCGCAAAACCTGAAATTGCCAATGCAGGACTATCAAGGAACCATATCTATGGCCTCGGTTAATCTCACAACTCCGATAAACAAATTCTGTGAAGTGGAATTAAAAATAAGGAAACGTTCCTATGGCAATGTTCGACTTCTCGTACTTCCCGGATGCTGTACTGATGTTATCCTTGGCTTACCTTTCCTGGGTAAACACTCCTTTGTTAAAATGAATTTCGGGGGCTCTGAGCCCGACTTGGAAATTTGCTCTCTAGCGACCTTAAAAATTGATCCACCCCGCGTATTCTCCAACCTTTCCCCCGATTGTAAACCTATAATAACGAAGTCACGCAAGTTCAAAACGTCGGATACTGAATTTATACGCTCAGAAATTGACCGAATGCTCCAGGAAGATATCATAGAACCTAGCGACTCTCCTTGGCGTGCACAGGTCCACGTTGTTAACAACAGTAACAGCAAGAAAAGGTTAGTAGTCGACTACTCTGTAACCATAAATAAATTTACGCACCTAGACGCCTACCCGCTTCCAAATATAGAGGATTTAGTCAACAAAATTTCTTCGTATAAAGTATTTAGCACTATAGACTTACGAAGTGCTTATCACTGTGTGCCACTGCATGCTGATGATAAAGCTTACACGGCATTCGAAGCAGATGGCCGTCTGTTTCAATTTAAACGTCTTAGTTTCGGGCTCACGAACGGAGTTGCGTGCTTCCAACGTATAATAGATAGTCTGATAAGAGAAAATACATTAATAGATACGTACTCGTACCTTGACGACGTGACGATATGCGGTCGTACCCAAGAGGATCACGACAAAAATCTATCAAAATTTTTGGAAGTTGCCCAAAAATTTAAAATGACGTTGAACAACGACAAAAGTCACTTTTCTAAAGATACTATTTGCATTTTAGGTTATCAAATCAGCCACAATGAACTCCGTCCAGATCCGTCTCGTCTCGCCCCCTTGAAAGAAATGCCGATACCTACATGTAAACGGTCGCTTTCTCGCTTAACTGGTCTCTTCGCCTACTATTCAAAGTGGGTTCCTCAGTTTTCCCAGAAAATACGCCCCTTGATAGATGCCAAGTTTCCTCTCTCCAAGGAAGCTGTCGCCGCTATTGAAAAATTAAAATCTGCCATAATTGGATCAGTTAAAGCCAATATCGATGAAAATATGCCGTTCACCGTGGAAACTGACGCTTCCGATGCAGCAATCGGTGCCACCCTCAATCAAAATGGCCGGCCTGTAGCCTTCTTTTCTCGTTCGCTAATTCTGCTGAGAAAAATCACTGCGCAGTAGAGAAGGAAGCGTACGCTATTGTAGAAGCTGTCAGGAAGTGGAGACATTTTCTCTTAGGTAAACAATTCACACTCATAACAGATCAAAAATCTGTCTCATATATGTTTGATATTAAACACAAAGGCAAAATAAAGAACGAAAAGATAACTCGTTGGCGATTAGAACTCATGCCTTATAGTTATGAAGTTGTGCACCGACCGGGCTCTCTCAACACCGCAGCTGACGCTTTATCACGAGAGATTTGTGCTTCCACATCTCAAAGTGATCTATACGAACTTCACAAATCACTCTGCCATCCTGGGGTAACCAGGCTTGCACATTTTGTTCGAGTACGCAATCTTCCTTATTCTGTTGACGATATCAAACGTGTAATTTCTAGCTGCCACACTTGCCAAAGGTTGAAACCGAAATTTTATCGACCCCAAGAACACGAGTTGATTAGATCTATGCGACCTTTTGACCGTTTAAGCATCGACTTTAAAGGTCCGCTGCCTTCTTCGTCTAGTAATAAATATCTGCTCATTGTAGTCGATGAATTTTCTCGTTTCCCCTTTGCCTTTCCTTGTCGCGACATTCTTCCCCTACAGTGATATCCTGCCTAACTACTTTATTTTCGATTTTTGGGTTGCCAGGGTATGTACATTCGGACAGGGGAGCCTCATTTATGTCCGCAGACCTCAAATCCTTTTTACATCAACGAGGTGTCCCGACAAGTCGTTCGACTCCCTATCACCCTACTGGTAACGGCCAGTGCGAGCGCTACGTCGGCCTTGTATGGAAGACAGTCACCTTGGCTTTAGAATCCAAAGGTCTGCCCATCCGCGCCTGGGAGTCCGTGCTGCCGGACGCTCTGCACTCTCTACGTTCGTTATTATGCACCTCAATCAATTGTACTCCTCACGAGCGTCTCTTTGCCTTTCCTCGAAAATCTACGTCTGGGATGAGTATGCCGACATGGCTTTCGTCTCCTGGGAAGGTATTGCTACGAAAATACGTCAGAAACAAAGACGATCCATTAGTTCAAGAAGTAGAGTTGTTAGAATCTAATCCCCAATATGCTCATATCCGTTTTCCCAGCGGTCGGGAAGATACGGTCGCTATTAAAGACCTTGCTCCTGCTGGCGATTCCCCTATCCGGACCGAGACGAGACCTGAAGTTCCGATTGAAAACGTTGACGTTCCACAAAACTTAGATGTTGAGACTCAAGATCAAATTCTAGATGCACAGACGCCAGTAATAGACCAAGCTCCCATTCCCCAAAATCAAGATTCACCTACCAATCCTCCTCTGCGTCGCTCCTCCGTATCAGACGACCAGTTGATCGATATGGTTACTCTTAGATTTAAGTTTAATTAGTTTAAGCTAGTATGTACATTTAGGTTAGAAAACCTGCGCCTTACATGTGATCGTTTCAGAATTTGAGGGGGGAAGAATGTAATAATTTTTGGTCTTCCTTAAATTCTGAACCGTGTTTTATTTGTGAAGTATAATCCAATACAGTTATACATGTATTTAATACTATAGAGAATGTGTAATTTATCAAAATTAACGTATTCTATATCCTCTATGTTTTGCAGGTTTAAGTAATTTTCAGGTGAAAATTAATAAAATGATAAATATAAAAACATAATAAAAGTTTGATAAATAATAATGAATAAAAGAGCATCTTGATAAAATCATTGATAATAGTTCTTTGGTACGTATAAGTATTATTCTTTGGTATAGCGCTCTAACTTAATGATACTGATTGATTTACTAAAGTATTTCTTGGATGTACATTTAATGCTAAGATAACTCAATTCTTTGTATTTGTACTATTATTTATTTAATTAACGTAGTTCTTATGTTTTCTTTTGCAGTTGTGTCAAAGATGTTAGCGGTATTTTTAGTTGATTAAAACCTAAGTTGAGCTGTTTTCATTTTGGGTCCTACTCATTTCAAACACTATAGTTTTTTTCTTTTTCATGACGTGGGCAACGGGTTACTCGCAAAGAGGCCCCAAAATATAGCTTCCCTCACCAGCTATCTGCAAAGCAGATAGGATCAAGCTTTGGGACAGGATCTAGGGGTACAGCTACACCTGATCCTGTCCCAAAGCTGGATCCTACCTGCTTTGCAGATAGCTGGTGAAGGAAGCTATATTTTTTGGGGCCTCTTTACGAGTGACCCGTTGCCCACATCGGGCTAACATCATGAAAAAGAAAAAACTAGTGTTTGTCATTTACCATTACTTCTTCGGACTATAGTGGATTTAATTTTCCCAGAAGAGTTCCTTGTTCCATGCATGGTCTGTGTGTATCATATATATATATATATATATATATATATATATATATATATCAGTGCTCTCAAGTCTTACGTATTGAGCGTGAGACTCAATGTTTGTATCCATGGATTAAAAATGTCGGACTCCGAAAGTTCCGACTCTGAGCCTGTGTTGAAAAAATCGAAGTGTTCCGGTGCTGTTAAACTAGGGGTGACTCCCCCTCCTCCAAGTGGGTTGCCAAGTGAATCTCACGCCTTGGGAAAATATTAACTTGACAGCTGTGATATATATATATATATATATATTATATACACTATTTTTTTTTTAGCAGTTAACCCAAAGAAATGCAAATAAAAACTAAATAAAAAGAAGTATAATTCAGATATACACAACACTTAGTGATATGAGAACCAGGGCATCTTAAAGTACAGTACTGATGTGATGTGATGAAATGTCGGAGGTCTAGCCTTTTCAACGGCACCAGGGGCATAGCCTAGTTAGCCTACCTAGACCAGCACTATGCCAGCCTAAGCCTAGTTTTGGCTTGTGAAGATGACGTTAAGATTGGAGCGTTCATTCGTTCTGGAAACTTACGTGAAAATTGGGTTAATATTCCGCTGAACTCAAACAATGCAGGACATAATGCAACGCAGTCCTTCCAAATCTCTCCACAAACTATCACAGCAAATAGAATGGCATTGGGAAGCTGTGCCAAAGCAGTGAAAAAATTGAAGCTCCACCAATATAAGGAGCCCCCTGGCCCCCTTCTGGATCCGCCTATGCTCCCAAATAAATAGTTTACTTCAAAACGAATACATTGGTTGCCATGGTAACTGGGCGTCGTTGGTGACCTTAAATCTTTGAAACTGTCGTGTTTCTGTATTCCATGGTCTTTTATGCGCTTATAGAGGACATAATTATGTTACCTGGTAAAATATTTCTCTGGCAAGAAAACACTTACCTGAAAAATATAATTTTGTCGCATCTCTTCCCCCAATTTTTCTTTACGTGAATGGTCGCAGAATGCGTCGTCGGACCCACAAGAAGGTAACAGAGTAACTTCGGTCCACTGGGAAGATCTGTTCGTGTAAGTGCAAACCTTAAACACTTTCACTTATTTTCAGTCATAACAAACGACTACACGTTCAATTCATACTCAGGCTCTAATTATATTATTATACTCATTGAAGTTAATTTTATAGACTAGAATTTGCTTTATAAAAATATAAATTTTCCACGGACTCTCCAACATTTATTAAAAACAGGCAACATCCGGAACTCATTTCCTCATCTTGTGGGGATCATTATGCCACAAGGGTCACCTGAGCCCGAGCATTAACAGGGTGAGTGGCCGGCCAAACCTAATCCAGCAGCCGGGAGCGAACCCAGAGCCTCACCGCCCAACATTTATTGCGTACTAATTTTGTGTTAGCAAGGCTTCAAGGTCAAAAGTTACGCAGGTTCAAATTAAAAACACCTTAACATTTTCAGTATTGGACCTATAGAAACTGGTTTAGCTTTATTTGAAAGTTTGAAGTTTCCTCTTTCGACCTTTCAATTGATACACAAGGGATTTAACCACATTTTGATTACTGTATTGATAAGATAGCGCTAAAAGATCTGAGAATAGCCGGTAGAAGACGTGAGGTCATGTTCCCGTCGCAGGAACCAAACTTTTATGTGTTAGGCACCTTGAAGTGTCCAATTTGACATCCTTGACACATGCCATTTGCCAAGGCCATTGATCTATCCTACTTCTACACCCTTTGCCCTCCGATAAAGTAACAGTATCAATTTCTCTACTTACACATCCAAGAGGATGGTGGACACTTAGAGCATATGCTTCAGATCTAGCTATTCAAAGTTCTTCACATAAGTTGTAAGTTTTAAACTCTTTTTTTTTTTAATTATCTCCTTGTTCTCGCCGGAAGTGTATCCCACTCTGTCGCGTCTCCGACCAGTGTTTCCCAAATTCTTTTACTGCGCCTAATTGTTGTGATAATTTGCTACACGAGAGAGCTTTGAAAATGTAGTAGTTATTTTTATAATTTATTACTTATTTTTATTTTTCATAAAGTATAACAGTAGCTTTATACATACTATGTTTGAGCATTTGAGGGGTCCCGCGTCTTACAGTACCTAAGCGCCAAAATTAAAATTCGCCAGAAATCGCCTCCAAAGTTCAGCAATATTCTCGCAATAGTATCTCTGTTATTAACACGTTGATTGCCAAGGGTGTTTGCCGATGTCGGTGTAGCCAGGCCAAATTTTTTTGTGTGTGAAAAAGCTGTCATATGTAATAACAAATACAATGCACTATGTTTCTGTGTTCTCTGGAGGGTAAAACTAAAAGACCCGAACGTGTCAACAGTCATACATTAGCGCAGCAAAGAGATGAAAAAAACAGGAGTGTAAGGCGAAACTGTATTATATGTTATGAAAAATTAGCAAAAGAATTGGGTAGAAATGAAGCAAAGAAAAAGGTGAGAAGAGTTTCAACGTATTGTCAGAAATGCGAAAAAAAAACATTCATGTGTATTTCATGTTTTTCGTCTGCTCATAAAAAATGATTTTTGTTTTCCTCAATAAAGAATAAACTAATTATGCCAAAAGTTACTACTTACATTTACTTATTTTTTATTGCAATGAGTGCCTTTCACATTATACATAGGTATAAGGTTTTACGTTTTTATTGCGATTTTTTATTGCTATGAGTGCCGTTCACATTTTACATAGGTCTAAGGTTTTACGTTTTTCAGTATAGGAATATATGAAGAGTTAATTCCCTATGCTTCTTTTTATTTCCGATTGTATTTTCATTTATCAAAATACAATGTTTTATATGTCTAATGAAGATGCTTTACAAAAAAAAAAAATTCCCCTACTCTTCAAAAGACAATAGTGCCTATTTATCCTTATACAAGCTTTTATAAACAAAAAACTGTTACTGTCACAGGCCACGGATATTATTCTCAGAAAAAATAATGGGGCGACCGCCAGAAGTGGCGGACAGCCCGCTTAATGAGAGGAAAGTATGTCAACCAAATCTGGTGGACGCAGCCAGATCCGTAAATGCCACTGTCCACCAAAAATGGTGGACATGGTAGTCAACGTGTTAATTGAGCTAGAACGTTCATATTTGGCTAAATTAGAGTTCTAAGTATGCTAATGAAGATGTTGATGAGTTTTTGGAATAGATTTTCATATTTTATATTTTATATATACAGGGCGTCCCAAAAAAATGTATACACACTTTAAATACTTATAAAGGCAGTGTTTATTAAAATACATTTCATTTTCAAAATGTAATAGAATCTACAGACATTATTTAATTGTTTTGTCAACGCCTGTTTTCAAACTGACGTCCGTTCTGGTCCAGGCACTGCTGATAACGCGAAGCAATGGAATCGCAAACATCACGAAACATTTCGTTTGGTATTTGTGTGCATTCTCGTTCAATGGCTGCTCTCAATTCAGCGACTGTTGCAGGTTTTATAGCGTAGACTTTGTCTTTTAAGTATCCCCATAAAAAAAGTCTAGTGGTGTGAGGTCTGGTGAACGCGGAGGGTATTCTACGAAACCCCTTCGTCCAATCCACATCCACATCGTGCCAAGTACCACTCGCAATACTCCACTCTTCGGTCTGGATCATCTTCATTAATAGCATGGACTAATCTTGGAATGTAACTTTTCCATTGACAGCGCTTCAAAATGCGTTGGACAGACGATTCTGAAATTCCTACCTCACGACTCGCTTGCCGCACAGATTTTCTTGGACTTTGGTGATACGTTTCCAGTACTCTTTCTTGCTTTGTGGGGCTTGTCGATGTCCGTGGTCTTCCGGAACGCTTCTTGTGGACATTCTGAACAGTTCCATCGGCTAATTCCATCTCTAATTCGAGTGATGGTAAGTCGCGTTGGTGGATCTGTTTGAAACTCCCTCCTAAACTGTCTTTGCACTTCAACTGCGTTTTCACACTTCCAGTAGCATTTTAGAATGAATTTCCTTTGTTCAAAGCTTAGTCTGACTGCCATTATTAATTCTAATGGGTTTAACTTGGAAAGAAAGAAACATCAATTGAGCTATCAGCTGTTAAAGTGTGTATACATTTTTTTGGGACGCCCTGTATATATATATTTTTTAATTTTTTAATTTTCTTATTATGCCGAACTTTGGGTGAACTTTTGGCTGGCGATAGAGGTGAAAAAAGTAGTTCGCTTCATAAGGTTTTCAACCATACTTCTAGTGTCGTAAGGTCATTATAACCCAAACCACGCAATAGAGGAAGGGTGAAAATAGTGATATCCATCAAAAACACGTTTTCGCCTGTGGTAGCGCTTAGGTATCTTAAGATGCGCCACCCCTCATTTATACTTCCCTGGATCCATTATAATTCAAACATTTACAAGAAATTCGTAAGCGTGCTCAAACCAGGGAGTTGAGAACCTGAAGGACTCAAAGGAGCGGGAAAAGGACTGTGATTTGAATGCTTGGGAGTCAGAAAGTGGGTTTTAGGAAATATGGGAGATACGTGTTGTGCGTATAACTGTACAAATACATGAATAAAGACCAACAAAATATAATTTTTCAAGTAAATGTTATTAATTTAGGATAACTGAGATGGCTCTAATAGGTTATATATATATATATATATATATATATATACACGTCACCTCAAAAACCAAATAATGCTTAATGAGAATTTGCATTGTAATCTGATATTAGTTTTCCTGAAAAATTGAACTTTTAAAGAAAACGATTTAAAATGATTAAAGCACAAGCTATTTGCAATTTATTTTAAAATAATACGTAGAAGCTTTTTCGAATTATATTTTTGTAATTAAACCACTGTATAGATTATAGTAAACTTTACACCAAAAAAAAACTTAAAGTTTAATGATAATAATCAATTTCTGTGGCTGAAAAAAATATTTTCTTCAGTATTTTCTTAAATATTTACTTATTATTATATATATACACTGTATATATATATATATATTATAATATATATATATATATATATATATATATATATATATATTAAAAAAGTCACTGAATGGAAAAGTCACTAAAAGGTAAATAAATGGCAGCACAAAAACATGAACATGAAGACACGGCCTGTTCTGTTTATGGGCTGACCTAAGCAGTATGTAATTCTTTATCTCCAGGAATCGTTGATTCTAAATCCTATTTGGTGTCTAACCTACGATGGCTAGTTGGTAATTAGGTTAAGTTGTCTAATTATTATGTCAGATAGGGGTAATGTCCATAGCTTCAAAAGTGGTAAAATAGAACTGGGTTGGTCGAGGTTTGTTGAAGTTGGCGGAAATGGGGCACCGAAAGAACAAATAATAGGCCCCTAAAGTAGATCTAAAGCAAAGCACCTGTAAGTACCTAAACCTAACGGGGTTTAACACCCCCACCTTATTACATTTGGCGAGAAAGATGGGATTTTTTTGTTTAGAAAATTGGAAGTAGCCCAGGCCTAGTGTGGGTCGTTCGATTAGGTTGGCTTGTGTCGGTAAGCTACCTTGCTATGGCTTAGGTTCCTCCGGCCTAACTCTAATACTAATTCCTATTCAACACTAACTCTAAACCAATTTCCTATTCAGCTCTAACTGGGGAGTAACTTGATCAAATTTAAACCTTACCTAACCTACTTCATGTTATTTGACCAAAATTAGTCTTCTTCGTACCATGTCGGTGATTGGCAATGTAAATCCTTGCGAAGACTCGGAGGAGGACTTCGAGTCCTATGCCACTAGGGTGAAGTTATTTTTCGAGGCTAATTTCATTCCAGATGCTGAGAAAGTACCTGCTTTTCTGACAATAATATCCATAGATAATATCCATAGATTCACCTACAGTGAATTGGTACAGGTCCTAACCAATCACTACAAACCACGAGTGGTTCTCATCTATGAACATTTTAAATTTTATTCTAGGTATCAGACTACAAATGAAAGCATTTCAGAGTTTGTTGCGGTATAAAGGCCTATGCCCGTACTTGTAATTTTGGAGACAAATAAGACGAAATGCTAAGAGATAGATTTGTAATGGGTCTCAAAGAGGAGTCTACCCAGAGAGCCCTATTAGCTATACCGGACCTAACTTTTAGTCAGGCTGTAGAAGTACCTGCGACTAGAGACGCAGCCGCTGAAGATGTTAGAGCTTTTCACAGTCACACCAGTAAGGCCCAACAAGTAAATAGCTTTAAATTTTCTTAGCCTGACAAACCTAATGAACCTACTAGGTAAAGTAATAAAAAGTATGCTGCAAATTTTTTTTATGCAGGAAGGAACTGCCAAGGGCGAATGCCCACAAAAACGCACCCCCCCCCCCCCCCGCCAATAGAAGAAGAAGAGAGCCAAAATCAAGTTCCAGGGTTTTCGAGATGCCTAGACACTGCGGTTGAAAGATGAGAGGTCAAAGACAGGGGTAAAGATGGATTGAGGAAGATTGTTTCATAGTTCACTGGTTCACTGCGTGCTCTCCTTAAAGGAGGAGGCACGCAGTTAGACAGCGCAGAAGAGCAGTGTCCGTTATAATAGCGATAGTAAAGAGAGAATGAGGCAACATTGAGGCGAAGAGAGATTGAAGACAGTGAGTAAGAGGCGGGGAATTGATGAGACGAAAAGCCTTTCATTCCACCCTGTCAAGTAGAGCTGTGTAGGTTGAGCCACCCAACATATGAGAAGCATACTCCATACAGGAGCGAATAAGACCCCTGTACAGAGACAGCAACTGAGTGTGGGTGAAGAAACCGCGGAGGCGGTACAGCACACTTAACATCTTAGAAGCTGTTTTCGAAAGAGAGTATATGTGATCTTTCCAGGAAAGATCACGAGAAAAGAAAACGCCAAGAATGTTAAGAGAAAGGGAAGGATCAAGTTGTGTGTTGTTGAAGGTAAGGGCAGTGATGGGCATCGATACATGAAAATCGCTAAAGCGATACCGATACATCGATACATGAAGAACGTCTTAGGCGATACCGATACGCCGATACTTTCTAGATGTCTTAAGCGATACCGATACCGATACCGATACATACATCGCCGATACATGTATCGCCGGTACATTTTTTATAATTATTCATTTAATATGTAGGTATTAGATATTATTGTTTATACTAGTAATTTGTACGCACTGTAAGTAAAATCAACGACATTTTAATGGGTTTTATAGATGTAAATAAAAACAATTGCTTTATTTAATGAAAGTATGTTTTAATTTTGTAGGATACATGAATGACTGAAAATATTACACTAACAATTAAAAGTAATTACTATTACCCTTCAAAAATACCAGCTGGCTAAACATCTGGTCAGACAGTCTATTCCTTTTTGGAGAGTGAATGTGACCAGCCAAACTAAACAACCGTTCTACAGGAGCAGAGGATGGTAGTGGTGTGTTATACTTCAGGAAGACCCGTAGAATTCCTGGGTACTGCCTCAGAGATTGGAGAGAATGACTTCCGTCACCCAGTTACTGTAAAACTTCCATCTCAGTGGAATCTTGGGTTGCAGAGACATTAGTGGAAGCAGACTCATAACAGAAGAAATCATCTGCACTTCCGTCAGATGCAGCATCACTTAGTTGTTGCTGGGGGGTCTGCTCGCTGAGGCTCTTAACAGCATTAACCAACATTTCTTGAACCCTCTTTTTGACAATGTTAGTATTAAATTTGCCTTTTATTGTCATCCACTTTAACTTGAACAGAGGATTTGAAGACGATGCCAGTATTGCTGCTTTACACTCAGAGCTGGGCAATAAATACATTGAAGGTATTTAAATACTAAATACTAAATACATGGGAGAAATGTATTTAAATACTAAATACTAAATACATTTTACGAATGTATTTAGATACTAAATACAAAATACATCGATTGTATTTAAATACATTTGTAAATACATTTTAAATACATACAAATTTTAACATATGCATTCACTAATTCACTAAGCCATGACACGCACACGATAAAGAAATCAACCGCTTTCGACTAAGAGTGGCACACAACTGATTGAACTGACACGTTGAAACATGAACCATGCTGTACTACACTGTCGACGCGTCGTACTGTGCTAGTACAGAACGTGTATTAAACCAGTAAAAGTATTTACATTTTTATATTTTGAGTATTTAAATACATTGTATTTAAATACTCATTAAAGTATTTAAATACTATATTTAAATACATGAAAAACAATGTATTTATAAATACAGTTCTAAATACACAAATGTATTTAAATACGTATTTAAATACAAATGTATTTAAATACTGCCCAGCTCTGTTTACACTCATGCGACGCATCAAGGCACAGAAACGTGACCAGTAGAGTAGTACTGTCATTACATAAATAAATAATATTATTATTTATGTATATTCATAAATATAACTCAGTAGTGTCATATTATAACATCTATTTAAATATTTAAAAATTCTTATTAATGTATCGATGTATCGAAGTATCGATTTTTTTCGATACATTTAAGAAAATTGACCTTAGCGATACCGATAAATCGATACTTTTGTCAAGTAGCTAAAGCGATACCGATACCGATACAAAAGTATCGATCGATACGTATCGGCGATACATGTATCTAGATACTGCCCATCACTGGGTAAGGGGATAGCCGTGTGGAAGATTGCGACGAGTAGACAGATGGAGAAACTGAGCTTTTGAGGCACTGAAAGTACAAGGTCTTCTCTGCCCCAATCAGATATAGCAGAAAGATCAGAGGTCAGGTGATCCATAGCCGTCCTACGCGAATCATGGAGTGACTGTTGAGACGGACGCTTTGGGAAACTGGTGAAGTGAAGAGTGGAATCATCGGCATAGGAGTGAATAGGACAGGAAGTGCGAATTAAAAGATCATTAATAAACAAAAGGAAAAGAGTGGATGACAGCACAGAACCCTGAGGAAATACAGTGTACTACTGAACCTACTAATTCTAATGCTAAGCAGTATGAAAAGCTTTCCAAGCCTTGTAGTGGGTGCAGTAACCATTGGAAGAAGGACTGTCCCTTTAACCCTTTCGAGTCTCCTGTGACTTAAAGCATATGTGGTATATTACTGTTTCACTAGTCAGAAATTTAAAATCAGTCTTGAAAGGGTTAAAGAGGGAGTTTCCAGAAATTGTAGTAAAATAGGCAACACAACTACAGTTTGTTTTTCAACGTAACAAAAGGGTGAAAATTCAGATTTTAACATTTCTAGTGGTAATCCTCCAAATGGAAATACTTCGAACATTGGCTCGGAATACTTATTTTATGAACAGCAAAATGGTGATAATAAGAGTTCGTATATTATAGAAGTATGCCTAAATATAATTACAGTTCCTCTAGAACTAGATACAGGTGTTGCCCGAACTGTCATGTCTAAAACAGGTTTTGACAAAACTTTCAAAAATACACCTGAGCTACACAAATCTAAAATAATACTAAAATATATGGTAACATACAAATACTTATTTGTGGAGAAGCCTACGTCACAACTTCACTTAGCAAGAAAACTTTATCTCATCCCTTAACCCTTTAGTGGTGGATGAACAAGGACCTACTCTACTAGGCCGTGATTGGATTGATGCCTTGAAATTCCCTATTGACAAAATTTTGCCAAAGGGTTGAGCAGATGTGCATACACTCACAAATCCGTCTGACATAGATTCGTTGTTAACGGAGTTTTTTTCTCTTTTCGGGCCTGAAGTAGGCAAACTAAAAGACCATGATGTCTGTATAGAGGTGGACCCTGATATAACTCCAAAATTTTGCAAGGCTCGTCCAATTGCACATGCGTTGCGGGAGAAAGTAGATTTAGAAATTCATAGACTGCTCAAAGATAGAATTATCGAACCAGTCACATACACTAAGTGGGTTGCTCCGGTGGTTCCTGTACTAAAACCTGACAAGTCCGTGCGTTTATGTAGGGATTACCGTTTAACAGCAAATAGAGCAGTTCTTCTAGATTGCTACCCTATATCCAAGCCTGATAAGTTATTTAGCTCTCTAGCTGAGGGTAAATATTTCACAAAACTAGATATGTGACAGCCTATGCTCAACTAAGTTTAGACGAAAATTCTGAAGAGCTAACTATCATAAATACGCACAGAGGCCTATATAGGTATAATAGCCTACTATACCTATATAGGCCTCGATGAAAACAAACCAACGGAAGAATAAATTCTTTTCAATTTATACAAGTGGTTTTAAAAAAATTAGCGATTGACTTTCTCTAAAAACTTAGCCCCGCTACCTGTTTCGCCTACAATTTTGAAAATTAGCGGTGCTAACAGTATCACTAATAAAAAGTTAGCGGTGCTGATTAGCGTCGCTAATCCCAGCATTGGTGAAACCAGTGATTTCACGTAATGCCTAAAAATTTCAGGCATTTAGCGTAATACCTGTGACCCTTAAACATAGATAATACACATTACTACCCTAACCTAACCAACCTAATCTAACCTAACTAACCTAACAAACCTAACTTAACCTAACCTCACCTTCACGAATTCATTAATCGCTTAATCGAATTACGTGAAATGCCTAAAATTTTTAGGCATTACGCGAAATGACTAATAAAAAGTTACCGGTGCTAATTTTAGCGCCGCTAATCCCAGTACTGATAATTAATAGGCTATGCTATGGAATAGCATCGGCTCCGGTTATTTTTCGGAGAACAATGAACCAAATTCTCGGTTACATTCCTGATGCGCTTTGTTTTCTAGATGATGTCCTCATCGCAGGTTAATCTAAAGAAAAACACCTAACTAGATTTACAACAGTTCTAAAAAAGACTCCGGGACACTGGACTGCCTCTCGTAGTTTCCGCATATAGCAGTTCGTATGGAATTGGTGCAGTGCTATCTCACCACATTGATGGTGTAGGTAGGGCTATCCGTTTCGCTTCTAGAACACTGAGACTGAAATGGGATATTCACAACTTTAACGCAAAGCGTTAACTTTAGTATTTGCAGTAAAGAAATTTCATTTCTATTTATGGGCTCATGAATTTCAATTAATCACTGACCATAAGCCTCTTTTAGGTTTATTGTCATCTACTAAAAATTTTCCGGTTATGGCCTCAGATAGGATTCAACGATGGGCACTAATTCTACAAGCCTATAAATTTGACTTAGTACATCGGTCAGGCAAACTTCTAGGTAGGCTGATGTTCTCAGTAGATTGCTCTTAGAAAATTCAAATGAATACGCACCTGTACCTAAGGTTGAGAGTGAATTACAGCCTTTCCATCAACGTCAGTCTGAACTCTCAATTCAAAATGGCTGTCTTTTATGGGGTCATAGAGTAATAATTCCGAATGAAAGCAGGTCGAATTTAGTGAAGGAACTTCATGCTGAACACATGGACGCAACGAAAATGAAAGAGCTGGCTGGATCTTATGTCTGGTGGCCCGGTTTCTTCCAATGAAAAGTCTACTTCATCCTTGGAAATGGACTACTACACCTTGGCATAGGATCCATGTCGACTATGTAGGTCCTTTAAATAACACCTATTTCCTAGTCATTGTGGACGCCTACTCAAAGTGGGTGGAAATTTTTCCAACCACTTCCACTTCGGGTGTTACTATTCGCCTACTCCGTTCGTGTTTCGCTCGTTGGGGTCTACCCGTAGTTCTGGTTTCCGACAATGGTACTTGTTTTACCAGTGAGGAATTTCGTTCTTTTGTCCACCTAAATGGCATTAGACATGTCCGGTCTAGTGTTTTTCACCCGTCTACTAACGGTCTCGCGGAAAACATGGTCCGTACTTTCAAGTCGGCCTTGTGTCATTCTCATGAAGAGGAAATGGTGTTGGATAAATTTATGTTTAAATATCGACTAACACCTCATACGACGACGGGGGTGTCTCCTAAACTCATGATTGACCGTGGAATTCGTTCGGTTTTCGATCTGTTACGTCCAAACGAAACGTTACAAAAACTAGCTTTACGCCAACAGGAAAAACAGAAGTTGTATCATGACACGGGAGGACTGTCGCTCCCGAAAATGGTTCAAAAAGTCCATCGTGGCGGGTTGTGCCTATTCCTACTACATCTACCCCGCTCCGCAGATCGACTCCCAAGCACCTGACAGACTCAACTTGCAGGGGAGGAGTGAGCAGAGCTGGGCAGTATTTAAATACATTTGTATTTAAATACGTATTTAAATACATTTGTGTATTTAGAACTGTATTTATAAATACATTGTTTTTCATGTATTTAAATATAGTATTTAAATACTTTAATGAGTATTTAAATACAAGTATTTAAATACTCAAAATATAAAAATGTAAATACTTTTACTGGTTTAATACACGTTCTGTACTAGCACAGTACGACGCGTCGACAGTGTAGTACAGCATGGTTCATGTTTCAACGTGTCGTTCAATCAGTTGTGTGCCACTCTTAGTCGAAAGCGGTTGATTTCTTTATCGTGTGCGTGTCATGGCTTAGTGAATTAGTGAATGCATATGTTAAAATTTGTATGTATTTAAAATGTATTTACAAATGTATTTAAATACAATCGATGTATTTTGTATTTAGTATCTAAATACATTCGTAAAATGTATTTAGTATTTAGTATTTAAATACATTTCTCCCATGTATTTAGTATTTAGTATTTAAATACCTTCAATGTATTTATTGCCCAGCTCTGGGAGTGAGGTGACGTGTATATATATATATATATATATATATATATATATATATATAATATATATATATATACAAACTCAGAATGATCCCCTGAGAAACTTATATGTTAAACACGGACCGTACGTGGAACAAGGAACTCTTCTGGGAAATTACATCCACTATAGTTCGAATGAGTAATGATAAATGACAAATACTATAGTTTTTTCTTTTTCATGATGGAAAGCCCAACGTGGGTACCGGGTTACTCGAGTATATTGAGGTTCTGAATGTAGTAGCTAGGTATAAGCTGTAAACCCTAGGTCCTGTCCCAAGCTGGATCCTCTCTGCTTTGCAGATAGCTGGTGAGGGAAGCTATATTTTGGGGCCTCTTTGCGAGTAACCCGGTGCCCACGTTGGGCTTTCCATCGTGAAAAAGAAAAAACTATAGTATTTGTCATTTATCATTACTTATTCAAACTATAGTGGATGTAATTTCCCAGAAGAGTTCCTTGTTCCATGCACGGTCTGTATTTAATATATATATATATATATATATATATATATATAGAGAGAGAGAGAGAGAGAGAGAGAGAGAGAGAGGAGGGGCGACAAGCTTGACCTTCGTGAAATGAGGAATCATCGCACGGAACAATTGAAAGGTTGAAAGGAAAGGTATATATATATATATATATATATATATATATATATATATATAAGTAAAAAGTCACTGAATGGAAGAGTCACTGAAAGGTAAACAAATGGCAACACAAAAACATAAACATGAAGACGCGGCCTGTTCTGTTCATGGGCTGACCTAACCAGCATGTAATTTTTTATCTGCAGAATCGTTGATTCTAAATCCTATTTGGTGTCTAACCTACGATGGCTAGTTGGTGATTAGGTTAAGTTGTCTAACTATTATGTCAATTAGGGTATGTCTATAGCTTCTAAAGTGGTGAAATAGAACTGGGTTGGTCGAGGTTTGATTACGCTGGCGGAAATGGGCACCGAAAGAACAAATGATAGGCCCCCAAAGAAGATCTAAAGCAAAGCACCTGTAAGTACCTTTCATGTCTAATTTCTAACTTAACCCTAGCGGGGTCTGACACCCCACGTTATTGCAGTTCTTTTCAGTGAATGAAAATGAAAATGAAAACGTTTATTGGCAAACCATAGTCCATATGACAAATATTAATAATATAATAAAAGGCCTCGCTGTCTCGAATAAATAAAAATAAAATACATTACAAACCTTTTGCAAAATTGGAAATTATATCGTCGCCGTACTTTTTCTCAGGTAAAATCAAAACTGAATTATGGTCTTCATCGAAGCAGAACTTAATGACTGTCTGAAGAATAAATAAGTAAACACAATATAAAGTAAAATAAATTTGTAACCAAATGAGGCTGACGATCCAGTTAAGAAATTATTGTCTTTAATTTTAGCAATATGTGACCGGTTTCGTTAAGCGCATATATATATATATATATATATATATATATATATATACAGGGTGTTTCAGGAGGAAACGTCAATACTTATATATATATAATTATATATATATATATATATATATATATATATATATATGAAAAATTATTTCACGAAAGTGACACGTGAAAAATATTTATGATGAATAAAACCACGAAGGGAAAAGAAACACAAAGGGGTGCTCAAGCGCTTTCGTCTAATGACATCCTCAGGAACACTGGAGTGAAAGGACAGATCAAGGCAATATATAGGTTACAAAAATAACATACATACATATTCATATTATATATATATATATACATATATATATATATATATAACACATACACATATACATACATATACATATATATATAAGCATAGAAAAAATTGTGGGAGGAGCAAACAACATTTGTATGGAAAATTGACACTTATAGCACTTCGGCCGACATTCAATATAAATTCAAATGGCTTGTTTATGAAACAGGTCACAAAAGAATAAAGAAATAAAAATAAATATAAATATAAATTGAGAAAAAATTAATTACAAAATAGTGCCTTAGTGATATATATGTCACAGCCTAAATAACCATAAAGAAATAAACCGACAAATAAAAACCACATATATATAATATATATATATATATATATATATATATAATATATATATATATATAATATATACAGGGTGGGCCGAAAGTCTGGATCCATAGGAAAATATTTATTTTAATACATAATTACAACAAATGGTAAATACTTAAAATGAATATCAACTTTAACTCGTAAATGCGTATCCGTGATACTGTACAGTAGTTCATAATCCAGTATAAATACTCAAATACTTTTTTATTTCAGCCCAGAAATGGCTTCGAATCTAACAACAGAAGACCGGGTAGAACTTGTGCTCATGTACGCAAGACAGGGCGCTACACACAGAGAAGTTGCTACCGAATTCAATAGAAATCATCCTGATAAGCATCCAGTAACACTGCGACTGTTGGCAAGTTGTTTAAACGTTTCAAAGAAACAGGAAGAGTACATGATCGATGGCGTTCTGGTCTTCCAAAAACTGCAACTGATGAAAATACCTCTGCAATGGTATGTGAAACTTTAACGAATAGTCCAGTAAAGTCAACAAGAAGATTATCAAATGAAACACGCATCTCGAGAACGTCAATTCGAAGAATTATTAAAAATCATAAATTCCATCCCTAAGTGTCTCGATGTCAGAGGCCGCCAATTTGAGCATTTGTTATAATTTGTTGTTTATACTGGAGTACGAACCACTGTACAGTATCACGGATACGCATTTACGAGTTAAAGTTGATATTCATTTTAAGTATTTACCATTTGTTGTAATTTATGTATTAAAATAAATATTTTCCTATGGATCCAGACTTTCGGCCGACCCTGTGTATATAATATATATATATATATATATATATATACACACACATACACATATACATATATAAAGTAAGTAAAGAAAAATTGTGGGAGGATAAACACATTTGTATGGGAAAATGACACTTTTAGCACTTTGGCCGACCTTCAATATAAATTCAAATGGCTTGTTTATGGAACAGGTCACAAAAGAATAAAGAAATAAAAATATAAATATAATATTGGAAGAAAAAAAAAAAAAAAAAAAAAATTAAAATTACAAAATAATGCCTTAGTGATATAGTATATGTCAGCCTAAATAACCATAAAGAAATAAACCAACAGATAAAAAACCAAAAATGTAAGTGGAGTCTACAAATTCAAGCTCAAAAGGGAAGTTTACAATCAATTTAATAGATGATGCCAAATTGATATATATGTCACAAAGAAATAAAGAAATAAACCAAAAAAAAAAATAATAAAAATTAAAAAATAATAAAAAATAATAATAATAAATTGAAAAATAAATTTAAGAGAGACACACACAATTTATAAGGGAAAGATTACCAAAGGTTTTTTTAGTTATTGTCTGAATCATGCATATTATGGTCACAAACGAATAAAAAAGTACAGGTAAATATAAATTGGAAAACAAAATGCCTAGATGATATACAGGGTGGGCCGTAAGTTTCCATACATAGGAAAAATAAACATTATTTTATGGACAACCATTTTTATTTATATAATATGCTCTACATGGTTGCCATTGTTTTGAAAACACATTTCAATACGTGTTCCCCATTGTTGATGAACACGCATTAGCACAGTTGACGTTATGCTTGTAATGGCGTTGGTGATACGTTCCTTTAGATGATTTATGTCTCGTATCTTTTCCTGATACACCATGGCCTTCAAGTGCCCCCAAAGATAGAAATCAAGGGGGGTGAGATCTGGGGATCTGGGAGGCCACTCCACAGGACCACGCCGACCAATCCAAGCATCCGGAAACTGCTGATCCAAATACCGACGCACGTGAAGACCATAATTTAAATTTTCCTATGTATGGAAACTTACGGCCCACCCTGTATAAAGAACCATAAAAATATATACAACATATATACGGTATATATACGAAATATAAACGCAATATATACAGAATATATATATATATATATATATATATATATATATATATATATGCATATGGGAAAAAATTACCAAAGATTTGTTTTTATAATTATTTTCTGAAAAAACGGTAGGTCGCAAAAGAATAAAGAAATAAAATAAATATAAATTGAAAAAATTACAAATAATACAACTACACATGTATACCCGCATAACCAAATATATATATACATATACGTACATATATACAAACACACACACACACACACACATATATATATATATATATATATATATATACATACAAGCTTGACCTTCGCGAAATGAGAAATCATCGCACAGAACCTTTGTAAGGTTGTGAGGTAAGGTAAGGTACATACACATATATACATATATACGTTATATATACACAAACATGCATACATACATACATATACATATACACACATACATACATACATATACATATACACACATATACATACACACACATTTAACTGCAATGACCACGCACATACTCACATACACATACATACACATACACGCATACAGCAAAAAATTGAAAAATAAAATTGTAAGAGAAACCTACAGATTATAAGGAAACAAAGACAAAAACAAATTTTTACCAAAGATTTAACAACCTGCCCTTTTTGTTTAAATCCATTCTGAAGGAATTCAGAGCAACGGGATCGAGTTGAAACAGACCTTTACTCATGTTAAGGTTATTTGTAAGTTGAATTATAGCCGACTCAAGAATATTTCTATTAACAATGTTGCTAGAGTGAAACAAAACTGAAGCATTATTCCAATCAATACAATGGGATAACTCTGACAAATGGACAAAAAGGGCACTGGACAACTGTCCCGTTCTAACGGAATATTGATGCTGTTTTACACGCGTTTGCAAATCCTTTCCCGTCTGACCTATGTAAAAGGAATCACATTGCTTACACCCAATTTTATAGATAATGCCTAAATTATTGGTAGGGCTATTTTTTACTATGATGTTTTTCACAATATTGTTATATGAAAAAACTACACTCTATCCAAAAGTTTAAGTACATTAGCAATGCCTAAGAAGCCCGGGAAAAATGGAAGTACTAAAATATTCTTTGACAAGGTGCGAGTGTTATTATTCACACGATAGAAGGTTCGTTTAGCCTTATTAAGACAAGATTCCATGAACGCAGATGGGTAACACAACTCACTTCCAATACCGTTGATATTTTCCAATTCGGCATCGATGTATTCCGGACTGGCGATCCTAAGAGCGCGGAGAAACATTGAGGAAAATATGGCCTTTTTAATAGGGTGTCATGTCCGGAGTAAAAGTGTACGTAGGACAAATTGTTTGTTTTTTTCCGATAGATACTAAACTTAAAACCCGGGCTATCCCTATGAACACGCACATCCAAAAACGGGATTGAGTTGTCTTGTTCCACTTCTAAAGTAAATTTAATGGAGGGGACTTGGTCATTTAACTGAAGGAGGAAGTCATCCAGGTCACGATTCATGGGCCAGATACACAAAATATCGTCGACGTACCGCAACCAAGGGATGCCAACCCCCAGGATTCTCGGAATGTAAGTAATTTCGAAAAACTCCATATAAATATTGGAGAGAAGGGGCGACAAAGGTTGCCCATGGCCATCCCAAAAACTTGTTGATAATGCTCGCCATTGAAAGTGAATTTACAATCCTTGATACAAAGCTTAATAAGTTCCAAAACAGTGTGTGCAGGTAATGGTAGATCATAGTTATGTAATTCTCGGGCGAGAAAGTCAAGCATATCATCAACCGGCACTTTTGTGAACAATGAACAAACGTCGAAACTGATCAATCTATCGTTGGTATTAATGCGAACATTATTCAATTTTTCAGTGAGATCCATGGAATTTTTTACGTGTGAATCAGAGACAGTTCCAAGAATGGGGGACAAAACATTAACAAGCCATTTGGAGAGTTTATAGGTAATAGAGCCCACCGAGCTAATAATAGGGCGCATAGGGTTACCCGGTTTGTGGGTTTTAATAAGACCATAAAGGTAAGGCAGAGCAGGTGAAGTGGACAAAAAAAGGGGAATTAAGTCCTTATGATCTTTGAGAATGCGTTTCAAGCCACTATTGAATGATTTGATGACATCATCCTGCGGGTTCTTCCTAAGTTTCACGTATGTGGCGGGGTCCTGAAGCAGCTCATTCATCTTTCCAATATAATCCACTTTGTCCATAATAACTAAGGTGTTAGCCTTGTCTGCTTTAGTAATATGGAGCTCACTATCTTTTTTTAATTGTGAAAGGCTATTGCGGAAACGTTTAGGAAAGTTATCTTCGTAAGAAATATTCGCAGCACCATAGACAAGGCCTTTAACTATGTTAACCAAAAACTGAGGAAGGTTACACTGTTTTTCAAAACAAGCAAGACTATGACAAATTTGTAAAGCAGTAGGTTTTTTAACAATATAAAAGGACATACCGAATCCAAGGGCACTTTTTGCATCGTCACTAATGTTTTTCGAAGAAAGGTTCAAAACACACTTTGAGCTTGCTTTTTTACTCCACTGACTATTTCGAATGAGACTTTTAATTTTGCGATCCAAAATGTTTCGAAGTGAAGAAGTTCTCCGACGCAACTCGTTGTAAATTTCATCAAACAAAGGTTGGATCCACGGTTGGGGAATAACAGTCAAAACATTACGTTTGGCAATGCCTAAATTTTTGAAGGTGGACCACTCATTTTGTCTGGTGACTTCAATATGTTTCTTTAAAATTACTCTGCTAAAGTTGTTGAACGGATGGTCGTCCATTTGTCTGAGGCGAATCGGAAGGAGGGACTTGGGAAGGACCTGCTCCTCCAGACAATTAGTAAGAAACTTTCGTCGGATCCGAATTGCATGCCCCTTCATTAATGTAGAAGAAAACACAGACACAAACGGGGACAATAGAGGGAACAGCAAGGCGAAGGAACGCGTGGTTGTTAAATCTTTGGTAAAAATTTGTTTTTGTCTTTGTTTCCTTATAAATCTGTAGGTTTCTCTTACAATTTTATTTTTCAATTTTTTGCTGTATGCGTGTATGTGTATGTATGTGTATGTGAGTATGTGCGTGGTCATTGCAGTTAAATGTGTGTGTATGTATATGTGTGTATATGTATATGTATGTGTGTATATGTATATGTATATATGTATGTATGTTTGTGTATATATATACGTATATATGTATATATGTGTATGTACCTTACCTTACCTTACAACCTTACAAAGGTTCTGTGCGATGATTTCTCATTTCGCGAAGGTCAAGCTTGTATGTATATATATATATATATATGTGTATATAATATATATGTATATATATATATATATATGTATATATATATTATATATATGTGTGTGTGTGTGTTTGTATATATGTACGTATATGTATATATATTTGGTTATGCGGGTATACATGTGTAGTTGTATTATTTGTAATTTTTTCAATTTATATTTATTTTTATTTCTTTATTCTTTTGCGACCTACCGTTTTTTCAGACAATAATTATAAAAACAAATCTTTGGTAATTTTTTCCCTTATGCATATATATATATATATATATATATATATATATTCTATATATATTGCGTTTATATTTCGTATATATACCGTATATATGTTGTATATATTTTTATGGTTCTTTATATATCATCTAGGCATTTTGTTTTCCAATTTATATTTACCTGTACTTTTTTATTCGTTTGTGACCATAATATGCATGATTCAGACAATAACTAAAAAACCTTTGGTAATCTTTCCCTTATAAATTGGTGTGTCTCTCTTAAAATTTATTTTTCAATTTATTATTATTATTTTTTATTATTTTTTAATTTTTTATTTATTTTTTTTTGGTTTATTTCTTTATTTCTTTGTGACATATATATCAATTTGGCATCATCTATTAAATTGATTGTAAACTTCCCTTTTGAGCTTGAATTTGTAGACTCCACTTACATTTTTTGGTTTTTTATCTGTTGGTTTATTTCTTTATGGTTATTTAGGCTGACATATACTATATCACTAAGGCATTATTTTGTAATTTTTAATTTTTTTTTGTTTTTTCTTCCAATATTTATATTTATATTTTTATTTCTTTATTCTTTTGTGACCTGTTCCATAAACAAGCCATTTGAATTTATATTGAAGGTCGGCCAAAGTGCTAAAAGTGTCATTTTCCCATACAAATGTGTTTATCCTCCACAATTTTTCTTTACTTACTTATATATGTATATGTGTATGTATATATATATATATATATATATTTTTTTTTTTTTTTTTTTTTTTTTTGTTTTTTATTGTCGGTTTATTTCTTTATGGTTATTTAGGCTGTGA
Source organism: Bathynomus jamesi (assembly GCA_023014485.1). NCBI lineage: Eukaryota > Metazoa > Arthropoda > Malacostraca > Isopoda > Cirolanidae > Bathynomus > Bathynomus jamesi. The sequence goes on from JAJOZX010000353.1 coordinate 1,479,156, forward strand.
CATTATATCACTAAGGCACTATTTTGTAATTAATTTTTTCTCAATTTATATTTATATTTATTTTTATTTCTTTATTCTTTTGTGACCTGTTTCATAAACAAGCCATTTGAATTTATATTGAATGTCGGCCGAAGTGCTATAAGTGTCAATTTTCCATACAAATGTTGTTTGCTCCTCCCACAATTTTTCTATGCTTACTATATATATGTATATGTATGTATATGTGTATGTGTATATATATATATATATATATATATATGTATATATATATATATGAATATGTATGTATGTTTATTTTTGTAACCTATATATTGCCTTGATCTGTCCTTTCACTCCAGTGTTCCTGAGGATGTCATTAGACGAAAGCGCTTGAGCACCCCTTTGTGTTTCTTTTCCTTCGTGGTTTTATTCATCATATATATATATATATATATATATATATATATATATATATACACGGTCTGTAAAAAAAAACTAAGCCAATTTGAAATCTCTATAAAATGCACAATTTGATAGAGATTTCAAATATTTTTTTACACTAAATAAATAAAAGGCTCATAAATAATCTGTGATAATTTTATAACTTTTTTTAAATATTTTAGGAGTTATGCGGTTATTTCTACATGTTGCGAAAATTTCAGTTTTTCTTATTATGTAATATCTTCTTTTTTCTCTTTTTCAGAATTTGTTTAGATTTAAAATTTTTCGTGAATACCTCTAAATATGCCATTCTTACATGAAGATAAAATAATTATAAAGCTTATAGAGTTGAAAAAGGTTATAGTGCAAGGAAATTACTTTCTGAATTCGATTATAAAGGATGGACTAGATCAGGTTTAGATTACTTATTGAGAACTATCGATGAAACAGGAAGCATTGAAAGGAAGGTTGGTAGTGGGCGACCAAAATCAGTTAGAGTAGATGAAAATATTCAGAAAGTGGAGGAACGTATCCTTAGTCAAGAGGATCGACCTGGTAGCCACATGACACCTGCTCAAATATCAAAAGAACTAGAAATATCAGAATCAAGCGTAAGAAGGATTATTAAATCTGATCTGCAATTTAAACCATTTAAAAGTGCATGGACAAAGATTGTCAGAAGTAAACTGTCAGAAAAGAGTTGAGAAAAATCCAAACGTATTTTATGTATAATAACTGAAGAAAAACTTTCCAAGACATTTTTTACGGATGAAAAACGTTTTACGGTAGAGCCACCAAGAAACTCACAGAATGACCGGGTTTATTCTGATGTTGCGAAGAAAATGAAATCCAAGATGAAAGACTGTACGCAACAAGGAGTCACTTTTCTTCTAGCGTCATGGTTTCTGTTGGAGTGTCCAAATTGCGAAAACTTCAATATTTTTTATTGAGCCAGGAGTGAAAATTAATGCTCAATATTATTCAAATGCCCTGCTTGAGAAAATGCTTCCAGAAATGAGAAACTTGGCTAGTCAAGGTTACTTTATTTTTCAACAAGATGGTGCAACATCACATACTGCCAAAACAACCATCGAATATTTGAAAAAGAATGTGCCTGAATTTCTGGAACCGAATAATTGGCCACCTAACAGCCCTGACCTAAACCCTGTAGACTACGGAATATGGGAAAAATTGGCAGAGAGAGTGTATAGGAACAGAATAAGGGATGTCAATCATTTGCGTGAGTTGATTATCGCAAAATGGGCAGAGCTCCCCCAAGAGCAAATAAATCGAGCAATAGACGAATTCAAACCAAGATTAAAAAAGTGATAGAAATGCAAGGGAATCATATTGAACAGTTCTTTTAATTTTATTAAACTAAAAATTATCTACAGTATATCGTAAAAAAAAAATTTTCATGTTAAGTAGGAGAATCTCACTTTTTAGTTAATTATTAATAAAATTAACAATTCTAAAGATATCGTCATAAAAATTTAAAGGATAATAGGTGATTACCTGTACTTTATTGTGTAAAAAATTCAAATTAATTAGATAAATGGTTTTGTTTTAATAAAGGTTTGAATTTGGCTTAGTGTTTTTTGACAGACCCGTTATATATATATATATATATATATATATATATAATATATTGCCTGGAATAGTTTAAAAACTGTTCTGCGACTCGCCAAAAATGCCTTTATCCGACAAAAATGTGAAAACCTATCCAATTCTAATTATTCTCGCTCTTTCTGGCATCTAGTTAAAAACCTCTTCAACAACTTTACTTCCGCTTCTTTACCCTCCTCTTTTCCATTCCGACGGCTCAGTTTCTCTCTCTTCTCCTAACAAAGCTGAACTCTTCGCTCAAACTTTCGCTTACAATTCAACCCTGGACGATTCCGGTGCTGTTCCTCCATCTCCTCCTCCCTCTGACTTTATTATGTCTGAAATTAGAATCCCTTCCAAAGATGTTCTTTCTGCCCTATCTGGACTCAACTCTAGGAAGGCGTACGGTCGTGATGGTGTTCCTCCTGTTTTTTTAAGAACTGTGCTTTAGTGCTGACACCCCGCCTAGGCAAACTCTTTCGTTTTTGTCTCTCATCTGGTACTTTTCATTCCTGCTGGAAGTTCGCTTTCATTCAGCCTGTCCCAACGAAGGGTGACTGCTCTCACTCCTCCAACTATCGTTTAATTGCTTTGATTTCTTGCCTTTCTAAAGCTTTTGAATCTATTCTTAATAGGAAGATTCTTAAACATCTCTCTTCTCACAATCTTCTTTCAGATCGTCAGTATGGGTTCCGTTTGGGACGCTCGACTGGCGATATTCTTGCATGTCTCTCTGACTCTTGGTCAGTTACAAGAATAATCGAAACCTTTTGATAGAGTCTGGCACAAATCTTTAATTTCGAAACTGCCCTCCTTCGGTTTCTATCGTTCTGTCCGTGCCTTCATCTCTACTTTCCTTTCTGGCCGATCTATAACTGCGGTTGTAGATGACCACTGTTCTTCTCCTAAAGCTATCAACAGTGGAGTTCCTCAGGATTCTGTCCTGTCACCCACTCTTTTCCTCTTATTTATTAATGATCTTTTAATTCGCACTTCCTGTCATATTCACTCCTATGCCGATGATTCCACTCTTCACTTCTCCACCCGCTTCCCAAAGTGTTCCTCTCAACAGTCACTCCATGATTCACGTAGGACGGCTATGGAGCACCTGACCTCTGATCTTTCTGCTATCTCTGATTGAGGTAGAGAAAACCTTGTTGCTTTCAATGCCTCAAAAACTCAGTTCCTCCACCTGTCTACTCGTCACAATCTTCCACACGACTATCTCCTTACCTTCAACAATACACAACTTGATCCTTCCTCTTCTCTTAACAGTCTTCACGTTTCCTTTTTTCGTGATCTTCCCTGGAAAGATCACATATACAGTACTCTCTTTTCAAAACAGCTTCTAAGATGTTAGGTGTGCTGTACCGCCTCCGCGGTTTCTTCACCCACACTCAGTTGCTGTCTTTGTACAGGGGTCTTGTCCGCCCCTTTATGGAGTATGCTTCGCATGTATAGAGTGGCTCAACCCACACATCTCTACTTGACAGGCTGGAATGAAAGACTTTTCGTCTCATCAATTTCCCGCCTCTTACTCACTGTCTTCAATCCCTCTCTCTTCGCCGCAATGTTGCCTCATTCTCTCTTTACTATCGCTATTATAACGGACACTGCTCTTCTGCACTGTCTAACTGCAGCAGCACCAGACTTTCTACACTCTCATTCTTTTTCTGTCCAACTCTCTAACGCAAGGGTTAATCGATATTTTCAATCTTTCATCTACTCAACCGCTGAACTCTGGAACAATCTTCCTCAATCCATCTTTCCCCCTGTCTATGACCTCCACTCTTTAAAACGCAGAGTTTTCTAGCCATCTCGAAAACCCTGGACCTTGATTTTGGCTCTTTTCTTCTTTTATGGTTGGGGTGTTTTTGCGGGCATTCGCTCTTGGCCCCTCCTTCCTGCATAAAAATATATATATATATATATATATATATATATATATAGAGAGAGAGAGAGAGAGAGTAAAATCGATAACAAAGCAGTAATGTAATATATAATAAATTTAAAATAAATGGTAATTAATAATTACATTTGTTATGAGGGTAAATTCTGAAAGTCGGATTTACAATGTGGAAAACTATTTAATTTACCGTTACTCACTGCAACATTTGACTGTTCTTCATGTATATTACGTGGTATAAAAAGTTTATAAACTACAACTAAACTTTAATATACATTTTCCAATAAAGATCAATGCATAAATGACTACACCGAACGAGTTATTTATGGCTGAACGCTAATATAATGAAATTCTAAGCAATAAAAACAATAAAAATATCATATTTATGACTTACATTATTGTAATAGATGAACAAAGTCTTTGAATACGTGTCCGACGTCAAACTTGATCCATTTAAAAATGTATATATTGACAAATTGAAAATAAAACCGATGCAGAATCCACATAAAAAGGTTAAAATTGTTTGAAAAATACAATGATTTTGGATTTCATTTTCTTTTCAGAATATATGCTGTGTGTGTATTATATATATATATGTCTCGTATTTTCTGAGAAAAGTAATCACAAATTAGTGCTGTTCCTGAATTGCTGATAGAAATAATTTAGTTTAAATTATACAAAAAAGTATTACATATATGGATGACATATCGGTATGGGCATATAGGCAGAGTTGGGCACGTTACTTTCTATAAGTAACGGCGTTACCGCTACCGTTACATTGATAAAAAAGTAACGTCGTTACCGCTTCAGTTACTTCTATGAAAAAGTAACGCGTTACCGTTACCGCTACCATTACTTTTAAGAAAAGACTAAAGAGTAAAAAAGCCTTAATGATACCAAATTATACTCTACATGGCAAAAAATCAAAACATAAACTCAAATAAAAAAAATGGCCTGTCCATAAAAACTAATCTTACAGATTTCTTTAGGAGTGTGTTCGATTTCAGGAACACTAGTTTTTCAAAATTGGCATCTGATAGTCCTCCTCGTTTGGAGTAGCTAACAGCTAATTAACAGCTAATAAATGATACTAGTCAAATGATCAGTTTGAGAGTAACGAGTAACGATTGAAATCGCTCTAAAAAGTGCCGTTACCATTTTCGTTATAACATCTCGAAATTAACGGCTTTACCGCTACAGCTACTAAAAACGTAACGCCGTTACTCCCAACACTGGGTATAGGTATAGTATAGAAATAAAGGAAGGTATAAGTATACGTACAGAAATAAATCATTAATTAGATATAGGTATATAATAATTATAAGTATAGAAATTAGTATGAATATGAGTAACGAAACGACAATAAATGTTTTTCCATCTTCCATTTTACTTCTCAGAAGGTAGTTCGTCAGATGATGAGAATGATCCAGCTAACAAAACTTTTTACGAGTATAGTGGGTAACACCATTTCCCTATAAAATATGTGAACACACTGAGGTCGGGAGTTCGAATCCCGATGAGGCTGGTAATAATAATAATACAAGAGTTAGGGTAATGGGTCACGTCAGTTGGTTTGAGCGCTGTGCTATTTTTTGGTCCTCCTGACTGATAATTTTATTTTATTTATTTACTCGTATTTATTTACTTACAAATATATTCACTTTACGGGCCGAAATATACTAATTAGATATAAATTAGATATAATTATAATAATTCTATAATAGATATTACAAGATTTTTATAGATTTTTTTAATGGACTTACTTACAGACTCGGACATATACTTATATTAGGAGCTAAATACTGTACAACGAGTAATGAACTCAGTATAAAACTGTAAAAAACTTGCCGACAAGGACATATATTTTTATTAGACGCTCAGTACAAAGAATAATGAAATATGAGATGTGGTGAAACGTGATAGGAGAAAGAAAGGGGTGCCTTCAGTAACTTGGAATTTGTTAAGTTTTAATCGCTTTATAAAAGATGAGAGAGCATTAATTGTTTTTAATTCATTCGGTAGATTGTTCTATAATCCCACTGACAAATAAGTGTAAGAATTTCTACTACAATGAAGAGTATAGTTTGCCTTTGAGATAATATATATATATATATGCACTCTCCATATACCTTTGGTGATGTTCGTGACATATCTAATTGATCATTATATTTTCGATTAATATGGTTGAAGCAGATTGTTTAGTAACTCTGACGTTAAGGAGTATCAGTATCTCTATTTCAAATATGCCTTTAAATTTTAATATACGCAGTTGCTTGAAGATTCCTAATTCATTCTTCTATTAATTCTCCTTTTGTTTATGGTTAAAGGGTTGATGAGGTAATCACATGCACTCCTATATGCGGCAATATTGTATGTGAGATGTGGATAAACTAGACTACTAGAGAGGAGTAAAGCGTTTAAGTGTATTTGTGGGAAAGAAATGTAATTTTGTTAATATAAACGAGAATTTCGCTAGTTTTTATATATATTTTCAATATGTTGACGAAAGGATAGTTTGTTATCAAGCACAATTTCCAATAATTTCCTTTCAGTGACGCGCGATGTCAAGTGCAAGTCGACAATATTACTGGTCTGGTATTAATTTCTTTTTTGTGATTAGCAGGAAATTTGTTTTCTTTTTATGTAAGGATAATTTATTGGCTTTCAGCCAGTCTTGCGATGTCTCTATTTACTATTTCGTTAAGAGATGTGAGATCGTTGTCTGAGTATATCAGGGAGGTGTAATCCGCATATTGGAAGCCTTTCCTATTATGAGAGTTGTGAAAGTCATTTTAGTAGATCAGAAATGGGAGGGGGCCCAAAATGCTTCCTTGTGGAACTCCATGTGCGATTTTAGTTCGGCGGTAATGATGTTATTATGTTTGATGTATTGGCTTGTGTTGTATAGGTATGATTTAAACCAGTTTAAACCAGTAATTATAACTAATAATTATTACCAATTATTTTTGCTAATAAGTTTATTGCCGTATTTTAAAGTGATGCAGAGGTATACAGGCATGAAAAGTTTGGTAGGTACATAGAATATTTTTTTTTTAAGTGGTATAAGCACAGATTTTTTCCAAAGAGGTATTGCATAGGGTAAAGTCGGGTAAGAGTGTGCTTCTCCTAAGAGTACACAGTGGTCATAATTACAACTAGTAACAGTGTAAACCCTTTATGTTTAGCTGCAGGCATGTGTTGACATGCACAGCTGGAGACTGCAGAAGAAACGTCAGGAAATTGTCGCTGTTTTACCAGGATATACAGGAAACTATGCAATTTTTCATGTTTGTGATTTAGTTCTGGCCGCTCAGGTATGTACAATATAACAAATCATAAAAATGGTTCACGGTAAACTTTTGTTTATGTGATGAATACATGTACATTAGAGACAATTACACCTGGTCGGTCATACATGTTTACTTTATACGTGTTACGATCTTTTATTATTATTATTATTATTATTATTATTATTATTATTACGGTTAAGGTGCTGTCAACCATAAAATGTTATTGATACCATTGCGATCTTTTGGCACATTCAGTAATTATTTGCTGGCGGCTAAGAGCGCGCGGACAAGAATGCGCAATCTCTACTTGCAGAAAGAAGAAAATGGTTGAGCTAACAGCAAAAGCAAGACAATGAAATCATCATGGCCCAAACGTGAAGAAAAGACTAAGGTATGCCACAGAAAAAAGCCAGGTAAACAATGGCAGTCATCACAGTCTGAGGAAATCATGTGTCCAGGATATGAAGGGTTTTATAATTATGGAACCACCTGGAGAAGAGTGGATTCGGTGTGGTTCTTGCATGTGGAGTGGTCGCATGAAGCCTATACAAGTTACGAGAAACACGGTCCTTATCAGTGTGACCTGTAGTTCTGAGTAGGCCTACTCTTAGAATATGGCATGCGCACTATTACACGACGGTATGGCTAAGAGTGTAATCTAAATATTTTCATTTTCCTTTTTGCAAAAATATGGCTGCCGTTTTACAAATTTTGTTTATACAGTTTGATTCGTCATTGAAGAAAAGTTGTTTCGTGAAAAAAAATGTGTGTTTATACACAAACGAAAGGTAGATATAGAAAGAAATGTCTTAAGTGCGTACTCTCTTATCCGACTTGCCCCTATATGGAGAGGTATGGGATTTTTCAGAGGTACAGGTATAGGTAGGGAAAAATTTGAAGTATGGGTACAGAAATGAACTTCAAAGTCCATCCCTATTTTCACTATAAAAGCTAGTCACTAAGACATGAATGTCGTAATTTCCCCCAAATCAAGACTTGCAAATCAAACCCACTCAAATTAATAACCTAATTAAAATGATTCCAACGTTATGGCGTACTAAAAATTAACAAAATCAGTAATATAGCAAATAAACGCGACATGCAGTAACTGAAAATAACAACCAACTAAACAAAGCGTGAACAAAGATGAAAAGGATAGAAAGATTTTATTTTACGAAAGGATTATTTTTTAAGGAATCAAGTTCTCTCAGAAAGCATGACACCAATAAGTAATTAGTTAAGGTTCATCTATTTGGCATCGTAACATCGAGGTCATTGATCTCTTTGATATATATAGTAAAGTGCCAATAACAAATACCATATTAATTTAACTTCTATTTAGACAAATAAGTGAGACTGATGCCGCATGAAACTAAATATGCTGCGACAAAATCAAACTTTGCTGCGGACGCATTTCAGGGAAGGTTTATTATGCATTCATTTATAAAATTGCAGATAACGAAGTACTGTATATCAAATTTCTCTCGCATTTTTCCATTCATATTCTGACAATCTTTCACTCTTTCTCTCTCTTACACACTCAATCTAATACACTCTCTCGCTCTTCCATTCTGCCTGTCTGTCATTCCCACCTCTCTCTCTCTCTCTTCGGAAAATGAATAAAAGAGTATAAAAGAGAGATATGTAAAAAATCTTCAAGTTTCATTGACTTATACGCTGTAGCATGTCAAAATAGGTGCGGTGTGTAACGAAATGGATCTGGTGAATTTTAACATGAAATCTGGTGTATGGCAAAACAGATTTGGGGCATGACACAAAGTAAACAAAAAATTTCCTTCTTTCTACGATGGGATTGAGTGTTGTGGCGCTAAGTTGGAAATGCTGTTTGGGCACATCATAAGTGAACTTTAATTAAATTGATTAGAGTGTAAGAAAAAAATAGATGCGAGTCATCAAGCAGATGACCTTGGTAAGGACAGCTATTACAGTATGCAGCTAAGCGGCGTCGCGGCTTTATAAACATACACTACCCTTTTCGACTTTAGAAATATATGTACATCACACTACAATTAATTATATTTTTTTTTATTATTTATATACTGGGGAAATATCATTTTATGGTGAAGTTTAAGGAAATTATGTTAGAAAAAATTTACCGCTATCGTCGCCATGATCAACATCGTGGTTAGGTTAGGTTAGGTTGCTTTAATTGGTGATAATTTATTGTTTTTTTCTGCATTATTTGGTGATAATTCATGGGGGGTTTTCTGCTACTTTTTCGTGCTTTGTGCAGTGGTACTTGTCTACCCAAAACACCTTAAAACTGGTGTTTTTTCATAATTCCGCAACTATTGGCAATATCTACTAAACAAAGCATTAAAAGATATGCTGAAAAAAAACAAAAATTATCACCGAACTCGGCGACGCCCCTTAGCTGCATAATTACCGTCCCCTTAGCTGCATAATTACCGTAAGCAACAAATTTACATATAACAACAGATGTCAGTTAAGATATATGAGATATATCGAGCTTCACGGAGACCAAGCTCCCTGTATCTGTTACAAAGCTGCTGATTGGCCAGAATTGGTCTTGTGGGAACAACTGATCAATGTAAAATTACCACATAGCCCCAGGGCAATAGGTGTGGTTCCTGTGAAACTCGATGTAAGCCAGATAAATGGTAAAGCTTGGTAGCTTAAACGATTATGATTGTATCAAACTAATTAAATCTCTGAAGTAGGGAATAAATGTTGTAAATAAATAAATAGATATAGGCAGTGGCGGTTCCTCATATGGGCAATATGGGCAGCCGCACAGGGCGGCATTTGTGGAGGGGCGGCATGAGCGCCTGCAAAAAAAATAAAAATAAAAATAAGAATAAATAAATAAAGAAATAAATAAAAATAAAAAATAAAATAAAATAAATAATAAAAGATCAATAAATATATTTTTATTAATAAAAAACCATCTATTGCATTTTCCATAAACCTTCCCATAAAAGACCTAAACAATGCAAAATGCTTCCAGATTAATATTATTGGGAATAAAGGCCCATACTTTAACATATGTAATGTTATTTTTCTGGGTTTGGTTAAATAGTGAAATGTATATTATTTATTACAGAACGAATCTTCACACTAAGCCACTAAGGTCTGTCAAATAACCGCAAATGGATAAGAAGAGGTCAAAGCTATCAGGTGCTCAGTTTAGAAAAAAGAGGAAAGAAGAAGAGGAGAAACGAGCAAAAGATAAAGGTATAGAGCTATGTCATCTACTCTTCACTGCTATATTGCACTGCTATTTTGTGATATAGCTTTCTGAGTCATTTGAAGTGTACTATTATGTATATAATTAGCCATTAACCAAGGAGGTTGTATTATTCATTTGTTTCCTATTCTAAAAGTTTAATAAATTGTGCTTAATAACATGTTAAATTAATTGTACTAGCCTATTCATGCATTGGTCTGTTATGTTCTATTTTACTATTTGCAGGGGCACTTTTGAAATATTTTGGAACACCCTCTGCCACTAGCCAGGATGAGAAGCCGTCTACTTCTGCCATTATTGAGGCTGAGGAGCCATCTACCTCCTCAGCCTCACATATGTCTCCACAAATGCAGTCTGATCCTGAGGATGAAGACCCATTTGCTTCTACTTCTCCCCGGCAGGACTCTTCAGGTGAGTTTGTGTGCACATATGTCTGTGAGTGTGTGCGTGTGTGTGTATGTGTATGTGTGTGCATCCCTGCAAAGCATTTTGCAAACAGTTATAAATTATAATGTTATTATCACTGGGTCTGGGTTACTGGGTATGTGTGGTGTTTCACCACCATAATTCCATAACACCACCACCATAACAAAGTGCTGTGAATAATGTGTTATCTAACTTAGGTGTGTATACTAATGAGTAATGCTCTTGTTCTTTCTATTAGAAATGCCTGGAGCAGAATCGCCTCCTGAGGATGAGTCTCTGTCCACCGACCCTGCTAACTGGCCTTCAGTTCTGACTGAGAGAATTCGGACACAACTGGTTTCCAGGGGACCAAGTCAAGTACCATCTGACTTTGTATTCCCTAGAAACGACAGTGACGGAAGAAGTTTCCACCATCAATACTTCAGGAAGTCATTGGTTAGTGGGGAAAATATAACCAGAAGTTGGTTGGTCTATTCCTTAAAAAACAACAGCCTTTTCTGTTTCTGTTGTACATTATTTTCCAAGAGGAAAATAAATTTAACAAGTTTGGGACTCTCGGACTGGAAGCATGCAAGCTCATTGCTCACATCACATGACAACAGTTCAGAACACCTAAATTCTATGAAAATCTGGAAAGAACTGGCAGTGAGGATGAGAAAGGGGGAGACCATTGACAAGCAGGAGATGGCACTTCTGGAGGCTGAGAAGTTGAGATGGAGAGCGGTGCTGACACGTCTCACTGCTATTGTGCATTCTCTGGCAGTTAGGAATTTGGCACTAAGGGGACATACAGAAAAATTGTTCTCACCATCAAATGGCAATTTTCTGAAAGAAGTTGAACTGATGGCACAATTTGATCCTATAATGCAAGAGCACATTAACCGTGTCCAAAAAGGGACCTCCAGTCACACCAGCTACCTCGGCCACCACATACAAAACGAACTCATTGATTTGTCGAGCAGCAAGACCATTTCAGCAATGGTGAGCGACATCAAACAATCAAAGTTTTTTTCAATAATTCTAGATTGCACTCCAGATATCAGCCACACTGAACAGTTGTCAGTTGTGATTCGGGTTGTGTCACTGGAGGGGAAGCCCCATATAAAGGAACATTTCATGGGGTTTTTGGAGGCAGAGGAGTCCACTGGTCAACATTTGGCATCTCTGATTCTGAAGAGACTGGAGGAGCTAAAAGTTCCTTTCATGGACTGTAGAGGACAATCATACGACAACGGGGCCAACATGAGGGGAAAAAACAAGGGTGTTCAATCCAGGCTCCTAGAAATTAATCCCAGAGCTCTGTTTGTTCCATGTGGGGCTCATTCTCTGAATTTGCTTGTGGCCGATGCTGCTAAGGGATCTATTGATGCCACAAGTTACTTTGGCATCTTGCAGAAGCTTTACAACTTGTTTTCAGCCTCCACACAACGATGGGCCATTTTGAAAAAACATGTGAACATCACATTGAAGATGTGGTCTGATACAAGGTGGGAAAGCAAGATCAAGAGTGTGGAGCCCCTGAGATATCAGGCAGCTGCAGTGAGAGATGCACTGATCGAGGTGAGGGACCACACCAAAGACTCTGTAATAAAGGTCGAGGCTCAATCTCTGTCAGAGGAGGTTGGGTCATACCGCTTCGCCATTTGTTCAGTGGTGTGGCATGACCTGTTGTGCCAAATTCAGCATGTGAGCAAGCAGATGCAGTCTCCTAGCATGCACGTTGATGTTGCAGTAAATCTCCTAAAAAAAACAGAGAGAGGTCTCCGCAATTACAGGGCAACAGGTTTTGTGGCTGCACAAATGGCAGCCACAGATATCTGTGAACAAATGAATGTGGAGGCTGTGTTAAAACAAAAACGGCTGAGGTCCACAAAGCGGCACTTCTCCTATGAAGCATCTGATGAGCCCTTGATTGATGCTTTGAAGAAGCTGGAGGTGACATTTTTCAATGCAGTGGTTGATGCTGCAACATCAGCCATTCAGGAAAGATTTTCCACGTTGGAAATTGTGGGAGAGAAGTTTGGAGTGCTGACACATTTCCAAAATCTCACATTTGAGGAGCTGACAGAACAATGTGTGAACCTTAGTACTACACTACACTTTAAGGGACAATCTGACTTGGATGGCAGAGAGCTTGCACAGGAGCTGAAGAACTTGCCTGACTTGCCATCAAAGACCATATCCTTGCTTGAACTGCTGACATTTATCCATGAAAGGGAGCTCTCTGAAATATATCCAAATTTGTGGACTGCTCTCAGAATTGGTCTTACTCTTCCAGTCACTGTTGCTGAAGCAGAGAGGAGCTTTTCAAAGCTGAAGCTCATCAAATCCTACCTGAGGTCAACTATGTCACAGGAACGCCTTACCGGTCTGGCCATCATCAGTATAAATCATACAATTGCTGAGCAGATTTCATATGATGATTTAATTCATGACTTTGCATCAAGGAAGGTAAGAAGAGTCAGGCTTTAGATGGCAGTTGTGCTGTGGTGCAATTTATTTTGTTTCTTGTTCAAAGTGTAGCATAATAATTACCCTCTCTTAAGTGTCTTATTCTATTTATGTGATAGAGCATTTGTACAATTTAGAAATTTGATTCTCTAGTTTATTTATGGCAGTTGTGCAATTTAATTTGTATTTTTCCTGTTCATAGTATCATAATTACATTCTCTTAAGTGAGTTATTCTATTTACGTGATGAAGGATTTGTAAAATTCAGAAATTTGAGTCTTTGTTTTGGTTCTGAAGTTCCAACAATTAGTCCAATAAAAAGTTATTTTGTGAAAGAGTTATGTCTGTCCTTTATTTTGGGGGGATTCGAATGTGTGTGTGTTGGCGAACAGGGGGGGGGGGCGCTGAAGGTGAGGTTCGCCCAGGGCGTCATGTAAGCTAGGACCGCCACTGGATATAGGCCCAACAGAGGAAGGGCAGGCAATGTTTGAAAAATTAGGACTTAAGTAAAAACAGATTGAGTCGAGGTCGAAATTGAGAAATTTGGCTGAGATGACCCAATAGGTATTACTGTCAAACTAAATTGCTAATTGCAAGCTTGTTGAGTTCCCTTCTGGATAAATGGCATGACTAAAGGGGCATGGGTATCACTTATCTCATGTTACATGAGCTTTGGAGTCACTATAATCTATTGGAAGTTGGTAAACTACTGCCAAATTTTTCATATTGGCTAAGGCCAAGAGTAGAATGTAAATGGACATATAGGCTAAGATCAGATAAATTCTCATGCATTTGTAAATCAAATATATCTCTACTATATGTAGGGCAAGATTTGGATGTTATATAAGAATATGGGGGGGGGCAATGGTTTCAGGACAGATATTATAATATGATTTTATTTAAAGGTAGAATCAGTGGAGGCACTGAACAGCTTGTCGGTTTGCCAGTAACTCCAGCTTGAATAGGTGTAGAGGACAGAAGGGCCCACCCATGGACAAGTGAGAAACAGCCAGACAAGAGGAATTCCTAGTGGGTACTGGGAAAAATTGCAAGCTGGTACAAGTACAAAGTTCCAGAGTCAAGAGCAGTGGAGAGTTCTCTGGAGTATCCACGAATAGAACAATCCGTTTCAATTGTTGGTTGCCCAATGAAAGAAAACTAATTTATCTGAAGAATAAGCACAAGGGCTTGATGTGCAGAAATAAGGTTTATTCATTCAGTGGTGTGACATTCTAAAAGAGTTCCTAGTATATAAAATGTTAAAGCGTGAATGGACAATGCTTGCAACTGGAGTCAACACTGGTATGGCCCAGCATGATGATGAGGGCCCAGTAGTGTGTTTTTAGATTATGGCAATGGGCACAAGTTATATGGAGTATTACAGTTTAAGGTGGAAGGTTAATCAATTTTAGTCCTCAAAATTTTTTCATTGGTCTGTGTCAGTTTATTAAGAAATTGTGTACAGTACACACTAATACGAGTCTAATTGCAGGAATAATACTGTTAAGTAAGCTAAGTTAGGTATTGAGTTCTAATTGCTAAATTGTAGATGCTAATCATTATTAAGATTTTCCACTAACAAATTGGGTCATTTTGTGCCAACTAATTGAGTTAAATTTGAATGTGGGAATGTAACTGAGTCATAAGAAAATCATTCCCAAAGTAAAATTAAAGGATTGGCAAGCTCGTGTAATATTGTCTTGTTAGTAGTAAGCTGGTCTGTTACATAAAATTATTTTTCTATTTAGATATTATTAGCCTGGGATAGCATTGAGAAGTCACATCAGCTCAATGGGATTACAATTCTAGTTGGTTGGAGCAACATAGTCACAAATATGTAACATACGCAATACAAAATACAATGTTTTGACCTATGTTCCTACTTCATAACGCTGATGTCGAGCATGCACTGAGTTTTGGTCGTCAAGTCTGAAACTCTAGTAATACTAGTTATCCTAAGATTAGATTAACATGCAAACATACACAACGTACACGTATCACATAAATATGCCCTATTTTAATGTAACCTGTGCTCAGGCGCTCAGGCGAAGGATTATACGCCAGTTTGATATCGGCGATCCCCTCCCTCATGCAAGGAGAGTCCTTATGCGGGAGTTTAAACGGCAAAATTTAAACAAATTAAGTATTTAAGTGAGAGCATGGGAATTCTTTGGTTACAAAACAACAGAATTGTTATATAATGATTATGTAACCTGATGTTTTTAGACAAAACAGATGTTAAGGAAAGTTATTATAGAATTGAAAAGGTGTAATAATAATTAGTCAGGAGAGTCAGAAACGCGTACATAATAATAATATAATAATAATAATAGTGCCGCCATTATTATTTACCAGCACCATCAGGACCTTAGTGTTTTCAATTTGCTTACAGTGAAATAAATGATGTTACCCACTGATCCACGGGCGTTGGCATTATAAAAGTATAGTGTAGACCAGGGCTTCTCAAACGTTTTTCACTTGCGACCCCTTTGGATCAGACAAATTTTTTCGCGACCCTTCACTCAATGTCATAAAAGCAATAGGTACTAACACTGTATATTTATGAAAAAAATAATATTTTCAAATGTTTCTGCGACCCCCAATAATATTTACGCGACCCCTAGTTTGAGAAGCGTGGGTGTAGACAATCCTGTCATCATTTTTTCGGCAGGGGTGGGGTGGGGAGAAAGACAGTTGACACCGTCGTAGCGGCAAAGGTCATGTGATAAAAGGGACGAACAGTTTTACGTGGGATCCGATTGCATCCGAACCATCTACGGGTCACCGCATCATCTGAACGCGGAAGATTGTCACCCATTTAGCTGTTAAACAGGCACATTGTCGCTTAACTTCACTGATGCAAACGGGAAGCGGTGTTGCGATGTGGCCGCGACAGAGCCACCTTTCTCAAAATGCACGTAGATAAATGGAAGCATCATATAACTTTATAAGTGCCTATTTATTTCTGAAATTCCTTCCTTTCTACTTTCTTGCCTTAACTCAGAATAGATCTTCGCTCTCAGCATGATTGGTACTGCCATACCTCTTATATTTACACAAAGCTACACTATATTCACTAAATTTGCTTATTGGTTTTACGTCGTATTTCATCCCATTTCGTGAAATTAGTTAATTTCTTAAATTTGCTTGATATATAATATATATATATATATATATATATATATATATGCAGCTACGTCTAAAAGGAATGTAAAACAGGGAGTAAATGTTGTAAGGTGTGGCCTTCATTCACTTGACCTTCACTATATAAAAATGATTTTCGGTAGAGAGAGAGAGAGAGAGAGAGAGAGAGCATACGGAATATATGTACGCCTTTGTGGTGGTGTGGTTAGCATCGCTGACGACCAATCCATCGGTCTCCGTTCGATTCCCGGCGAATGCAGGTGGCGTGCAGCTCACCCAGCTGTTTATCTTTCCATAAAAAAAAACTGGTTGGTAAATAATGTGTACTCTGCCTGGTAACCTAGTGGTTAAGACGTGAGGACATTGCAACTTTTGACTTCCAGGGTGCGTCGTAGTTCGGATTCCAAGTTTAGCTGAAGTCTAAGGTAGGGAAACAAGCCTGACCTTCGTCAGAATGAACAATTTGGGCGGAAGCAAAAAATTTTTTTATATGGGAGAAATTTCTCAATAAAACGTGTGACGAAGTGTACTGCGAAATAGACGAAAGGCTTTGCAGTCGTTTCTCTATGAGTTTGCACAATATATATATATATATATATATATATATATATAATATATATATATATATATATCACTGGCGTGCGGTGGGTGTCCACAGGGTAAGCGGTAGCTGCAAATATATATATATATATATATATATATATAATATATATTATACAAGCATCATAACTTGATATTAGTTTTCGATTACTGTAGTAATATACTAGTGGCACTGAATATATTTTGCCCCACCCTTTTTTCTTAGCTAAATAATAGACCATGGGGCTAAAATGTCTTTTGGCCCGTAAGTTTGAACTTTCTGTGCTTCACATAACCGGGTTTTTCCAGTTTGAACCTCCCCTCCTTGTATAAAACCGCTTTTAAACGGCCTTGTATAAAACCTATGGTTAACGCAGTTTCGAAAATGGCGTCTGACAGTGATGTGCGTCGTAAACAGAGAGCTGTTATCGAGTTCTTAACCGCAGAGAAGGAAACAGTTGGAAATATTCACAAACGTCTACAAAACGTTTACGGAGATGCTGTTGTTGCTCGAAGCACAGTTGGACGCTGGTCTAAACGTGTGAGATCATCGGAGAGAGGGAGAGCCAGCCTCGATGATGAGCCACGCAGCGGTCGCCCGGCATCGGCTGTCACATCTCACTGTGCAACGTGCTAACAGCATCATTCGATCAAATCGGCGCGTCATATACAAGGAGCTATCACTGAAGCTAGGAATTAGTGGAGGAAGTGTGAATACGATAATTCAGCAACTGGGATACTCAAGAGTGTGTTCACGGTTTGTTCCTCGCGAACTGACTGAAGATCACAATGCCCAAAGAAAAGAAATTGCTTCTGAGTCGTTGGTTCGATACGAGACAGAAGGGGATGACTTCCTTTCACGAAATGTGGCTGGGGATGGAACTTGGGTACACCACTTTGAACCTGAAGCAAAACGCCAATCCATGGAGTGGCATCACGCAGACTCCCCACGTAAGAAAAAATTAAAAATGGCTCCCTCTGTAAGAAAGGTTATGGCCACCATCTTCTGGGACATGAAAGGGGTGATTCTGGTCAGTGATGGGCAGTATCTAGATACATGTATCGCCGATACGTATCGATCGATACTTTTGTATCGGTATCGGTATCGCTTTAGCTACTTGACAAAAGTATCGATTTATCGGTATCGCTAAGGTCAATTTTCTTAAATGTATCGAAAAAAATCGATACTTCGATACATCGATACATTAATAAGAATTTTTAAATATTTAAATAGATGTTATAATATGACACTACTGAGTTATATTTATGAATATACATAAATAATAATATTATTTATTTATGTAATGACAGTACTACTCTACTGGTCACGTTTCTGTGCCTTGATGCGTCGCATGAGTGTAAAGCAGCAATACTGGCATCGTCTTCAAATCCTCTGTTCAAGTTAAAGTGGATGACAATAAAAGGCAAATTTAATACTAACATTGTCAAAAAGAGGGTTCAAGAAATGTTGGTTAATGCTGTTAAGAGCCTCAGCGAGCAGATCCCCCAGCAACAACTAAGTGATGCTGCATCTGACGGAAGTGCAGATGATTTCTTCTGTTATGAGTCTGCTTCCACTAATGTCTCTGCAACCCAAGATTCCACTGAGATGGAAGTTTTACAGTATCTGGGTGACGGAAGTCATTCTCTCCAATCTCTGAGGCAGTACCCAGGAATTCTACGGGTCTTCCTGAAGTATAACACACCACTACCATCCTCTGCTCCTGTAGAACGGTTGTTTAGTTTGGCTGGTCACATTCACGCTCCAAAAAGGAATAGACTGTCTGACCAGATGTTTAGCCAGCTGGTATTTTTGAAGGGTAATAGTAATTACTTTTAATTGTTAGTGTAATATTTTCAGTCATTCATGTATCCTACAAAATTAAAACATACTTTCATTAAATAAAGCAATTGTTTTTATTTACATCTATAAAACCCATTAAAATGTCGTTGATTTTACTTACAGTGCGTACAAATTACTAGTATAAACAATAGTATCTAATACCTACATATTAAATGAATAATTATAAAAATGTACCGGCGATACATGTATCGGCGATGCATGTATCGGTATCGGTATCGCTTAAGACATCTAGAGAGTATCGGCGTATCGGTATCGCCTAAGACGTTCTTCATGTATCGATGTATCGGTATCGCTTTAGCGATTTTCATGTATCGATGCCCATCACTGATTCTGGTGGACATTATGAAGAAAGGACAAACAATCAACTCAGAGGCATATATTGCTACCCTACAGAGACTCCAGAATTCGACCGGAGAGAAAACTGGAAGACGTCCTTTTTGCACGATAACGCAAGACCACACAACAGTTTGCAAACAAGAGAGGCCATCACAAAAATGCACTTGACTGTGTTACCCCACCCTCCATACAGCCCGGATCTGGCACCTTCAGACTTCCATTTGTTTCGGTTAATTAAGGATGCTATTCGTGGAAGAAAGTTTTAGAGTGACGATGAGGTTGTTGAGGAGGTTAAGAGGTGGCTCCAGCGGAAGCCAGCGGACTTTTACCAGCAAGGAATAAAGGCCCTTGTTTCGAGGTGGAGGAAAGCCGTAGAAAAGGATGGCAGCTACTGTATGTGGAAAAATAAAAACTTGTAAAAAAGGTATGTAACTACTTGTGTACAAAATTTCTGGAACTTACAAAGAAACTTGGAAAGAAAAAAAAAGGTGGGGCAAAATATACTGAGTGGCCCTCATACTGACTTTTTGAATTTGAGTTTTAACTGGGTAGGTGGCGCATGCCCCGCTTACACTGACTGCACGCCACTGATATATATATATATATATATATATATAATTAGTGGTGGACCGGATATCCGCATCATTTTTAATATCCGCATCCGCACTTCTGACTGCGGATGTTATGCGGGTATTACCTCCAATAAATTATGCAATTTACAATTAAATTGGCTTATAAAGTACTTATAAGGCTCAGCCATGCACAGTTCACGTAAAGTATTAATTATTAATGAACAAACAAATATATAAACCTCAAAATATAAATACCTGGTAACACAGAAAATTGAATGAAACTTGTTTCATTGAATTTTCTGTGGCTGAAACTCTTGAGAAAGTTATTATTTTTATCATAATGAAAACATTAATATTAATTTTAATTCTATGCATTGCCTGCCATAATAGTAATATCACGAAATTTGAAAAATTATGTAATATATTCATAATTCTATATTATATTGATAGATTAACTAAATATCCGCATCCGCGGATAGTGAAATAAAAAATCCGCATCCGCAGATGTTGAAAAACTGACATCCGGTCACCACTAATATATATATATATATATATATATATTACTTATAACTTCTAATATTTAATGGTCAAGAGTAAACAGGCACTAACACAACCACTAAAGAGTACTTTGCGTCAGTTCATATAAAACAGATATTAAATTAAGTTTCCTTCATGATAATAGGCCTACATTTTTTTTTCACTAACACTGCTTTAAGCTAGGAAAGATAAAAGCACGGCGAATTTGCACGTATATACCTATCATAACCTCTCCCTACCTATCGTTCACTCCACTGATGCAGGCTCAATTTGAGACAAACACACCTCGTGAAGATGTTCTCAGACATAAAAATGTTGTAGGATGCACATAATACGAGCTCTACTACTCATACCTCATCTCCTCGTTAATTTATTTAGCATAAAAACATTCCTTTTGCTCTCTCTGCTCATCTTCGTGATGCAGTCTTGTAATTTTAAATTAATGTAATTAATTAATTATCAAAAGTGCTTCTCAAACCATCATATGTTGGTTGAAAGAAAATGAAAGTATAGGCCGGATTACTAAGTCGTGTTGAAATATATATATATACACATTTAACTGCAATGACCACGCAGTATATTAATGTATAGAAACGACGTAAGTATAGAGGAGTGTTCTGCACACGAGGAAGAGAAATAACGAACAAATGAAAATGAGGTGACCGCCCGGGAATCGAACCCAGGATCTTCCGATTGCCGGTAGCATATCTGACCGGCAATCGGAAGATCCTGGGTTCGATTCCCGGGCGGTCACCTCATTTTTCATTTGTTCGTTATTTCTCTTCCTCGTGTGCAGAACACTCCCCTATACTTACGTCGTTTCTATATATATATATATATATATATATATATATATATATATATATATAGTCATGCGGTTTGCTTCTACAAAGCTTCAATTTAATATTTAGGAGAAATCCAATGACAAGGAGGAATGTAAATGCCATGAAAAGTCTTCTTTAATGCGCAACGTTTCGAGCAATACGCTCATCATCAGGCTAGATAATAACAATATGAAATTAGAATCAATAAATAAATGTGAACAAGACAAAATAATTTCTATAAAAAGACTAAAAGAAGAGGGTTAAATTCAAAGTTATAAAAATTTACATATAAAATTACAAGAAATTTAAAAGCTATTTTTAAATTACATATAGTAAATTTGAAATTAGTACACTGGAATAATTAACACTAATACAATGGAATAATTAACACTAATACAATGGAATAATTAACACTACGAACCTTCAATGCTGGTTCCGAGGCACGAGTAATTTAAAACAAAACAAAACAGGAAACAAGCTATCGGTTGGGCGGTTGGAGTTATAAGTTAGGGGAGGGGGGATTATAAAAAATTGGGGAGGGGGGAGGGGAGTTGGGGAGGGGGGTTTATAAAAAATTTAGAAGGACAGCTGAGGAATCCACGTTTAGAGAAGGGGTCAATGTTTTAATATAGAGAGATTCCAAAATTCTAAGTGAGTTAGGACAAGAATTACAACCGAGAATTTTAAAATTATCTAAAGTGACATCAGTTTTACATTTTATACTGTGTTCCCGAATACTGGAGGCTTCTTTTTTATTTAAAATTTTACCTGTTCGGCAACTTATTCCCATATGCGAATAAAATCTAGTCCTGAGGGAGCGCACGGTGCTGCCAATGTAAGTACCAAGGAGACACCTTGGGCAGGTAAATAAATATACAACACCGCTACGCAACGAATCAGGAGTTCGATCCTTCGCTGAGAAAAAGCTACCTAAAGACATTTTGTTAATAAATATAATGCGAAAATCAGTATGATAAAAAAATTTTCTTAACAACTTTGTAAATTTAAGTTTAAATTCTTTATTCATGGGACCCATTTCAGGTACCAGGAAATATTTTATATCTTTAGGCACTGAAATACAGGAAAGTTGAGGGCTATAAACATTATTTAAGAAAGATCTTATTAGTTTATCTACATATTGAACAGGAAAACTATTATTGGTAAAATATGATCTTAAATTATTAAATTCATCGTTTAGTAAGGTAAAACTAGAGGTCAAATTATATCCTCTGAACAAGAGTGTTTTAATACAAAACATCTTATAGTTAAAATCAGTAAAACTAAAGAAATTCATGCCCAAACCAGTAAAAGTGGGTTTCCTGTAAACTGATGTAGTAATAGAATCACCTTTTTTCGAAATTAAAAGATCTAAAAAGGGAAGGGAGCCATTTTTCTCAGTTTCCATTGTATAAGTTATATTGGGGTGCAGAGAATTTAAGAAGCTAAAAAATTGTTGCGCTTGTACAGCATTATCAAAAACAGCTATCGAGTTCACATTTATTTATGATTCTAATTTCATATTGTTATTATCTAGCCTGATGATGAGCGTATTGCTCGAAACGTTGCGCATTAAAGAAGACTTTTCATGGCATTTACATTCCTCCTTGTCATTGGATTTCTCCTAAATATTATATATATATATATATATATATATAGGGTCTGTCAAAAAAAAACTAAGCCAATTTGAAATCTCTATAAAATGCACAATTTGATAGACATTTCAAATATTTTTTTACACTAAATAAATAAAAGGCTCATAAATAATCTGTGATAATTTTATAACTTTATTTTAAATATTTTAGGAGTTATGCGGTTATTTATACAGATTGCGAAAATTTCAGTTTTTCTCATTATGTAATATCTTTTTTCTCTTTTTCAGAATTTGTTTAGATTTAAAATTTTTCGTGAATACCTCTAAATATGCCATTCTTACATGAAGATAAAATAATTATAAAGCATTATAGAGTTGAAAAAGGTTATAGTGCAAGGAAATTACTTTCTGAATTCGATTATAAAGGATGGACTAGATCAGGTTTAGATTACTTATTGAGAACTATCGATGAAACAGGAAGCATTGAAAGGAAGGTTGGTAGTGGGCGACCAAAATCAGTTAGAGTAGATGAAAATATTCAGAAAGTGGAGGAACGTATCCTTAGTCAAGAGGATCGACCTGGTAGCCACATGACACCTGCTCAAATATCAAAAGAACTAGAAATATCAGAATCGAGCGTAAGAAGGATTATTAAATCTGATCTGCAATTTAAACCATTTAAAAGAGTGCATGGACAAAGTGAGAGAAATGCAAGGGAATCATATTGAACAATTCTTTTAATTTTATTAAACTAAAAATTATCTACAGTATATCGTAAAAAAAAAAATTTTCATGTTAAATAGGAGAATCTCACTTTTTAGTTAATTATTAATAAAATTAACAATTCTGAAGATATCGTCATAAAAATTTAAAAGATAATAGGTGATTACCTATACTTTATTGTGTAAAAAATTCAACTTAATTCGATAAATGGTTTTGTTTTAATAAAGGTTTGAATTTGTATTAGTTTTTTTTGACAGACCCTGTATATATACAGACCGTGCATGGAACAAGGAACTCTTCTGGGAAAATTAAATCCACTATAGTCCGAATAAGTAATGGTAAATGACAAACACACTACTTTTTTTCTTTTTCATGATGTTAGCCTGACGTGGGCAACGGGTCACTCGCAAAGAGGCCCCAAAAATATAGCTTCCCTCACCAGCTATCTGCACGGTCTGTGTGTATCATGAAAAAACTCAGGGGACCATTCTGAGTTCATAGTCTGGAAGCCGGACCTCATGACCCAAAATTCTCGGTTAAAGTTTTTTTCTCTGCTGATTGTTCATTTTTGGGGTGTACATAATGAGATCCAGGGGTGTGTGGAGGTTACACCCTTGGGCAATTTGAGATATACAAGCTGGCCACCAAGAATACGAAAATACAGTATACCCGAAAATCAGTTTTCGGCATTTCTTCACAACCACACATCATGCAAATACAAATAATCAGTGGTGTAGTGCTAAATAAAGAAGTGAGGGAACGCATTTTGAAAGTGTTGCTCAGATGCGGGGGGGACAATGGCGAGCGCGGCGAGCCCATACAGCTGGGGGTCCGGGGGCACTGTAAGCCCCCCGGGAAATCTTTTGAAATCTGACCAATTTCAGGGATATTTTGAGGTCATATGCACTGGATATTAGGATATATTCCAAGGTTGAAGATGCAGTATTTCCAGTGTCATTAGATATACGACATCCAGTACGATCAATAAAAATAGCTAACAACTGGAATGATTAACTAAAAAAAAGTTAACAACTGGTACGCCGTGGTGACTGTTTCATCAGATCTTTATAGGCTAGCATTGCCTCAGTCGAAGCTAAAAGAAATGAAACAGTTAATGATTCGTTCTCATATTTCTTCTAGGGGTGGGAATTAAAATTTCATGACGTTAGAGATTTGTAAGTTCGGATTTATTTGAAATAGTGAGGGAACGCCGTTCCGTCTACCAAAAAAAGTAAGGGAACGCCGTTCCGTCTACCAAAAAAAGTAAGGGAACGCCGTTCCCACGCGTTCCCACAGCACTACACCACTGCAAATAATACGTGCTTTTCTATGTTTTGGGCCATGGCAAATCTAATTTCATGATCATTTTAACTCTAGGATTGATTAAAATCAATATGGCGGCCATATTGTCATTAAAAATGTATTTTACAGGGCTCAATAGAGCCAAGTATTATACATATCAATGTTTAAAAAACCACAGAGGCCAATCAATGCCCTGATATCTGCCAAATATATGCACATTACCAATTATATGAAGGAGAGAAGACTAATGTTTTTATTCTTTTTCAGGTGAATGATGGACGAGGCGTGCATATTCAAGTTTCGATATGGGGAGGAGTGCGATGACGGTATAAAGACTTCCTGTAACCATGGGAATTCACCAGTGGTGGGCACCGTTAACCAAAAAGTTAACTTCGTTAACCGCTACTCCGTTAACCAAAAAGTTAACTTCGTTAACTGTTAATCCGTTAATTCGTTAAACATGTAACGGAAGTTACCGATAAACCGTTAACGTTAACTTTTATTATAAAAAAAATGAAAAACACAATATATATATAATTTAATTTTCCCTCTTCTTCTCGTTCTCCATTTTGTCCATGAGATGCATGTTGCCCTTCATGAAAATTAGCATATCAAAGTTTTCATCAGAGAGGGATGATCTCTCAGCCCTCAGGATGTCCTTGCCCATAGAGAACAAACGCTCCACTGCAGCACTGGAGGGGATGGCTGTGTTGAACTTGATGAACAAGTCCACCAACACTTGCTCACCCAAGAAGGCAGCATCTGTCAGCAAGTCCTTGGAGTTGGTCTCCAGCCAGGTCTTGACCAAGTTCTGGGCCTTGCCCTTGAGTGACCTGTGGCTTCTGCTGCTCTCTTTTGTCTGGATGACAGCACTGAAGAAGTCATCCTCCTCCTCCTCCTCGTTGTTGCTGCCTCCACTGTTGCTGCCCACTTCGTTGGACTGCTGCTTCATGGCCTCCTCGACTGTACCCTCCATGCTTTTCCTCACCCTGGAAAAACCGGGTAGAAAAATAATTATGGAGATTTTAAAGATGTGGTACCTAGAAGTACCGCCAGGACATAAAGGGTTAAGGTGAAAACGCTCCCATTGTAAGACATCAATTGACTTAATTTATGTCATCAAAGTGACATGAGAATTGAAATCTTACCTGATCAGTTTTATGGTTCTTGAAATGTATCAAGGAGACTACTAATAAGGTACTCACAGACATATTATAAATATACATGACTTACTTGACAACGATTATTTTTAAATATTCACTAGCACAAACATGTTGCGCAAGAGACAGACTGCAAATGAAACGAATGTAGTTATTTGTTGTAATTGTTACATATATATTATTGAAAGTGCCTTAAAATGCTCGTGATATTTCTTGAAAGAAGTTGAAACATTCAACTCAAATGGCAAATCTTTCCGCCTGATTTTACAGTCGACCATGTTTTGCTCAAACCAATGCCATAAATAACTACCATATTTGGTAAGACACAAATTGTGGCGACGGAAACAAATATATCGCCTGATTTTGCACTGCGGAAATGGAAATTCGTTCGTCACTATTAACAGTGGCGGATTAATTGCACACCTGCTCAGCACTGAAAATAATAGAAACTTTTAAACGTTTATTTATGAATTTTTTGGGTTAACGGACTTGAGTTAACGGAAGTTAAATGTAACGGAAGTTAATTAGTCCGATAATGATTTTCAAAGTTAACTTAAAAGTTAAATCGTTAACGAAAAAGTTAACTTCGTTAATTAAAGATTAACGGATTAACGGTTTGTGCCCAGCTTTGGAATTCACTGTGTAGTGTTCTTCCTTAATGAGGCCAGGAAACTGCCTGTCACTGCCCTCAGCTTCCATCATCACTTTGGTGTCATCTCTTTTCCCATCAAAGAAGATACAGGTGATGCTCTTTTCCCTAATCTCTTCATCAAACTTCTTGACCAGCTCCTTAGTCAGTCTCTCCTGAGCCCTCCTCACCTTGTTGTGGTCAATCACCAGTGCTGTGTCAAACTCTGTGATAAGACCAGCATCAATCCAGGCAGCAGTGGCAATCTCTGCAGTCTCTCTCAGCCCAGTGTGATGTCTCAAGCTAGCCAGAGCTATGTTGGTGATATCTTCAGTGTTGTATTTCTTCTTCTTAGCCACATGCAAGGAAGAAGTTGTCGCAGCCTCTGGTATGAAGTCTTCGTCCTCCTCTCTCCTCCCTGCCTCCTCCAGTATATCTCCAGTCTCCTCCAACTCCATCTCCAGCAGTGACTCCTCCCTCAACTCCTCTTCTTTCTTGGCTGACTCCTCTGCCTTCCTCCTCCTCCTCTTCTCCTCGGCCTTCCTTCTCTGCTCCTGTCTCTGCAGCACTGCTTCCTGTCTCCTGGTCTCAGGGTGATCAGCTAGACCCATCTGGTGTGCCCCCACACTGCCAACCTTTTCTCTCTGACCTTTAATGAAGGCAAGTTCCTGCACTTGTATCTTCTGCTCGCTCCTGCAGCTGCAGTCAATGTGAACCTCACTGTTGCAGACAGGGTTGCACCCAAGCTCAGTGCAGCTCCTGATCACACAGTGACAGGTCAGGATGTCCACCAATTTGTCCAGTTTCATCATGACCCTATCTTTGACCTCTAGCTTCACATTGTCAATGGACACCTTCACTGCCTCATCCCACAGTGCCTTCACTTTAGCCCTGATCCTGACCTCAGTATTGATTACAGGTCCTGTGAATAGAGCGTTGGCCTTTCTCCACTGAGCCAGTAGCCCTGGAACAATGCCGTTGTTAATCAGGTCATTAACTGGGTAATTCCTCCTGTCTTCTTCACTCATCTCTCTCCTCAACAAACCATACCTCAGCATATTTCTGGCTGTGAGCAGCTCAGCAGAGGGAAGTTCCCTCCCAGTCCCCACCAAATGACTTAGGTGACAACTTGATTTGCTTCGGGTTCTGATTTCTTTCTGACTCATCCTGTGGACCTGTGAACAAAAGAAATGTCATTGAAATTTGGATAGGCCTACTGATTATGATTACATAAAATTAAGTTAATTGAAATTCTTAATATCTTCCTATAAGCTCAGATAAAAGGTTGTGTTGTTATAAGTACAAGACTTAATTATTCAAAGTAATGACAATTTCATATATCTATCATATCAAAATATACAGAAAGTTTGGGTCACACATAACATTTCGAATAATTTGAATTACACAATATTTACATTACGAAGTAATCAAAATTGTCAAAAAGGAGCGAAATCACATGCATTCACAATCAAAACTCCAGCATTTCTGACTATGTGAAACTTAGAAACCATACTGCACACCAAAAAATAACCAAAGCTGACCACACATATCAATGGCACATTGATATACGATGCTACAGTCATATTTAGGTTATATTTCAAACCTTTATGGTCAAATATAAGTAGGTAAACGGCTTTTTTAAACAACACTAAAGATATTTTTAAGTTTGCTAGATAATATGACATCATTTGAACATTAGTAGTTTTTGAATTGTTGACTTTACTAAAATTGACACACCCAATCATAGGAGGGCAACACACCATGCATCACTTAACCGGGTCTTCAATGGAATATGGAGTGACATGGCCATCGAAAGCACATTTATGAGATATGGTCATAGCAGAGGTGGGATTATAGGTATCACTCTCAAGCCAGAATCTGTAAAGACGTGGGCATACAGCTTACACCTGTATAACTCGTTGACAAATGATCTTCATGCAATGCGAGATACTGATTGTCAGAGAGAGTAGGTAAAGCACAAGGAGGAAATGCCATCTAGAATCCTCGCTGATGACAAGGATCGCCACAGCATTAGGGTTAAGTTGGAACTGAGCATTGACCCTTTGGATCCAGAAAAACACCCTGATGCACTGGTGAACGTAGTCACGGGCAAAGTTGTCACACATCCCTCGGTGAATGTGTTCAGGGCAGTAGAGCTGGGGAAAGCACAGATGGAATCCTTTGAGCAGAGCTGGCCAAATGGATTTCATGAACCTATTCCTAAAGTTGTCAACACAATGTCATTAACACGCAAGCATATCAAGCTGGATGACAATAAAGTCTTTGACATTGAAACCATTTATGCCAGAGCCATGGGTTTGCAATGCAGTGCCCGTAATCTAGACATAAATCATTTACTCTCTCATGAGCTAGCCCCTCATCCAACCTCAATGTTTGATGAGGCTGGACACATGCGTGAGGCAAAGACTTAATCAAATCTGAAGAAAGCACCAAAGGTATATGTATCAGGAAGGCTTGCACTGAACAACATTAAAGTCGCTTTTCTTGATGGTTGCGCTGTTCTTTGGGTGGTGCCATGGCCTGCTAGTGGTACAGTGCAGGACTATTTGGATCTGTTCCGAAGCTACATTGCCAGTCAGCTGAGGAAGAATGATGTTTACTTTGTGTTTGACAGGTACAAAGAAGGAAGCATCAAAGAGTCCACGCGTCAAGGTAGAGATCAGGGAGCCAGTAGAGTGTACTCATTACGTGAATCTACTCGTCTGCCACCACAAAAGGTCATCCTGACTGTTTCCATAAACAAATCCCAATTCATTAATCTCATCTGTACAGACCTCATTTCGCACACAGATGATATCGCACCCCACAAGCTTGTTATAACAGGAAGTGACCCTGTGCCTGTAGAACTCGCCAATGGAATAGTGATAAGACGACATGACATGGCTAGAACCCAAGAGGAAGCTGACACTATAATCGTACAACAACTGGTTAAAGCAGGTAGTCAGGCAACTCTTGTGGTGGCAGATGATACAGACATCTTCGTTCTCTTATTACACGTTGTGTGTTGTGGGGATATTACTTGGCCCGTCATGATGATGTCTCCCCTACAAGGCCGGGCTGTGATTGACATCAACGCCACAGCACTCAAGCACCATGCCATTATTCCTGACTTGCTGGCTGCTCATGGAGCAACCGGTTGTGATACCGTTGCAACTTTCTTCGGAATAGGTAAGGGCGTAGCCTTGAAGGTTCTGCGTTCTGATGCTCATCGCCTCAACTACTTAGGGGACACAACCAAGACCATGCCCAATGTTGTAAACCAGGTTGAGCAGTTCATTTTGGCTTGCTATGGGCAGTCGCGATGTCAGTCGATGACAGAAGCACGTCTAAAGGTATGGTCCGCCAAGGTGGCCAAGAGTATGGCTGCTGGTGCTCCAAAAGCACAGACTCTGCCTCCCACCAATGAGGCATTCCGGGAGAATGTGGCACGAGCACTCCTCCAGGTTGCTATATGGCGCAACAAACTTGAGTTGGACCCACCGTTCTCGACCCAACTACACACGGTTGGTCAAAGGAAGACGGCTCTAACTGTCTGACCCCAACAATAGTGCCCAATGACACACCTCTGGACCCAGCAGAGCTACTGAAACTCCTCAAGTGTTCGTGTAGCAGTGAGCAGGCCTGCAGCAGTCAGCGATGTGGCTGCAAAAACAATAGCTTAGCGTGTACAATATTCTGTGATTGCCAAAGAGGCAATGCGTGTTACAACGAGTACACTATACAGGTACAACAAATTGAGAATGATGAATTTGCTAACAGTGACTAATGGATAATAAACATTGTAATTTTTATTTTTATGATTATATAGGGGTTTCTTGAGATGCTACTGTTGCAATCTGCATTTGTATACCTTTGTATTGTTAATTAGTAATTGATAGAATTTTTGCTATATCAATGTTTCTGTATTAAACGGCAATCAACGGGAATGGCTATAATGCTGAATTGTGTATTATGGTAGCCAGTGATGGGCAGTATCTAGATACATGTATCGCCGATACATATCGATCGATACTTTTGTATCGGTATCGCTTTAGCTACTTGACAGAAGTATCGATTTATCGGTATCGCTAAGGTCAATTTTCTTAAATGTATCGAAAAAAATCGATACTTCGATACATCGATACATTAATAAGAATTTTTAAATATTTAAATAGATGTTATAATATGACACTACTGAGTTATATTTATGAATATACATAAATAATAATATTATTAAATATTTATTTAATGACAGTACGGTTGTTTAGTTTGGCTGGTCACATTCACGCTCCAAAAAGGAATAGACTGTCTGACCAGATGTTTAGCTAGCTGGTATTTTTGAAGGGTAATAGTAATTACTTTTAATTGTTAGTGTAATATTTTCAGTCATTCATGTATCCTACAAAATTAAAACATACTTTCATTAAATAAAGCAATTGTTTTTATTTACATCTATAAAACCCATTAAAATGTCGTTGATTTTACTTGCAGTGCGTACAAATTACTAGTATAAACAATAATATCTAATACCTACATATTAAATAAATAATTATAAAAATGTACCGGCGATACATGTATCGGTATCGGTATCGCTTAAGACATCTAGAAAGTATCGGCGTATCGGTATCGCCTAAGACGTTCTTCATGTATCGATGTATCGGTATCGCTTTAGCGATTTTCATGTATCGATGCCCATCACTGATGGTAGCCATCTTGAATTTTGTGTGCTGGAATAATATATTATTGTAAGTAATTAAAATCCATGATGTTGTATATATGTGTGAATCAGTTTTATCATAACTCTATAGAGTCTATACTAACGATGTCACTATTTTCTAATAAATGTGCTACTCAAGTTATATGTGGGTATTAGCAGGGGCGTACCTAAAGTATTTGGCACGCGGGGCGGATCCTTCCTTTGGCACCCCCATAAATAATTTTAAAATTTAAACACACAGAAAAATATATTATGTTTGCAATTAGATTTTTAAACCGTACAGTAGTCATAAGCAAATTGGAAATAAGAAAAATGCAGGACATTAAAAATTCAGTGAACAGGTAATACTGCATTTTGTTTTATACAAAAAACACAGGAAATCCAGTCTCAACGCTCAGCCTATTCTTCAAAGGTAAATAGAGAGGATTCACAGTCTCTGCTTTCGAGCCTTAATTTCTGCAAATTGATGAATGACCTCATCAAAATTCACCTTCTTTGCATATTCATGTTCAATTGAAAGTAAAGCCAGATTTGTCAATCTTGTCTGACTCATAATCGAGCGAAAGAAATTTTTTATCAATTTCAATTTGGAAAAACTTCTTTCACATGAAGCAATAGACACACAGACAGTCAAAAAGAATCTCAAACACAGTGACAAGCTTGGCAAAGATTCACAAAAGTCCCATTTCACAATAAACTCCAGAAACTGCACTGCTGTCCATTTCTTTGCCTCTTCAACGCTGAATTTGGCAGCTTCCAAATGCCTCCGAAGTCGTCCAATTTCCACACTGATATCTTCAGAGGATTCATCGAAAATCTGAGTCAAATTTGGAATATACTTCCGAAGTTCTCCTTCTGTTGCAACAACCAAAGTGTTTGGCTGCATAACAGCGAAGATTGACAGAATTTGATCCAGTGCCTTAGAACGAATCTCCAATTCTTGATGAAAGCGATCAAGACATTCAAACATAGCCCTTTTTACTTCCTCTGGCAATGTGAGACCAGCATCCTTTGCCATCTCTCCTGGCATCCTTTTTCGGAGCTTTACTCTCCCTCTTCTCTCCATAGAAATGTCCATTTCCTCACACTTTGTAGTTGCATAATGAATGGCCCTCTCCACAATTTCATTGCGCTAATCTTCAAGAAACAGTTTTAGAGCTTGGAGCTTCACAATACACTTTTCAAGGTTGATTCCAACTGTTTGCAAATACTTTTGTGTGAGATTAATTTCTTCCAGGACTTCACACCAGAAAGAAAGGTAACTCAAAAAAGAGAAATCACATACAGCAGACAGCAAAATCTGAGCTGATCCTCTTGTGTCCACATTTTCTTTGGGATCGCACAGTACGTCAAGGGTTGAGGTCAGCTTTTCAAAATTTGCCTTCACTGGTTTCACAACGTCATAATGAGCACTCCATCTTGTTTGGGAAAGTTTTCTGACTGTCATGCCTACATTCTCCATCAGCATTTCCCATCGATGAGTTGAGACTGAAAAGAAGGAAGAGACTCTCTCCAAGGTTCAAAAAAAAGTCACACATGAAGAAAAGCTTCCAAATGAGTGCACTCCGCAAAGGTTCAGAGAATGATTTGCACAAGGCACAAACAAAGCCTTGGGATTAATCTCTGATCTTTGACTGAACACCACCATGAATCCCAGCCATAGTTGCAGCGTTGTCATATCCTTGACCACGGCAAAGGTTTATGTCCAGTCCATCTCTCTCCAGATGTCTCAGGATATCCCCTGTGAGCTCAGCAGCAGTCTTTCCGGCAATAGGGAAGAAGCCCAAGAATGATTCCTTTACTTCAACTTTGTCACATTTAATATTGACGTATCTGATCACTTCACACATCTGATC
This sequence comes from Bathynomus jamesi, assembly GCA_023014485.1. Taxonomy (NCBI): domain Eukaryota; kingdom Metazoa; phylum Arthropoda; class Malacostraca; order Isopoda; family Cirolanidae; genus Bathynomus; species Bathynomus jamesi. The sequence goes on from JAJOZX010000353.1 coordinate 1,512,315, forward strand.
AGTGTGGGACACATCAGGAGTGCTGTCAAAAAGAATCCCAAACTACTTTGCTTTCTTGATATCAGCCACTATTTTCTCTTTGACGTAATTCCCCAAAAGGCAAATGAACTCATTCTGAATCTTTGGAGATAAATACGAAGCCACTCTCTTCCCAGATGGAATAGAATGCTTAATCCTTACAAAATGTTCTTTCAAAACTGGATTATAATTTGACAGCAACTCTACCAATTCCATGAAGTTTCATTTTTCTTTGTTGGAATCCACTGGGTCGATTTCGCTTCATAGTGGATGTTTTCTCCAAAATTTTAAAATCAAAAGGTATAAAGCATAAACAATGAACATGCATAACAAGCATGAACTATTATGACTTGAAATACATTAAATGAACAAATTGTCTGTGATTATTATTGTTATTATTGTTATTATTGTTTATTATTATTATTATTATTATTATTATTATTTCTTTTTGGGGGGAGGGGGTTTAAGTGCAAACACGACTCCTAAAAAAGTAGAAAACTATGAGCATTACTCACAAATAACTAGACCACTGACAAAATGAAAATTAACAGTATATTCAGTAAATAAAGAAGTAAAAAAAATTTATTACAACAGAAAAGCTTCAAACAAGTGGCTCTCAAACTTTTTCCAACCAGATACCCATTGAGTTATCAGATTATATATCAACCCAGACAAGCAGAGACAATTAGTTATATTACCAATGCCAATGCATTAACACTAATTCAATATAGTATGGTATAACGCTAGCTATTATAATTGATATCATTATTTAATAAGCAGTAAGTATTAACAACATATTAAATATACAATGATACTACCTACACTGGACATCATAATTATTTAATGAAACATACCTCATGTATGTGGAGTCACAGTGTCAAGTGAACAAGACTTGGAATGTCAGTTGCAGCCAGCTGGCTATGCTCAACAAACTGATGACTAAAGCGTCAACAAACGTTCGCCTTTCGATGTAATTTTATCAAATATTTAATTTTTCGTTTGTAAATTTTGTATTGCCAATAAAAATAAAAATTTATTTTATAGTGGAAATTAACATTAAGCTGTTGTAATAGTTTGAACATTTTTAAATTTTTTCTTACTTTGGCGAATTTTTCATTTGGTTTGAAAACTTGTACTGGTATTTCAACTCTCCCGATGGCACCCCCCTCCTGGCTGTCACCCGGGGCAGACCGCCCCCCTCGCACCCCCCTTAGTACGCCACTGGGTATTAGTGACCATTTTGCGGTAAATATGGCCGCCATATTGTTTTTTATCAATCCTAGAGTTAAAATGATCATGAAATTAGATTTGCCATGGCCCAAAACATAGAAAAGCATGTATTATTTGTATTTGCATGATGAGTGGTTGTGAAGAAATGCCGAAAACTGATTTTCGGGTATATTTTCGTATTCTTGGTGGCCATCTTTTATATCTCAAATTGCCCAAGGGTGTAACCTCCACACCCCGCTGGATCTCATTATATACACCCCAAAGATAAATAATCAGCAGAGAAAAAACTTTAACCGAGAATTTTGGGTCAGGACAAAAATCCTGGGTTGGCTTCCAGACTATCAATCCTATCATGAAACGGACATGTTAAGTGCCTTGAAAAGTGGGCGCTCGATTTTGCCAGTTGAGGTTTACGTTTTGGTTTTCTGGCTAAAAATGCAATAGTTACCCCTTTTTCTTTGATGTATTCAATCCGACGTGAATGCAACGAGTCTTTTGCTTATATTAAGGTTCTGAATGTAGTTGGGTTGGGATGCTTTAAACCCTAGATCCTGTCCCAAAGCTGGATCCTAATGGTTGTCATTTACTATTACTTATTCGGACTATAGTGGATTTAATTTCCCCCAGAAGAGTTCTTTGTTCCATGCACGGTCTGTGTGTATCATGAAAAGCCTCAGGGAACCATTCTGAGTTCAATCCCATATATATATTGGTATTATTCTTTAATTACCTTAGACAGAGTCAATTAAAATGGGGTGCCCGGCCCGCCGCTTCGTCGGCAACTGCCCAGCTCTAGGTAGCACTGCGGTTTGAACCCACGACCCAACCGAGTCTTAGTACTGCCGGGCGGTGCCCTAACCGACCGAGCACGAGAAGCTCTTAATTCCATTTGCAGCCTCATATACCGTATATGTGAATTGGGCTTCTCATTTCATTACTTTATGTTGTCTATTCCAGGGCCGGATTAACCAATAGGCTGAAGTAGGCTACAGCCTACCAGGCCACGAATGTACCAGGCCACTTTTTCGGAACACATCCTGCACATGCCAGCAAAAAAACGAAAAGGTGTTTGAAACACCTTTTCGGACGTTTTTTATTCACAATGGACAATCCCTTCCCCTTTTATGTTTTATATAATCTTTTGAACCAAAGTATATCCGAGGTTTTGTCTCACATGTACAGACTACAGTCGTAAATTTGTTCGTTTCATTGTCTTTTGTTGAACAATACTCTGTTGTGAACAAGTGTTGTAGCTGCCAATACTTAGTGTACATACCATAGGTTATTTTGTAGAATTACCAAACCTGAATGTTTAGGCAGATGTTAGCGTGAGCCTAGACATGACAGGCCACTTTTACGATTAGCCCACCAGGCCTACTAGGGCTTAATCCGGCTCTGGTCTATTCAACTGAATACTGTATAAGAAGCTTAACAAATGCAAAGCTGTCAAACTGTAACATTACACGAACCTTTCACTTAAAAAATACTTTGTCAGATTTTTACGTACTTCTACGATTTTCGCTGGAAAAAATAAAATTTTACGTGTAGGCTGATTTTTTGGCGAACCACTGGTACCCCCGAGACCAGTTCCTGTGACCCATAGGTTGAGAAACACTGCCCGTAAGAATATTTAATCGTGCGTGGTCAATTTTTTTGTTTTGACCTCGACTAGCAATTCGCGGACGGCTCACCTGAAGGCTATAACTTTTTTCAAAAGAAACTACACCACACGCACTTTACACCAAAACATAGAGATCGTCGTCACGAATAATTTGATGTAAACATCGAACAAATTTGTTCACTACAAAAAAGTTTAGAGCAAAGTTTATGTGGCCAAAAGAGTGTTCAGCTGAGTAAGCCGTATGTCCGCGTAACGTTGAGCGAAGCTTATTCGTCGAGAGTTCTAAGCTCCGCCCAGCATCACGCCTCTTGTCAGCAACACGCAAAAACAAAATTTCGGGAATTTTACAATTTGTGTTATTTGTGGTAAAAAATAAATAATTTGGTACATCTGGTTAGAAAACTTGGGGTCAGTCCCAGAATAGGCACCTGATGTACCTCAATCCCAGATGAAGCACCTGCGTTCAACCTCAATCCCAGAATAGGCACCTTGCGAGGAATTAAATAAAAAAAACCTGATGATTACAAAATTTATTGTTTATACAGTTTATTACAAATGTAATAAAGGCAAAGTTATAAAAGGTTTAAAGTGGTTTAATGAATAAAGAAAAATTTTAGATATTATAAATTCCTGCAATATGAACCCGAATGTTTCTGAATCCAAATCAAACTGGTAAGCATAGCAAAACTAACCAAAAAGCAGAAGATATAGCAAAAGATTAGGTTAGGTTAGGTTAGGTTAGGTTAGAGTTGATTTTTTCAAATATTGATAAAAACAATGAAATTATATCTCTAAAAACTGTTTATATTTTTTCTCCTCAATCCCAGATTAAGCACCTGTGTTTTGCCTCAATCCCAGATTAAGCACCTAAAAATGATTTCAGGTGCCTATTCTGGGACAAATTTGATACTCTTTTGTCTTTTGTGAAATCGAGGAAAAGTAAGTCAGTCCATAAATTTACCAAAATACCGCAGCCATGAAAAACAAATGGTCAATTATAAAATCACTCTTGATGATTAATTTGTATTTAAAATCATGAACAGTGATTCATGAGGGACTCTTGATGATTCAGCTTTCAATTCATATATTTTCATCGTTTGGCTTTTGCACACATCGGACGCATTTTTCACGGCTCCTGGAAAGCGATTTGAAGTCTATCTTCTTTTCTGTGTATGTGACTGATTGAAGTGTTTGATTGTTTAATTTGTTAGTTTATTAATATGTTGCTCATTAGTGATGGAAATTATTTTATATTAATATTTTAATTACTGAAGTATTTAGGGTAGAATATATCCATCGTTGCATGTGAGTACATAATTTGATATCGTTATCGTTCAACGCCGGGATGTATCGCAAACTGGTATATTAGCCGGTCAAATGTTTTGGGGGCAGCGTAAGGCTTTTCTGAGAGTTTATAAAGAAGCTACGAGGCGGCGGTACGGTTATTTGCTCTGTAACATTCATCCCCGTACACTTTTAGGGTGCTCCTAAGACGGACATATTTCCCAATGAGGTTGAAACAATATATCGGGTGGCCCCAAAAAAAACGCTTTGAGAGTTGAACATCAATAACTTCAAAAATATGCAGTTCACACTTCCAAAATACACATAACTTTTACCTCAATCTATTGATAAGCCAACATAAAAATTTCAGACCTCTACATAAAAGTGAAAAAAACGAATATCAGAAACTGAAAAAAATTTATTATTCCCATCTTATCAACAAATATGATCAATATGTCCGCCGTCCTACTTACAAACTAATCATAACCTTTTCATTAAAGAAACGAATAAATAGTTTATATCCTTTTCACTTCTACTACTTTTCCTTCACCACCTTTCTCTACAAAAAAAAAAAAAAAAATGGTGTCAATAATCCAGCAGGGTTGAAAGCACCTTAAACAGAAAAAAACAAAACAAAAACCTTTTCTTTCGCGACATGATACATTTTCTGATTTCTGCTAATGCGGGGACTTCGATATACATGGACTCGACACGCGATTTTAGGGTGGGCCAGAGGAGGCCTAGGGTTCAAAATCGAAAGATTGCAAATAAGTTAAAAAATGTGTTATAATGGACTCCTACCATGTTTTTAACCATACCTAAGAGCAAAAAACAACATTCTAGCCACTCAACATTGCTTAAGGGGGTGGGGGTATCGAAGTCCCCGACACACCTATATCAATATTATTATTTTGAACTATATTGCAAAAACGGAACATTTTAACAAAAACAATTTAAGATCACTAATTTTAATAAAAAATGCAACTTACAGTACATTTGTAATTACATTTTATCAGATTGCAATTTAGCAATCTTTTTTACACTTGGTGATTGTTTATCATCCTTAGTAGCCGGCTTTCTTTCCATTCTGCATGAATTTGGCTGTTCACTTTACTAACATAATTTTTTGCACCAATATTAAATATTGTTAGGGAAACTTTTTCAACACACTTTTTGAAGTTATGACCATTGTCACATTTAATATTACATAATGTTTTTGTGTTTTTATTTTCCTGCCATCTTTTCAACAAAAATTTTAACGAAAACTGCTCTAGGATTTTCGAATCCTAAGATTTGTGATCTCAAAGAATTATCTTTGAAGATGAGCAGATAAAGCTCATAGACATGAACTGCTGTTACAAACACTATGTCAGAAGGATTACATAAACGACCACGGTTTATTGCATTCAAGAAACTTTCTTTTTTTAGTTGTATCACTTTCACTCACTCCTTCTGTTGGAATCTCAATATTTACTGTAGGAATTGTGTCATCTTTGACAAGAAGTTGACAGCAAGAAGAGCATTGTAGTGTCTTTTTGATTGATCTGGCAATGTACCCAGAAATATAAATAGGAATTGCATTGTCGTCAGGTGAAACACTTTCTAATTCAATTTGAAACTCAATGCTTTCAAGAAGTACCATAGCATCAGTACCTATTTGCTGTTCCTTAGTACAATTGCTCCCTTCAAACACATCTTTTATTTCTGACATACTGAAGTTGGAGAATTTTATTAAACTTTTGAGTCTTATTGTTTTTTCCGCCTCAAGGAATTGTCTTACACTGGCATAATAATTAGCACCATTTAGTTGTCGGTACCAACCAAAACGTCTTTCAATGCAATCTGAATACACATATAAATACACAATACAATATAAATACACATACACACAGATACACACACACACACACACACACACACATATGTTAAACATATATCGATATGTTTATGTACCATAATTTTTTCCAATGAAGTTGACTACATTCTGAGCCAAAGTGTCTGCGTGCGCAATCCATGTACGGTATATCGAAGTCCCTGGCTAATGTTATTTTGTCCCAACATTCGAGTATTTTTTTCTTTAATTGCATTTCTGTAAACTTTTCTGTTTGGCCTTCATAAATCTTCTCTTCTAGAGTGTTCCATATGCAATAATCCATGGGATTGCAATCAGGTGATTGCGGGGGCCAGTCGTTTTTTCCAATGAAGTTGACTACATTCTGTTGTAGATAATCCTGTGTGAACTTGCTAGTATGAGCTGTAGCACCATCTTATGGGAGTATGAAATCGTTTCCATAATACAGACGCCGACAATCAGGCAAAAGATTTTCCTCTAAGAGATTTACATAGGTTTCTGAATTAATTTTTTTTATTTTCTGAAATGAAATGAATTTTAGTCTTTACATTCCACGATACACCAGCTAATACCATTATTTTTTTTTTTAAACCGACTTGTCTGGTGGTAAAGTCTCGATGGAGGAATGTCTTTCTTACGCCGACCATAAACAACAGCGTTCCGGTAGTTTCGAACAATCTCGATGGTGAAATCTTTTTCAGCTGTAAAAACTATTTTTTTTAACATCATTGGACTAAAATCTATTAAGCAATTTTCTCCAACGAATTTTTCTTTTAGCTCACGTCTTGAAACACTGATCCTTTTAAGTGCTAGTCACTTATTACGCCCTGAAAAGTAGTGACTCACCTGAACTGAAAGCAGAATTCCTGAAAATGCGGCAAGATTTTATTCTGAAGTTTGAGTTTGCAGAAAAAATCGAGACATTTTGGGCAAAAGTGGATGGGGAGTATCCTTTGCTTGCTGAAGAGACAAAGAAAGTGCTGGTGCTTTTTGCGACAAGTTATCGTTGTGAGACAGGCTTTTCAGCAATGATGGTCATAAAGAAGAAACTGCGAAATCGGCTGCACATTAAAAGCGATTTACGCTGCGCCTTGAGCGAAACTGAACCCAGAATTCAGGCGTTAGTTCAGCAGAAACAGTTGCATCCCTCGCACTAGACTAGTAGTTGGTGGTGACGCGTTTTGCTTACTTCCTATGTAATGTTGTAGCCATTCTTTGACCATTATCATATGTGTTTAACTTATACATAAGGCACTGTGTGTATATATATACACAGTAGAAATATACGAATATTATGTTTATAAAATTTGAATAATTATTCTCATACTCAGTAAAATGAAGTTTCCTGTGCTTTTTGCAGGGGGATAATTTCATTTGGCGATTAACCAAACGGGGTAATCACAAAAAAAGTTTGGGAACCGCTGGTGTAGCAGCTTAATGACCATTTTCCAACCTGTTTCCAGTGCCGGGTTAACCCGAAGGCTTAAAGGCTGAAAGCCTTGGCCTACGAAAAAGTGTGGCCTACGAAAAAAAAATTTTTTTCAACAACACTAGCAGATTTTCTGACAGTTGTCATCTGACCTTGAAGTAAAGGTGTTTGTTTAGTTGTTTTCCACTTTATTTGTGTAGACTGTGAGTAGACCTAGGGAGTGATATAGAGCTAGATCTCGGTGATGAAGTCATTGCTTTCTCCAAATACAGTATTTCTGAGGTGTCCCTCAAATCGGCAGAGCAGGTGCTACAATTTCTTTTGCAGCACATGATGACCGCGACTTTCCCAAACCTCTACATAGCTCTACGTATTTATTTATGCTTGTTGGGTACTAATTCTGAAGGAGCGAGATCATTTTCGACTCTACAGAGAGTCAAGAATTGTTATCGATCAAGCCTGGGACAATCTCGCTTATCTGCACTAGCACTCATCTCGATTGAAAGTGATTTGGCTCGCAGTTTGGATTTTTCAGAGATTTTTAAGATGTTCTCCCAAAAGAAAGCCAGAAAGATAAGGTCACTTAGGTTAAACCGTTAGATGTTTTCAATGTCCGGCTTTTTGCTCGGTTTATTGTGTGCAATTTACTTTACGTTTGTTTGCTTTACAATTTACTTTACTGTGTGCAATTTATAAATTTATATATATTACTTGGTGAAATATATTTTTTTTGTAGGCCTATCGTATTTAATCTCTTAAAATTATCTACATTATACTCAATTACAAATGAAAAATATGTAATCTCATTTAATAAAGCATCTATATTTGTCGAGTACTTTTTCTAATACCGATATATTGGAAAGATTTGTTGAAGTCCACGCAGTCCAGCCTTGGCCTACGAAACCCTTAATCCGGCCCTGCCTGTTTCCACATTCCAACAATTCCACCTGACTTTTAACATATCACGTGACACCACATGACGTCATGACAGAGGTGTTAACAGGTATGGTGACTGAGAATAAGCTCACACTATTCCTGAATCTCATCGATACAACTACTCTGCAGAATGGATTATCATCACCAGAAAATTGCTGAAACGGAAAGAATCATCGACAAGAAGGAGAACGGGCTGTCTTCAACTCAAATTGGAAGAGAACTTGGAATTTCTAGGAACACTCTTTATATATGGTTCAAGAGGTGGCAAGAGGAAAGACATCTACTAGATCACCGCAGAACGGGGAAACCTCGACTGACAACTGCTGCGGATGATCGGAGGATCTGCGATGTTGCCGAAGCCCATCCCTTTAGCAATGCTGTTGCCATAAGGGAACAATTGGCAATGACAGTAAGGTGGCAGCTACATGAAGCTGGGTTACACCATCGGACCCCGGCTATCAAGGAGAAGTTAAATCATTAATATCGAGAAAATAGACTTCGATTTGCTCATGTTGACAAAGGACTTGACTTTTGGAGCCAAGTGATATTTACCGTCGAAAGGACTTTTCCTCTACATCCCATGGCCGTCTTCATTGGTAGAGGAGGAGTAATACTCGATATACTCAAGAGCACATCTTTGAGGAAGCACGTAGCGGTCATTTCACGTGTAACATGTGGGGATGGATTCATCTGTATGGTGTAGGAGAGCTTACCAAAATAGAAGGGAGGTTTACTGCAGACCAGTATATAGAAATTTTCGAAGAGGTTATGCTTCCTTTTGTGCCTGCATATGCTCTGCCATTTCCTGAGTGAATCATTTTTATGCAAGACAGGTGCCTAATTCACACAGCACGGATCGTCACACACTGGTTCTCTGAGCAAAGAAATATCGACCTTATCGACCTTGTGGATTGGTCAAGTAAGGGTTGTAATATGAATCCCATCGAGAATATCTGGGCCAATATTGTAAATGTGTGAGAACCAGCAGAGGAACAAACAACAGACCAACTTTTACAAGACACATTTAGTGAGAAATAGCATTTGCTCCGGATATAACAATGCCATACCAATAGTATCCATTCAGCTGTCGTCCATTTGTCAATTGGAAGATATTCCAACAGTAACGTATGAACAAGGTTGCCAAGTCTGACTGGAGCATCAATACCAAATTTCCTTTAATTTAGTACCAAATGAGGCAATTTATTACCAATTATATATATATATATATATATATATATATATATATATATATATATATATATATATATATATATATGAAAATTATTTCACGAAAGTAACACGTGAAAAATATTTATGATGAATAAAACCACGAAGGAAAGGAAACACAGATGGTGCTCAAGCGCTTTCGTCTAATGACATCCTCAGGAACACTGAAGTACAAAAAGAATTACAGCCTATATATAGGTTACAGAAAGAGAAAAAAAAAATATTATATATATATATATATATATATATATATATACAATAAACGGAGAAACGAAATTAAAGGATTGTGGAAGGGGGCACACAAATTTATAAGGAAAAACTATCGATTTTTAGCACAAGATTAAGATTTGTTTCCAATGTTATAGATAAAAAAATAAATAAAATAAATTATATATATATACAAATTTATACTGGAAATCTGCCCAAATTTTAGCACTCTGCTCTTTTTGTATATAAAAATTGAACAATTATCGATTTTTAGCACAAGATTAAAAGATTTGTTTCCAAACAATATATATATATATATATATATATATATATATATATATACAAATTTATACTGGAAATCTGCCCGGGTTTTAGCACTCTGCCCTATTTTTTTGTATATAAAAATTGAAAAATAAAAGTTATTAGGGTGGCATACCAATTTTTTACCAAAGATTTAGCGTTCTACCTTTCTTATCTAAATCTGTTCTGAAGGAATTCAAAACAACAGGATCGAGTTGAAAAAGACCTTTGCTTATGTTGAAGTTATTTGTTAGTTTGCTTATGTTGAAGTTATTTGTTAGTTGGATAATGGCAGACTCAAGAATATTTCTATTAGCAATGTTGCTAGAGTGGAATAAAACTGAAGCATTATTCCAATCAATACAGTGGGATAACTCTGACAAATGGACAAAAAGGGCACTGAACAATTGTCCTGTTCTAACGGAATATTGATGCTGTTTTATACGTGTGTGCAAATCCTTTCCCGTCTGACCTATGTAAAAGGAATCACATTGTTTACAACCAATTTTATAGATAATGCCTGAATTATTGGTAGGGCTATTTTTTACTATGATATTTTTCACAATATTGTTATATGAAAATACTACATTAATATCCAAAAGTTTAAATACATTAGCAATGCCTAAAAAGCCCGGGAAAAATGGAAGTACTAAAATATTTTTTGACAAAGAACGAGTGTTATTATTGACGCGATAGAAAGTCCGTTTTGCCTTGTTGAGACAAGATTCCATAAACGCAGATGGATAACACAGATCACTTCCAATACCGTTGATTTTTTCTAATTCGGCATCGATGTATTCCGGACTGGCGATCGTAAGGGCGCGGAGAAACATTGAAGAAAAAATGGCCTTCTTAGTAGGGGTGTCATGTCCCGAGTAAAAGTGTACGTAGGACAAATTGTTTTTTTTTTTCCGATAGATACTAAACTTAAAAACTGGGCTTTCCCTATGTACACGCACATCCAAAAATGGGATTGAATTGTCTTGTTCCACTTCTAAAGTAAACTTAATAGAGGGGACTTGATCATTTAACTGAAGGAGGAAGTTATCCAGGTCACGATTCATGGGCCAGATACACAAAATATCGTCGACGTACCGCAACCAAGGGATGCCAACCCCCAGGATTCTCGGAATGTAAGTAATTTCGAAAAATTCTATATAAATATTGGAGAGGAGGGGCGACAAGGGGTTGCCCATGGCCATCCCAAAAACTTGTTGATAATACTCGTTATTGAAAGTGAATTTACACTCTTTGATGCAAAGCTTAATAAGTTCCAAAACAATGTGTGAAGGTAGTGGCAGGTCATACTTATGTAATTATTGGGAGAGAAAGTCAAGCATATCGTCAATCGGCCCTTTTGTAAACAATGAACAAACGTCAAAACTGATCAATCTATCGTTAGTTTCAGTACGTGCATTATTCAATTTTTCAGTAAGATCCAAGGAATTTTTTACATGTGAATCAGAGATAGTTCCAAGAATGGGGGACAAGACTTTGACAAGCCATTTGGAGAGTTTATAAGTAATAGAGCCCACCGAGCTAATAATAGGGCGCATAGGGTTGCCAGGTTTGTGGGTTTTAATGAGACCGTAAAGGTAGGGCAGAGAAGGTGAAGTGGACATGAAAAGCGGAATTAAGTCCTTATGATCTTTGAGAATGCGTTTCAAGCCGCTATTAAATGAATTGATGACGTCATCCTGCGGGTTCTTCCTAAGTTTGCTGTATGTGGCGGGGTCCTGGAGAAGCTCGTTCATCTTTCTGATGTAGTCCACTTTGTCCATAATAACTATGGTGTTAGCCTTGTCTGCTTTAGTAATATGGAGCTCCCCATCCCCATCTTTTTCTCACAATTGAAAAAAGATGGGGAGCTCCATATTACTAAAACAGACAAGGCTAACACCATAGTTGTTATGGACAAAGTGGACTACATCAGAAAGATGAACAAGCTTCTCCGGGACCCCGCCACATACAGCAAACTTAGGAAGAACCCGCAGGATGACGTCATCAATTCATTTAATAGCGGCTTGAAACGCATTCTCAAAGATCATAAGGACTTAATTCCGCTTTTCATGTCCACTTCACCTTCTCTGCCCTACCTTTACGGTCTCACTAAAACCCACAAACCTGGCAACCCTATGCGCCCTATTATTAGCTCGGTGGGCTCTATTACTTATAAACTCTCCAAATGGCTTGTCAAAGTCTTGTCCCCCATTCTTGGAACTATCTCTGATTCACATGTAAAAAATTCCTTGGATCTTACTGAAAAATTGAATAATGCACGTACTGAAACTAACGATAGATTGATCAGTTTTGACGTTTGTTCATTGTTTACAAAAGGGCCGATTGACGATATGCTTGACTTTCTCTCCCAATAATTACATAAGTATGACCTGCCACTACCTTCACACATTGTTTTGGAACTTATTAAGCTTTGCATCAAAAACTGTAAATTCACTTTCAATAACGAGTATTATCAACAAGTTTTTGGGATGGCCATGGGCAACCCCTTGTCGCCCCTCCTCTCCAATATTTATATAGAATTTTTCGAAATTACTTACATTCCGAGAATCCTGGGGGTTGGCATCCCTTGGATGCGGTACGTCGACGATATTTTGTGTATCTGGCCCATGAATCGTGACCTGGATAACTTCCTCCTTCAGTTAAATGATCAAGTCCCCGCTATTAAGTTTACTTTAGAAGTGGAACAAGACAATTCAATCCCATTTTTGGATGTGCGTGTACATAGGGAAAGCCCAGTTTTTAAGTTTAGTATCTATCGGGAAAAAACAAACAATTTGTCCTACGTACACTTTTACTCGGGACATGACACCCCTACTAAGAAGGCCATTTTTTCTTCAATGTTTCTCCGCGCCCTTAGGATCGCCAGTCCGGAATACATCGATGCCGAATTAGAAAAAATCAACGGTATTGGAAGTGATCTGTGTTATCCATCTGCGTTTATGGAATCTTGTCTCAACAAGGCAAAACGGACTTTCTATCGCGTCAATAATAACACTCGTTCTTTGTCAAAAAATATTTTAGTACTTCCATTTTTCCCGGGCTTTTTAGGCATTGCTAATGTATTTAAACTTTTGGATATTAATGTAGTATTTTCATATAACAATATTGTGAAAAATATCATAGTAAAAAATAGCCCTACCAATAATTCAGGCATTATCTATAAAATTGGTTGTAAACAATGTGATTCCTTTTACATAGGTCAGACGGGAAAGGATTTGCACACACGTATAAAACAGCATCAATATTCCGTTAGAACAGGACAATTGTTCAGTGCCCTTTTTGTCCATTTGTCAGAGTTATCCCACTGTATTGATTGGAATAATGCTTCAGTTTTATTCCACTCTAGCAACATTGTTAATAGAAATATTCTTGAGTCTGCCATTATCCAACTAACAAATAACTTCAACATAAGCAAACTAACAAATAACTTCAACATAAGCAAAGGTCTTTTTCAACTCGATCCTGTTGTTTTGAATTCCTTCAGAACAGATTTAGATAAGAAAGGTAGAACGCTAAATCTTTGGTAAAAAATTGGTATGCCACCCTAATAACTTTTATTTTTCAATTTTTATATACAAAAAAATAGGGCAGAGTGCTAAAACCCGGGCAGATTTCCAGTATAAATTTGTATATATATATATATATTTTTTTTATCTATAACATTGTTTGGAAACAAATCTTTTAATCTTGTGCTAAAAATCGATAATTGTTCAATTTTTATATACAAAAAGAGCAGAGTGCTAAAACTTGGGCAGATTTCCAGTATAAATTTGTATATATATATATTTTATTTTATTTTTATTTTTTTTTTTATCTATAACATTGTTTGGAAACAAATCTTAATCTTGTGCTAAAAATCGATAGTTTTTCCTTATAAATTTGTGTGCCCCCTTCCACAATCCTTTAATTTCGTTTCTCCGTTTATTGTATATATATATATTATTTTTTTTTTCTCTTTCTGTAACCTATATATAGGCTGTAATTCTTTTTGTACTTCAGTGTTCCTGAGGATGTCATTAGACGAAAGCGCTTGAGCACCATCTGTGTTTCCTTTCCTTCGTGGTTTTATTCATCATATATATATATATATATATATATATATATATATATATTTCTAGTTTACTTCCTCCCCCGTTTCTTTTTATTATTTCACTTAAGTGGTCTATGGCAGCAAAAGAACTGTGACAACTTACAGCCACTGCAAACTGCAATTCTGCTATCTTCAGTTCTTCATTAAGTCCTTTTGATTGCTTAATGCAAAAACTTTGAAACAGGCCCGACTTTGCACCGCTAAGAGCTGAGGTTCGCTGTTTATGATCTTTTGAATCGGCATGAGCTTTCAGTGTAGCCTTTCTAGGCTGTAAAACTTTAACACACACTTTACAAAAAGCCTGTTGAGATGAGCCAATTGCTCTTTTCACCCATGGATATTCTTTTTCCCATTCACTATGGTACAATCGTCCGGTTTCATAATCCGATTTCCACTTTGACATTGTTGCAATTAATAAGTTACATAGTTTAAGAAAAAACACACTTCAGTCAACCGTGAATCTCGATAAACTGACTGACGCATTAACAGAACTAAGAACACGCCACCAATGAGCAATGACAAGCGAGAATTGCACGCATGCGCAATGCAGGCCGTAACTAATGCTGCCACATGATAAAATTTTAAAACTGCAACAAGTTCGTAACATGTTCTTTCGCATTTTCTATAACAATTCAGAATAAGCTCCAAAGTCAGTTAAACAGTAATTAGTAAAATTGATCGAAACTTTTAACAATGATTTGTTGTAACATGTTCATAACATGTTGTGGAATGCGATGTTTATGAAACTCAATTTTTCTCACATTCTTATTTATATATTACCAAATTCAGCTCATTTCATTAACAGAATACGAAATAAATTTTTAAAACACCAAATTACTTTTTCATTACCAAATTTGCCCAGATTTGGTAATGAATAATACCAGATGGCAACCCTGCGAATGAAACCTACAGATACCCATCAATCTGGTAATGTTATAATATTAGTAAAATTTAATGTGCATCAAAACATTGTTTTTTCATTCATAAACCGCCTATATATATATATTAAATGTAAATAAATAAATGAATCAACTTGGAATTTGCTCAGGGCGCAATAATGCCTACCAACGGCTCTGTTTTTATACATTGAAACTTCGGTTCGTTCGGGATGACAGGCTTGCCAATACCATGAACACTGTCATCACGTCCGAAAGTTTGTTTTTTTAGTCTTTACAAGACCATTTTTCATTCACTTCAATGTTAATATATATCCCCTTCTTGAATTTATATTTAATTATTTATTCATTTATGTTTCCTTAGTAATATGCAAACCAGAGTGATGAATGGAAATAATTATGTTATAAAGACATTTGGCAATGAGTCAACCAACCAATCAGCGCTAAACCTCAGATTCATTCATAAAATGTTACAACCGTTTGTAGTACACACAACAAATATATGCCAGGTGTTGCTATCTGTTCTCAAGAGTGTCCTACGAATAATGAGTGCAACTGTACATAAACATTCTGAGTCAGTTAGCATCATCCTACAATCGCTCTTATCATCGTATGATTGGAACATCCATTAATGAATTTTTTAAAAGAGGTATGTATACAGAACGGAAAAATAGAGCCACAGCATCATCTTTGGTAGAACGGTTCAAATTCGATGATTATGTACATGTTTCACGACTAGGGGAAAAGTTCAAGAAAGGTTTTGAACAAGGGTGGAAACAGGAAATTTTTTAAGTTAGGTCCATCAAACCTAAAGGAGGGGTAACTATGTACTATGATGAAGACCTAAATGGTGAAAAAAATTGAGTGTTGTTTCATGGTGAAGAACTTAGGGAAAACGACATTTAACACTGAGAAAATCTTAGGAAGCAAAGGTACAGGGAAAGAAAAATATATTGATAAAATGGCTTGGTTACCCAGAGAGCTTCAACTCCTATATAAAAGTGCAATAATGAGACGATCATAGTCTATCATGCCTTCTGACCAATTTTACGTCAAACTGCCCTCCTCGGCCTCGCTGGGCTTGTAACCCGACAATAATCTAGCCAACTTCACAACAGCTCTGCATAGGCCTATCGATTTGGAACGTGAGTCATACGAAATAGGTTTGGGTGAATTTCAACTGAATGCCAATTGAGCAATGAGGAGGAAGTACTCCAGAAGGAGATGCTAG
>JAJOZX010000354.1:0-185000 GCA_023014485.1 Bathynomus jamesi
AGCCTCCGCTTTTCAGCGCACCCACTGTCTTGATTCACTTTACTATTAACTTCATTTACACTTACATTTTTTGTTCAATACACATCCCAAATACTTAAAAAACTCT
This sequence comes from Bathynomus jamesi, assembly GCA_023014485.1. Taxonomy (NCBI): domain Eukaryota; kingdom Metazoa; phylum Arthropoda; class Malacostraca; order Isopoda; family Cirolanidae; genus Bathynomus; species Bathynomus jamesi. Next base: position 107 of record JAJOZX010000354.1, read on the forward strand.
ACCATCTCTTGTGTTTTCACCATCACATACATAAGTCGGAATTTCCCTCTCTCCACAATCAGTAACTTGCTCGTACCCACATTCACTTTCAACATTCTTCACACACACCATCACATAACTCTTAACTTCCTACATATCTATGATAATAAAAACCCACTCTAATAGACAGAATTTATTTCCACAACAGTTTCGATGCCCACTGGCATCCTCTTCTGGTGGATACAGAAAAACGAATGTTTTCGTTTTTCTGTATCCACCCGAAGAGGATGCCAGTGGGCATCGAAACTGTTGTGGAAATAAATTCTGTCTATTAGAGTGGGTTTTTATCATATTTTGACCTTCACATAGAAAAGTGAAGTTTTTTTTGCATTCCTACATATCACACACGCTCTGAGAAAATAACACACTCATCCATACGTAATAGATTCAACAGGCCCTACGTATTTCCATCACACCAGATTCATTCTTCTTTCTAGCAGTCTCACTTTCGCCTCCCTCATGACTCCATTCATAAACAAACAGACTGAAGAGCTACGGAGACACCACACATCCTCGACGCACACCAACACTTGTATCAAATCATTCACTCAATTCTTTATTTACTTTCACACATGTAATACTTCCATCATAAAAACTCGTCACCGCATTCGTGAGTCTACCGCCAATCCCCATATATACTCAAGACTTGCCACAGGTTTCTCTATCATACACTTTCCCAAGATTCATGGACGCCAACACTTGACCCACGCAGCCTCTGCCACCTCTGAAAGCTCATCAAGCATTCTGTAATACCACGAACTCTTTCTATTTAGTTACACCTGAATATATAATTAGTGATAATTTGCAGATTCTTTCGCGATCCACGTTGCAGTCAACTATATTAAGACTTGTATCGTGACATCACATCACATCACATCTTCTCTTAAGATTATCGAGGTGAACGTTGGGTCTGTTTAGTAATTGCGCTATGGTTGACACTCCTCTGTGTTTAGATAATTCGGATCTCGCGTAAAGCTGTAGTAGGTCCCCTTCGTCACATGATCTTTGTGGTTACGAGACATGTTCAACTCAGGCGTTACTGTTATTCGACTATTAAAAATAATTAAAAATGCTGCTTTTAAGGGCTTGCTGATAAATTTTAATATAGAAATAGAACACTTACTGTGACTCACTCATTTAAAGTTTAAGGGTGTTAAGTAACACTTGGGAGTGGGGGGATAACAATGAAGCTTCGATTGCTTGTTGAAAAAAAGTTTGAAAGATAAACGCAAAGCGGTAGGAATGCACCGAACAAGAGAGAAAGTGATTTTTATTATTTCTAAAGGACTTGAAACAAGTGTTTGAGGGGAAATTGGTTCCTTTGGCAAGACAGTCCGTGATCAGTGGCAGGCATCACATCCTCAAGTGCCAGGTCTGCTCCCCGAGAGGATTCATTTGCGAAGTGTGCAAAGACAATCAAATCATTTATCCCTTTCAGCTTGGAGACACTTTTACCGTAAGTTGTTTTTTATTCAGTCTGACAAATTGGTTTGGAGCGGTTTCAGAATCTTAGTTCTTTGTTGCTGTACTTTTAACGCGGCTTTATTTAACCTCCTCACCTTTCATCCTGATTGACGTGGTCATCAGATTCATTATTCCTGAAAAAACTATTTTTATTTTATTAACAGTATATACATGTTGACTCTTATGTCCCAGGAATGTTGACAAGGTTAAATGGACTGATACACTTTATAACAAAGGCAAACTATTCCAGTTACACCTGTAGTAGTGTCAGGTGAGATCGAAGTTTCCTTTTACAGAACTCTCAAAACTCTTCCATTCCTTTGTTTTTCGTTAACTTTTTGCAACATTTCTCTCAGCTACACGTTTATTCACGCATTTATTAATTGCATCCTTCCACCTTTTACACGGTTTTCCTCTACTTCTCACACGTACACACACACAGTCACTATTCATTCATCCCACATGATCATAGCAACGTAGCATACTATCCTCAATTCTCAAATTACCTTTTTCACTCCACACCTTACTGAACATCCTTATTTCTTATATAGGGTGAAGTTGCCAGTGGTCGCGCATCGGTCCTAATGTCGCGCATTCGACTTAAAATAAACTCCCACAAATACTGTTACAGTGAAGGAAATAAAATTATGCGAAAAATTACTTTTAGTAATGAAGTTACTGGAAGTAATATTTCGCAGCAATTTTACTTCCTTCACTGTAACAGTGTGTTGTGGAAGTTTGTTTTGAAGTCAAATGCGCGACCATTAGCAACTTTACCCTACTGTAGTTAATCTGTTTTACAATAATCCATCTTTAGTAATTCATATCAACTACTTTCACTTTTGGCACTGAACTATCGTGCCAAACAAGCGTCTCATCTATCCATCATTATTGGCACCAGTACACTATGTAAACCTCTTGCTGCATCTACACTTAAGCATTTTCTTCCTACTAAGGCTCTTATTGCGTCCATGACTCGCTTGCCCTGCTTCACTATACTATTAACTTTTAATGCGCTTGTAGTTTCGGAAAAAAGTTCAACTAGAAACAATTTCTAAAAAAAATTACTTATTGGTTAATGTTTAGGTCTCTTTTGTTTGTAATGGTAATAAAATGAAATGAAAATGATTTTAATAATTTATTCTTTATCGAAGTTTTTATTTCTAGGCAATTTTTTTTTCCGAAACTCTACCACTGTTATTGATTAAATACCCTAAATATTTAAATGCTTTTACCACCATTAAATTCTCTCATTTCAACACTATTACATGCTGGCTATTCTTCTCTTAAGAATCTTATTTTTTTCTACATTCACTCAGTAATTTCTTACGTTAACAAAGCTTGCCACTGCTCTCAGTTAATTCTCCGATTTCCCCAGAGGCACCACACCATTAGTATAAATTACACGCGCCAGCCGTCATGCATTTTCTTCCGAACTCGGCTTTATTCTTTCTCTATCATTACCTTATCAATATATGCATCAAACAGCCATAACTACACCACACAATCCTGTCATGCTCCAATATTAATGCTGAACTAGGCATTGTCACTTAACTATTAGGCAAGCATAACTAACCATTGACACCATACGCATTTGTCATAAAGCACATCTGTTCACTTTATCATAAGCTTTCTCTAAATCCATAAGTGCCATATATACACTTTTTCAAGCAGGAGTTTCATTTCAAACATTTGATCAACGCATAATTTTCCTTCTCTAAAGCCATTTTGTTCATCTCCAACCAACAGATCCGTAATCTTTTCTTATTTTGTCAACACTTTTAAATATAATTGGAAAAATTGTATGAAAGACTCGTACCCCTGTAATTTTTACTAGCTTCTTTTGCCTCTATTTTCATATAGTATTTGTCTAATATCTCGGAATGAGAAGTCTGATGAATTGTGTTAGTGAGTAAAGATATGCTGGGAGATGCAAAAGCTGTTCGGGGGTTGATTGGAGGTTTGTCAGAGCATATGACTATATTTTGTGAAGTTTAGTATGAAAAAAGAAAGACGGTGGACAGAAATATAAATTCGAACGAGTAGTAACATATGGAAGAAGAGTAGAGGATGCTGTGGCAAAATAGATGATGGATGTACCTGCGTGGAATAGTAGTTTAAAAAAAAAAAATGCATGTGGATGTGTGAGATGGAGGGAAAAGAAAGGTGACTGAATGATGGAACATCGAAATAAAGAATGCAGTGAAAGAACGTTATAAATTGAGTCTAGCAGTGATGAAAGAATAGGCCCTACTTAATGAAGTGTACAAAAAAAATTAGTGTGGTAAAAAGGGAAGGAAAATGAATGAGCAGTATATGAAGAGAAGAGAATTATTCTGGACAGAAGTGAAATGTCACTGGTGGAATTGCTGCGAGAATGCACAAAAGATTGTGTTTGTGTTCTAGTGGCGTTTGTAGAAGTGCATATCAAGGCATGGAAGACATTAAATTCTAAAAAAAAAAATATTGAGAAATTTTATATAAGTCGTAGAGCTTGTGTAAAAGTTAAGGGTTGAGATGAATGACTGGTTCAGTATTAATGTTGGTGTAAGAGAAGGCTGTGTGATATCGCCCTGGCTGTTTACTGTGTATATTGATGGGCTAATAATGGGTGAGAAAAGCAAGAATGCTAGAGAGGAGTAAACATGAATTTGGAAGAAAATGTGTGACGGCTACCACATCTGATGTACGTTATTGATGTGGTGCTTCTGGGTGAATTGTAAGATGAATTAAGGAGAGCAGTGATAAGTTTTGTTAATATTTTATTTATTCACTTTCAAAGTAAGGTTCTTGCTGAGAGAGGAGGGGAATCAGCATCAAGTAGTATGGTGAATGGAGAAAAATTGAAAGGTTGCGAAAGAACTTAAATCTTGTTGGGTGTTTAATCGACGAAAGCGGTACAAGCGCTTTGGAAGTTAATAATAGAATGAAGGACAAGTTATGGACGCAATAAAAGCCTTGGCTCGAAGAAAGTGCTTAATTGTAGTTGCAACCAGATATTTTTCACGAATCCGTATGGATGTGGGACCTGTTGAGATGAATAATCTGAGAAGTATGTCGTAAAACAGGTTAACGATAGGAGAATGGAGGGTAGTAGTTGGTGCGTTAGTATGGTCATAGGGAGTGAACGAGTAGTGAATTTAATTAGGTTTTTAGTAATATTTGAAAGAAAATGGAATTTCATGATTTGATAGCAAAGAAATATTTTTATTAGTCTTCGTACATATGATCCAAGATAATTTTTCAAGCTTCTTTGTTTTTTCCCCTAATACGGCAGCCTCTCGTGGCAGTGATTCCATAAATTTATTGATAGTATCTTGGGTGACGAGGATCCCGTTTATTTCATCACTTCTTACAAGTCAGAAGAGTTATTAGAATTGTTTCTTTTCAGATATGAACAGTGTCCATAAATTCTTAACTGGATTCAGATCAATTGATTGTGGAAGCCATTCCATAATGGTCAGTACGTTTTTCATGCTTCAGATACTTCATACAAAAGGGTGGACCGGTGTTTCGAGACTCATTATCTTGTCGGAAAATGAAATTTTTATTCACTACGCATTGATCAGTTGGTAGGGCATGGTGAATTAAGATGGAATGGTATTGTACTTCACTTTGTTCATCGCATCGTCGATTTTTACAATATTCTGAACCATCATTATAGAGCTTCCAGCATGCTTTACAGAAGTTTTTATAAACTGTGCGGCCAATTTCTCAGTCTGCACCTGATGTACGGCTGTGTGTGTGTGTGTGTACCAAGAAATCCACTTTGAACTTATCCATTTAAAAAAAAAAAAATTCTTTACTAGTCTCCAGCAGTAAAATATTTTTTTTAATACAGTGCATTTCTTACGAAAGCAACCATCAGAAAGTGGCTGCAGTGGATCAAAAAGTAAGTATTTTACTGCTGAAGACAATCTTTTTTATGGATGAGTCAAAATGGGATTTTGGTATACACACGAGGCAGTACATCAGATACAGACTCGGTCGAAAACTTGCCCTGCACTTTAGACGTAGAAAGTTTGATGAAACATGTTTGGGGCTCCACAATGGTACGAGATCGTTTCAGTGGTAGGGCTCTCGAGATATTGTACGTGTCACGGTACCCTGAAGAGAAAACCATACCATTCCATCTTAATTTATCATGTTATACCAAGTGGTCAGTGCCTAGTGAGACGAAACCTCATTTTCAGGGATGATGATGATGGTCTCAAAACATAAGTAACCTTCGCATGAATTATCTGAAGCATAAAGAGAATGTGCCGATCATTAGGGAATGGCATCTGCAGTCACTCGATCTGAATCAGATTAAACATTTATAGACATTGTTCATAATCTGAAAAGAAAAAGGATAATCCTAACAACCCTTCTGATATGTGGAAAATATAAACAATGCTTGATCATCGCCTACGATGTCATCAATGAAATTGATTAGGGAGAAAAACAAAAAATCCTCTTGGACCATATGAAATCCTCCTAGGAAGAAGTGGCTAAGCGACAAAAGTGAATGACTCCAGAAAACGCAGTTAAAGTTTCACCAAATTTGAAAGTGACGTAACTTTTGAACATACTTCATCGAAATATGTTTAAAATTTACGCCACTTTCAAATTTGGTACAACTTCAACCGAGTTTCCTAGTGGTTTTTACTTTCATCACTTAACTACGTCTTCCTAGGAGGGGCCTCATATCTGGAGACTAATAAAATTAATATTCAGTTTTTTATGGTTACAAATCGAATCTCTATTGAAGCCAGTTACGTGCAGGATAGAACCTATTCTTCAGGGGTTCCCCAATAGTTGCCTTTTACGATATGTACGACAAAGGTGAACTGGGTGTCCTGTTTGGAAAGCAACTCCCTATTTTAAATCTTATTACTCTAATACAGATAGACTAGCGGTCAAAATTATGGAAACATTTAAAAAAGTCGTCGATCACTACATAATCAGCATTTTAATACTTTCAGAAGTCTGGACTCGTAGGAAAAATAGACATTAGAAATGTTTGTTTCACTTTAAAAAATGTCGATTTTACATATTTCAAGGAAGAGTACCTGATCGCTCAGTATATACTAATCAAGAGAAGGTGGAACTGGTATTGCTACATTTTTCCGGAAAAAGCCAGGAGGAGACATGTCGGTTATTTCACGAACATGCCTCCCTCTGTCTTTTTTTGGAAACGTGTAGCAATACCAGTTCTACCTTCTCTTGGGTGGTATACCGAGCCACCATGGTATTTTCTTTCCTGAAATGTGTGAAACTGACATTAGAAGTGTTTCATTTTAAAAATGTCTATTTTCCCTACGAGTCCAGATTTTTGGGACACTATCTAATGATACATCTACATAATTAATGAGCTATTTACTTTGGTGGTGGTTTGTTTCAAAGACTTTCAAGTAGTTAGTAGTGACATCACTTATAGTTGTCGATATTATTGTTTAGTATGAATACAAAAAAAAAAAAATTCATTTGATCCTATTTCCTTGTGAAACTTTCATCTGAATATCATTTGGTAACATTGTACCGTTCTTTTACAGGTACGTCTCCATAAAGGAAATATATGAAAATAGACAATGTAGTAGTTCATCAACAACGTTTTAATCAATCTTAAGTTTTTTCATAGATTTCCTTTGAGACATATTAGAGTGTCACAATGTTACCAAATTGTGCTCAAATGCATGAATAAAAAAAAATAAAAAAATTTCCTTATAGGTAAACAATTATTTCAATCAAAACAGGATGCCAATATTGAATAAAAATTTTCAGTACTGATTAATTCCTCGAAAGTATTTATGAAACAAAACGCTACAATAGAGCGCTCCTTAATTAGGTAGATGTCATGCTTCCAGAAAAGAATTCCATAATCAACATCTCAATCATTGAGGCGTACTCGATAACATTTACCCAATGCACGTATCAGATTTCCACATGTGCTCCCACATTTTCCACACACTTCTGTAACAGAATTTGCCGGTGTTCGAAAAATAACTTAAATCGTTTATTGTTCATAAAATGATATTGAAGCGTATGCGGTCCCATTTCGTAAAGCATATATCTTATTTCCACGTTTCATAGGATATGTTTGAGATACGTGTGAATAATGCTGAAACCTATGGGGGGAGAATTCGAAACATCATATAAAATGAAACGAACAAGCCTCAAAAAAAAAAAAAGTTTCAATATCTGTGTCAGCCGAAGAGCAACACATTTAAAATAAGGAGTTACCTTCCAATCATGAACTATTGTTTAGGAAACCCAATTTTAAATGACTCATCTTATACAGTAAAATGGTATTGAATACGCTTCAAAAATGGTGAAAAAAAGTCTGTATTAGTCCAAGAGTAATGAAAGATTTAAAATAAGGAGTCACTTTTCACAGCCACTGTTTGAATTACCCGCAAGAGTGGCTGAAGGAATTTCAACATTTTTTTTCCTCTTTTTTTTTCAGTGTGGGTCTTGCAGTGGCGTCTTCCACAAGATGTGCGTGAAACAACAGAGCGACTGCCCGAGATGTAAAAGAATCGAGTCAAGGAAGAAAGGGCCGTACATGATAGCTAGTTACCCAGTGGAGCCCTAAATTGTTTTAGAAATAAAATTAATACAAGTTCAGGTTGCAAAAGGAATTTAAACAAATTTTTCAGAATGATTCTTTTACTTAAATTTACAAAAATATTTTTAATGCAAAAAAATTGTTACCGATTTGGAAGTTAAGAAAGGCTTCTTCGCATTTTGAAAGTATTCTGAAGTACTGTGTCGAGTGTCATCTTATTCCTGGTTGTGAACTGTGAAAAAATGCATTATAATTAGACTCCCTTCATTGTAAATTAATTTTGGTTGAAAAGCTTGATTTGTGTTACAAAAAGAAATGTTGCATACGTTTGATAATTCTGTTTACCGTTTCATTATTATACGTTAATAATTAAGTTTTTTCTTGCATCCTTCATTGGTAATTTACTGGAACTTTATATTATATCTCTTGGTGTTTTCAATACAGTTTCTAAATTCAGTCATATACAGGGTGGTGTCCTTACCTTCAAAACAGTTCTTACAATTTGTTACTTTTGAAGTGGATTTGTTGATAAAAAATTCCTTTTTCTTCAATTGTTTAAAGTTCCTCTTAAAAAGAAAAGTTAAGTTGTTATAAAATTTAATTACTTACGAATGACAAAGTTATTGTTTCATAGTATGATGCAATTGGGCTTTACATACTCTGAAAACGAAGCCACTGGGGGGCCTATTCAGGTTATCCAAGTCATGAGCTATTTTTTAGAATTTAGCTCATGACGACCATTCCTACCTCTTACGTCATTCGATCAGCTAATTAGTATAATGAAAATAAACCTATATTTAAAGCTGTATTTTGTAACTCTTTTAACATTAATTTTATATGAAAATTACAAAACCCAACTTAGTACAACCTAATCCGGACGTAAGCCTCAACCAGATTAGTCCGATGGATGAAACTGACGGATCACCGAAATCTGGTGGCCCTGAAACCGAATATTACGCCAAAACGTTTGATAGACAAATACTGACCGGTTGCTCACAATTAGTGCTAGTCGTCGTCGTTTATAAACCCTAAAATGGACATATTGAAGAAGAGAAACTTCTAAATTATTAAATTCCCGTTACATTACAGGTGGAAAACAAAGCTACTTAGGCCTATTGAGGTTATCCAAGCCAAATAAATGATGCAAAGTTATATTTTATGATAGTTTTGCAAAATATCAACTAAGTCAATTATCTAAACTATTTACTATATTCCCAAGAAGTTGAACTCTGGCCTCTACCCCGACCCCAAGTCAATTCAGTAGGGGTGTCCGGCCCATTTCGTTGCAAGATACAAGAACACAACCGCCCAACACTGGGATTCTAACTCACGCCCCAGGGGAGCTCAGCATTGCTGAGCGGCATCCCAAACTGATCAAGGCACTAAAACGTTAAGCAATTTGAAAGTATCGTACTTTCAATTCGAGAAGATTCCCAATTTTTTTTCTAAAAATTAACCAAGACTTGCTATTTACTACATTTAGAAAAAAAAAGTCATTCTAAAAAATCTACACTGATTAAATATTTTCGCGGAATCAGTGTTTTCTCGAATTTTCTTATTCTATAAGGAAAAAATGTTAGATCTAAATTGTCCAAACCAGAAAATATCCTGAACATCTATACCATTAACTTTCCTCCCACAGCGTCTTTGAAAACTAAACTTGCTCACTTTCTTTAATCTTAAACTGCATTCCAACCTCAAGTTATGGATAAATTTAGTTGCCCTATGTTGCACACCTTCAAGAATAACTATCTTGATTATGGTGAGGTGACTAAACTTTAATGCAGTATTGTTCTAAACCAGGCTTAACATAATTATACAATCTACAGATGACCCTTACTTTTGAAACATATTCCTCTTAATAAAGAGGTAGCATTTTATTTACTTTATTAGTAGCCCCTAAGCCAGGGTTCTCAAGTGCCCTCATTTCTAAGAAATTTGTTCTTATTAATTTTTTAATTTCGTAAGAACATCCATAATATATATAACATTTTATTTTGATAGCCAAATGAAATGAAATATTGGAAAATTAAGAAATAACAAATTTGATCTTAGAAATAAGGACACTTGAGAACCTTGCCCAAAGCACCGCTTTATTAAGAGAAAACTTTAGATCACTACTACTTATAATGCCAAGAATTTTTCCCTGACTAGCATCTTCTAACCACTTCTCCTGCATCTAACTAAGGTTTTCATTATTTCTGCTGAAATGAAGGATTTTGCATTTTTGTACATTGAATTGCATCTTCCATTTACTAGCACGGAACTAACCTATCAAGATCTTTTTGCAGTTTATATGAGTTTTCTATTATTGTAACGGGGGTAAACGCTTTTATATAACCTGCAAATTTAGAGATTTTACACCTACGGTCTTCTGAAAATTATATACATGCATAAAGTAACGGACCTAAACACCGATCCCTGTGGTACCCAACTTTTTACCCTGATTCATGATCATTTAAAATTACTTTTTTTATCATCTAACCATTCTTCTACCCAATTTATGACCGTCCCTGATATTCAGTTAGCTTCTAATTTATAGGGTCATTCCAAGGTGGCAGGCACAACATTTGGAGCAACTGTTTAGTAAACATTCTACTAAAAATGTATAAGTTAGGTATGGGAGGTAGGACAAAACTTCTACTAGGCATTGTGAAGTATGCTCTCGTACATTTTGGCGCCATTTATTCTAGAATATATTTTTTACATTTTTATATATAGGTCTCCGAATTGGCGCGACAGTCGCAACGCTCCATATTATGACTAGGTTGCCAACCCTCCCGGATTCGCTGGGAGACTTGGATATCTTACAATTTGAGAATAGTTTTCTTGAAATACATAATTTGGTATCACATCATTTGCATTTTATTAGCCTTTAGAAAGGTAATTATTCGTTTTCGCACCTAGTCTGTTTTTATGATGAGAAACTTTTCTGGTCAATTTTGGAGGTGTTTTGCACGAATCTGCCATCCATTTCCTGTGCAAATGCGTAGTTTTCGAGATGACTATCTCGAAAACTACGCATTTTGCACAGGAAACGGATGGCAGTTTCGTACAAAACACCTCAAAATTAACCAGAAAGTTTGCTCTCATCATTTCCATTTAAACTAACGAAAATATCGCGACTTAACCTAACCAATCACCAAGGGTGTACAGTTAACCTAACCGGGCATTCAACTAACCTAACCGGTTAATATTGGTTATTTCACCTAAATATCTTCTGATCTTTTCGTATTAGGCCACACTGTCACATTTCGGGCAAGTTAAGGATGAGAGAATAACGCCGCCGTAATTGATAAAAACATCCAATCCTTTGTCTTTATCTAGGGCACATTACGAATCAAGTTCTCAAAGTCAAAAATCACACGAATGACACGTCATAATTCTATCAGAAACCACTAAACTGAATCCAATTAGGAAAAAAAAATAGCCAGAACAAAACTCAACCACCTAATTAAGTCGCAGAGTAGCGAAAAAATAGCCCAATCAGGAAAAATATTTTATGAAAAAAAGTACATTATAGCCAAAACGGGAAATATATTTTATTAGGAAAGTACATTTGAACAAATTTGCACAACATAAGATATATTTTCTTAGTCAGTTTTGAATGGCAATTCAATATACTGTACTGTTTTAACCACGCGTGAGCGGGTTAAAAGACTAATATCAACCGCCTTTAAATAAGATTTTTTTTTACTATCGACATGAATAACGTGTGTGTGTGTGTGTTGTGTGTGTGTACAGGGGCGTCGATTGACTTAATTGACCTAAGAATGTGTCTTTATACACCCTGCATATTGCCTCAAAATGCCCTTGAAATTGGTCATATTTAAAAAATTTCTCGGGGGCTTACAGCGCCCCCCCCCCGCGAACCCGCCAGCTGAATCGGCTCGCCCCCACCCACCTTTATGGCCTGTATATATATCATCTCCCGGAATTGTACTTCAGAAAGTTTGCAAGCCTAGTTATGACCGTCACACCTGAGACAGAACACCTCACAATACTTCAGCATTTTTGCCTTATTTCCCATACCTATACTTTAGTTGAATGTTTACTAAACTGCTCTAAATGTCGTGCCCGTCAACGTAGAATGATCCTATGAAGAAGTCTTATGTGGAACCTTATCAAATGCCTTCCTAAACTCCAAGTAAATAACATGTACATATCCATCAACTTGTCAGTTGCAAACTCTAAAAAGCCTAAGACACAACTAGACAGACAGTTCCCGATCTAAATCTGTGCACTTTCAACCATAAACTTTATATCACTTCGGCAATAATTTTGTCCCATTGGACAACCCATATAGGGGTTGTTTAACCTCCTCCGTAACATCTTCAAAGGTCATATGACGGAGCGGGACCAACAGCTTTACGTGGGATCCGAATCACGGGTAGCTACATATTCTGGACTCACAGGACGATCTCCCGTCCAACTATTATCCAGCGGAGAACGAGGTTGAATAATAGGAAAAAACTCCACAGTGGCGCGAAAGAACAGAGAACATTAGTTTTTACATTACATTTCACTTGGAAAACATGAAGCCATTGGGGCCTATCACGGTTATCCAAGTCATGAGCTATATTTTATAATAAATCTTGCAAAACATCAATCTCGAGTCAGCTGATCAACATAACCATTTACTACTACCAAAGTAACCTACATAATGTAAGCTAAGAATATACACTATCTACAATCTCTCATTCATTGGGGTTCCTTGAATCGAAAAAGATTGAGAACGGCTGCTGTAGGGTATCATTACGGTTTACTCATGTCTACAAAAGACTGCTCCATTATCAATAGTTTTTTTTTGATTTCTTAAAACTTTTCGAAAGTCCTCCATACCTTTAATCCTTCCCAGCCGGCTATACTTATTAAAAAAAAAAATTCGCAGACGGCTATATCATATCCTCGCAAATGTTTAAATATAAAATTTCAATATATGTAGACGGATACTATTTGGTAACTCCCGGTGGGAAAGGGTTAAGGAACTTAAGGAACTTTTGGATGATAAAGTCATAAATGAAGATCTTTGTTATCTAAATAATTCTCAAACAAGTTATAAATTAGGTAGGGTCTAATTCAGCCTTTTTGAACAAATCTTTCAATTCCTTTATTTTTTCCATAATGTCTTGATCAAATTAGTATATTTTTGTTTGGTGGCAAATACAAGAAGCATAAACAAAACCTAACCACCACCATACAACTAGAAATGGGCAGTATCGATGATACAATTTGTATCTAAGATACAGTGTTGAAGATAAAGATAAAATTGCATCAAAGATGCAAGATAACTATCTTAAAATGGTGTATTTGATACAAGATGCACTTCACAAATCTCAATCGCGTCGTCTGACGGTGTTAGGCCGACTGCACGCAGGATCGTCTTGAGACGATCGACTGACGACTTGAGTCACGTGTGCTTTTACATTGACAAAATGGGAGACCCCACACACTGCAGCGACCGCGGTCGTTGAAAAAAATTATATACATTAAAATAAAACTCCCTTGGGTCAGTGGTTCTCACTTTCTTCTTCTGTATACCTTGAGTTCTTTCACGGGTTTTTCTGGATTTGAGAGAGAGAGAGAGAGAGAATTTTCTTTCTTTACGACCGTGCGACTCGTGGCCGTTTGTTAACCCTATATAAAATTAAAAGGGTTATATTTTCAAGACCCCTTCGCGTACCCGACCCCCAAGATTCTCTCGCGTACCCCAGTTTGAGAAGGGTGAGTCAAAAGTCTCCATACATAGGCAAAATGGTCACTTTATTATGCAATAACTTGTACGTCACAAAATATGCTCTATGTGGGCACCATCACACTGAATGCACATACAGATGCGTTCCTCCCAGTCATGGCAAACGCGCGTTAACACGTCTGGTGTTATGCGTGCACATCCATCACGAATGCGTTCCTTTAAGTGGTCCGTGTTTTGTATTTTCATCTGGTACACCATGGCCTTCAAGTGCCCCCACAAGTAAAAATCAAGGAGGGTGAGGTCTGGGGACCTCGGAGGCCACTCCACGGGACCACGGCGGCCAATCCAGTGACTCAGAAACTGCTGATCCAGCCACTGGCGCACGCAGATACCGTAATGGGGTGGCGCCCCGTCTTACTGAAAGTACGCTGGAAATCCCCCATCCTCGTTCGGCAGGGACGGCATGACTCTTGCAGCATGTTTAGATACATTTCGGCATTCAGATTGGTGTCAATGAAACAAGGGCCAACAATTGTGCTGCCCCATATCCCGCACCACACCATCACTTTTCCAACGCCTTGCATCTTTGAGGGACTCATCCAGTGCGGGTTGTCATCACTCCAATAACGTACGTTTTGACGATTAACCTCTCCATGAACATAAAAGTTGGCTTCATCTGAAAACAGGATGCCAGCCGAGAACTCCGTGTCTTCGTCCACTTTTGTTCTTGCCCATTCACAGAATTCCAGCCGCCTGTCAGGGTCGTCTTCGCTAAGATACTGCAACATTTGCATTTTGTATGGATGCCATCTGTGCTCTTTCATAATGCGGACGATACTCCTTTGGCTGACACCGCATTCTGCAGACATCCGTCGAGTGCTTTTTTGGGGACACTCTGCGAACGCTTCCAGCACCATGGTCGCTGTGCCTTCATCGGTGGCTGTTCGTGGACGGCCACTTCTCGGTTGGTCTACAACACTAGTCTTCTTGAACTTCTCAATGAGTTTGGCAACGGTGTGTGTCGTGTGTGATGTGCGTGGCGGGGGCATGTCTCCTGTTAAAATCCTCGGCAACCTTGCGACAACTTCCTGATCCTGCCAGAAGAATGATCTCTATACTCTCTTCTTGGGACAAAGGCATCTCAGCACATCACCTGCAAAAAAAATTAAAAAATAAATAATTTATTTATCATGACCATTTTGCCTATGTATGAAGACTTTTGACTCACCCTGTATAATGATTTAAACCAGGTATTCCCAACTTTTTTAGGTCACCGTACCACTTTGCCATCATGCGTTTCTAAGTATTATGTAAGAAAGGTGCCCGAAACGGCGGTTTAATCTTAAATTTTCAGCCATATCTAAAATTTTATTTATTCTAATGAAGAGTCGATATTTGTACAGACTCAAAATCTTTATTCTGACCTTGCACATTATCGTTAAATCCGAAATCTACTTTGATTGCAAATTGGATAGCATGCAAGACTGCGGTCGGAACGGTTGTGGGTTATTCATCTACAATTAATATTACGGATCTTTTCCTTTATAGCACCCCCAATTTCTTCTTTCCCGTTAGCAACAATTTTGACATGCGTATTTTCGTTAAAACTAACGAACATATCAAGACAACCAATCGTCAAGGGCGTACAGTCGACCTAACCGGGCATTCAATTAACCTAACTAGTTAGTTAATTTTTACATTCACGTCTCATTCTAAAGTTGTAGGGAGGGATACCTTTGCTGCGATTGGTTAGGTTAAGTCGTGATATTTTCCTTAGTTTTAACGAAAATACACGCATCAAAATTGTTACCAACAAAGAAATTAGGGGTGCTATAAAAGGAAGAGCTCAGTAATATTACTTAAAAAATATCAAAAGTAATTATCAAGATGCGTAATTATGACCATTTTGCTTACCATCTAAGAGAGTTCCGCGTACTACAACAGGTTGGGAATCGCCGATTTAAACGACTTTAAAGTTTTTACTAATTATTTCTAATCTAAATTTAAACAGATTACAAAAGTATCTTGTATCGAGAAAAGTACCTCAGATATCAGGTATGCATCTTCATCTTACCCGTTTCT
Source organism: Bathynomus jamesi (assembly GCA_023014485.1). Classification (NCBI taxonomy): domain Eukaryota; kingdom Metazoa; phylum Arthropoda; class Malacostraca; order Isopoda; family Cirolanidae; genus Bathynomus; species Bathynomus jamesi. The sequence goes on from JAJOZX010000354.1 coordinate 15,934, forward strand.
TAAACATCTTGTAGCTTTGATATACAAGATATCCAAGATACATTCCTTAACCCATTAACGCCCAGCGTCCCTTTTTTAGGACATTTTAACACTACAATTTAGGTTAGAACTTACAGAATAATTTAAATTTAAAAATTTCACTTATAACTATTGGTACTTTCGTGTTATCCCGGACCCCAGACTTTTCGCCATATTCGCACGCTACTTGCCAATTTTTTTTTTTTTTTTTTTTTTTTTTTAAGTAACTAATCTAACCTAACCAAGGGTTACGTTAGGTTAGTTACTTAACATTTTAAAAAAAATTTGGCAAAAAGTCTGGGGCAGGATAACAGGAAAATCATTAACTATTTTATGTTTATTTAAAGTCTCTCTGAAGTTGAATACCAGTAAAACAAATTTCATGATTTTTACTAATAAAAGAAATGTATATCATCTTGAACTTAATGTTAATGAAATCGCCATAAAGGAGTGTACTGTAACAAAATTTCTTGGTGTAATTGCTAGATAAGAATTTGCAATGGAATGATCATGTAAATTATATCGCGAAAAAGATATCAAGGAGTGTTGCTATAATGTTTAAACTTAGAAATGTAGTCCCTAAACAAGTTTTATTGACTATCATACTCTTGTTCTTCCTTACATAACGTACTGCACCCTTGTTTGGGGAAACTCCGCTAACAACGCATTAAATGGTATCTTTGTCATCCAAAAACGAGCAGTAAGGTTATCTGATGCTGATTTCCTTGATCACTAGTGCATTATTTAAAGAGCTAAACCTACTAAAGCTCAACGATATAACCAAACTGGCACATTTTATTTTTATTTACGAGTGTAAGAACAAAATCATTAATTTGCAATGGGTAAATAGATATTTTGTAACTCGTCCAGAAATCCACTCGTATCAGACCAGAAATAGATCAAAGCGTGTTATACCTCAATTTAGATTGGGTAGTTTTTGAGATGAAGACATTTTCATTGGATTGAAACTATGGAATGACTTGCATGCCGATATAAAAAATATTGTGAATGTAAACTTGTTTAAAATAAAGTTAAAATCCCGTTTAATAATGGCATACTAACAAAAATCTAGGATTAAAGTCCACTAATATTGTAATACATGTTTTAACTATTAATAATACATACTTGCTTGCTTATTAATTAATAACAACTAGCTGCTTATTTTTAATAAGAGCCCAGTAAAGCCTAAAGCATAAGGGCCAAATTAAATAAAATAAATAGTCGAGCTTCACAATTATTCATGTCATTGTAAATTGAAAAATGTATTTATTTTATTAGTATTAATAAAGGTTATTCTATCTATATCAGGACATAAAAAATAGTTTTGGGCTATAATGGGTTACGGTAACTTGCCCATTTTTGCCTCCAACTTAAAGTTCCTCAAATGATAAGCGGAAACAGAACAATCTGACCAATCCTCACGTTTCTATGCTATCAATACAAACGACCCAATGCAGACGATACCCGACGTGGTTTGGATTCCACGTAAAGCTGTAGGTCCCCTTCGTCATATCACAGTAGATGTTCCGAAGGACGTGAAATAACCATTACATCTTTAGATTATGCCCCTTTATATGGGCCGTCGGGCAAAAACACGTGAATAAGTTTTGCGGAGACCAGTTTTTTGACAAATTCAAAACTTGTTTCAAAGATCCTCATTGACTGAAATTGGAACGTGATAAATAACTAATTTAAACTATCACCTACCTAGTATAAATCTGGTCGCTGCGAAACTTTATAATAAGCCAAAAGGGATTAAGCAAATAAATTCTAATCCAATAGACTACACGTAATCGGACACCATAAAACTAAATTTGTAGCAAACTGCAGGTTAAGTTTTAAATCAAAGGATCGAGTTAGAAAGCACCACCAGCGTTAGAAATTTAGGCCAATATGTATTAAATGACATGGGCTGGACCTGTAAATCAATAACTTTTTATGAGGTAGTTTTAGTCGCTTTATTCAAATTTGTCACTCATTTTTTTGTGCAAATGCATATTAATGGTAAACATTATGATACTAATAATATATATATATAAATACACTCATTTTTGGTCCAACGAGTATAATCTTGGGCTATTTTTTCGCTACTCTACGACTTAGTTTGTTTTTGTTCTGGTTATTTTTTTTTTCTAATTGGATTCAGTTTCGTGGTGTTTGTGATAGAATTATGATGTGCCGTTCGTGTGGTTTCGACTTTGAGAACTTGATTCGTCATGTGCCCTAGATGAAGACAAAGCATTAGATGTTTATCAATTACGGCATTCTCTCATCCTTAACTTGCCCGAAATGTGACAGAGCGCGCCTAATACGAAAAGATCAGAAGATATTTATGTGAAAACCAAATTAACCTGTTAGGTTAATTGAACGCCTTGATAATTGGTTTTGGATAATCTCGAGGAGCGCTCCATTTTTCAATATTAAACTCATAAAACATACCATTTGAAAGCTCACATTTTTCAGTCTAAAAATGTAGTAATCCAAAAGTATCAACAGCAAATAAAAAGTAACGCTTTAATTAATTTTGATGCGTGACGTCATTAACTACATTATAAAGGTTGGCTAAGTTATAAATCTTCAGTGTGTTGTTTTTTTTTTTTTTTGTATTGGGGCGTTTACCGCCACTTCCCGCTATATGGTAGCGGATATCATGGCGAGGCGGATTACGAGAAAGAGAAACGGAGACGGAGAAAAGGCACTAGAAAGGAGAAAAGGAGAAAGAGAAAGAGAGAACAGCGGACTACAGGTGAAGAAGTCACCTAAAGCTCAGATAGGATGCGAGATTGGGAGAGGAAGAGGAAAAAGACGGTCAAGCGCGAAGAAGAGAGGGCTCTCAGCGAGCATAAGGCGTAAACGTTCGGGGAGGGGGAATCAGAAAGGAACGGGAAGGCGCGACGACGTACTGACGACAGGGTGGGGCATTCCACAAGGATAGGATGGAGAGAGACGGTGAGGGGCGACTGGAAGGAGGCGCAACGAGGAGCCTCCTGCCGGAACATAAGATAGCCGTGCGTGAGGCGCGTTTATGGCCGATGCGAAGCCGCGCAAGGACGACCTCTTTGTGTCTGGAGGGTGGAAAGAGGACACCCCAATATGACAGACGGGGGCGGATGGACCAGAGTTTATTTCCGGTGGCATCGTCCCAGGACTGTTGCCACATGCGGTCGTAAAAGGAACGAAAGACCTGCACTATAGTCTGAGAAGGGGAGCGGGCGGGGGGAGGCGGGGGAGGGGAGGCAGCGAGGCGGCGGACCGGGCTATGCGGTCCGCCGCCTCATTACCGGAAACACCACATGGGCGGGAACCCAGCAGAAGGTGACCCGGATCCGTGTGAACGGTGTGCAGGACATGGTATACTCCTGTTGAATAAGGCGTACGTAGAGGGGGTCCGGGGAATCATAGCGCTCAGCGAGTCCGAAAAAATGGTTACAGGAGGACCGCGAAACAACCCGATACCAGACGGAGGGCTTCCAGAAGGGCAAAGAGCTCCGCGGAAAAAAGATGGAGGCCTGAACCGGCAGGGGGATACCCCGGGAGGTAGGTGACAATGACGGAGAGAAGACGGCGGCGCCGCGACACCAGGCAGGGGAGCGCGAGCCGTCGGTGTAGACGGGAACGTCGTCCGAAGGACGGGAAGATGGGCCAGAAAAGAAGACCGGAGGACGGCAGGAAGAGACTCCTTACGCAGGCCACGGAGCGCCTGGCAACGGCAGATAGGGGTGGTCCGCCAGGGGGGCGACAGATCGAAGGAGGAGAACGGCAGAATAGAGGGTGGGGGGATCCCCAGGGACGAGAAAATCTCGGCCAGAGAGGCAGCGAAATGCCACGTGTCGCCGTGGGGGATAGCGCCTGGGAGATCGCGGAGAAGAGTAGGGACATCGGAGGCGGCAGATGCGAAGTATAACACTTCGCCATGAGAAGGCCCGGCGAAGGGGCAGGGGGGGTGGGGGTGTCCACAGTCCACCTGAAGACTAGCGACAGGGGACAAGCGGAAGGCACCCGACGCCAGGCGAAGGCCACGTGGAGAAGAGGATCCAGCATACGGAGTGCCGGAGAGGAGGCGGAGCTGTAGACCACACAGCCGTAGTCGACACGGATTGCACCAGGGAGGTGTACAGGCGCAGCAGAGTACGCCTGTCCGCCCCCCAGGTCGTGTGGGACATGACCACAAAAGGAGAGGGTGCGGCGACTGCGAGATGTTTGCCGCAACCGCCCTAAGGTGTGGAAACCCAACCGAAAAATTCCGTCGAGGGTCATACCCAGGAATCTAAGGGATGGGACGAGGGGAAGAGGAGTGCCGGCAAGGGTAAAAGGCGAAGGAAGGTATGCGACAGACGGAGGCGCCGAGGACGGAAAAAGCATACTGGAAGACTTAGAGGGTGAGAGAAAGCATAGCCAACCGAGGACGCCCAGCGAACCACCGCATTTGGCTAGCTGGAGCCGACGTTCAGCCAAAGACGGGAGGCGGCCAGAGCAATAGATAGCCAGGTCATCGGCATAGAGGGAGCTACGAACGGAGTAGGCAGGACCGTAGCGACTGTGTTCATCACGTGAGAAACACAAGACGCTAAGGACACTACCCTGAGGGACACCCTCTTCCAACGGAAAGCGGTCAGAGAGGGCAGAACCGATGCTGGACGCGGAAAGAACGGGCGGACAAGAAGTTATAAATAAAGGAAGGGGGAGAAAGCCTACGAAACCCAGGGAGCGTAAGCAGTCGAAGACCGCGTCCGCCGGGTAGTATCGTAGGCCTTCTGGAGGTCGAAAAAGACGGCGAGTACAAATTGACGCCGAGAGAGGAGGAAAGCCTCCTGCACGTCATGGCTAAGGAGAAGGAGGGGGTCGGTGGTAGACCGGAAGCGCCGGAGGAAACCAGCTGGGTAGCAGGGTACTGGTCACTCGCCTCCAAGGTTAAAGGACAGCCGCGAGGGCGACCATCCCTCCATCACCTTGCAGGCACAGAATGTCAGGGAAATGGGGCGATAGTTCGACGGGATCAGTGAGGGGTCTTTATCGGGCTTCGGGATGGGGACGACGATGGACTCACAGCCATCGGTCCGGAAATGAACCCTCCAACCAAATCCGGTTATAGAGGTCCAGTAGATAAAAGCTGAGAGCAGAGGGGGATAGAGCTGAGAGCAGAGGGGTGGTCCGTAACAAGTCATAGGGGATATTATCGGGGCCGGGGGCGGAGGGGCAGCGAGGAGCGTCGGGGGCGGAGGGCCTCCCGAAGCTGTCATGTGGAAGAGGTGATTATAGGGGTCATCCTATGAGGTGGAAATTCGGTGGGTCGCGGCGGCAAGGGCGGGTGGGGGGGAATCGGAACTGGAGTGATCGCTGCGAAGTGCGCCGCGCGATGTGCGCGTTCGCGACGGCCTCCGGATCGGGACACGAACTCGTCGTCCCCGACCCGAAGCACCGGGGGTCGAGGGGGACACGGGTCCCCTCAAAGCTACGCACCTTGCGCCAAAACAGTCAGGGGGGGGGCAGTCGAGGAGGAGGATCCCGGACACGTAACTCCGCCAGGAGGTACGCCGGGCCAGTTTCAGGACCCGACGGGCCACTGCCTTCAGGCGCTGAAATTCTATTGTGCTCCAGCTGGCGGGTCCGGTAGAAGCGGCGGCCGGCACGGCGCCGCTCCTGAACGGCATGGGAGCACTCTGGGGTCCACCATGGGACGCTTCGCGGTCTGGGGGAGCCAGAGGTACGGGGGATGCAACTGGCGGCAGCCGAGAGGATCTTACTCTCGAGGAAGGCGAGGGCCTCATTGACGGAGGGAAAGGCAGGAGGAAGGAATTGATGGCGAGATCGCCGTGCCCCTCGCGTATGAGGCCCAGTCTGCTCGGGCGAACAGCCAGCGCAGCGCGGGCGGACGAGGTGGGGGGGGGGAGGACGGGGGGGGAGGAGGGACGGGTCGGGGTAAGACACACTGGGAAATGGTCACTGCCGGAAGAATCCGGCAGGACCTCCCAGGTGAACTCCGTCACGATTTCGAGGGAAACCAGGGAAAGGTCGATACAGGTGAAACTGTCATGGGCCGAGTGAAGGCAGGTTGGGGAGCCATCGTTCAGAAAGGTGAAACTCGAGCTCGTCCATAAGGGAGAGAAGGGTCCCGGAGAGAGAAAGGTGGAGCAAACGTCCCCCCAGGCCGGGTCCCGACTGTTGAAGTCCCCGAGAATCAGAAAAGGGCGGGGAAGCTGAAGAATTAGGTCACGGAGAGAATCGGGTGGAGGGCGTACGTTAGGGGGAGGAGGTAAAGAGAGAGCAGACCGTGAGCTGGCGCCCCAAGAAAGGCGCACGGCCACAGCTTGCAGGACTGTACGGAGCGGGAGGGGGCGGGGCGGGGAAAGGGACGGAGCGGTGCACGAAGACCGCGGCGCCCCCCCTCCCCGCCCCATCGAGAGGCGGGGAAGGGAGCCCGCAGTAACCGGACACTCGAGGGAGGGAACGGGATCCCAAGAATCGTCTCCTGAAGGCAGAAACACGCCGGACACCTGGAGGCCAGGAGAGAGGAGAGACTCTCGAGGCCTACCAGGAGCCCGCGGATGTTCCACTGCAGGAGCGAGGTATAGGGAGGGGTAGGAAGGTCAGCGTTAAAGGATGGTTATGGGGTGGGTGGGCCGATCGGGCGGCCCGAGATTAAAGAGGAATCGGAAAGCCCCGGAGTTCAGCGAGGGACGCCGAACGAGGGCGAAGGCGAGGGTCACCCCGACGAGGGGGCGATGTGGAACCAGGACGCCGGCAAGTCCTCCAGAAGAGGAGGTCTCCCGGACGTCCGGGGGAGAGCGATGCAGAGAAGGGGATGTGAGAGGTATCCAGAATGCCCCTCCCTTCACCGGAGGTGCGGGGGAGGCAGGACTACGAGGGGGAGTGGAAAATAATACCTCACCCAGAGGCATTGGCAGGTCGAGGAGAGAGATGGGGCGGCGGTCAAAGGCGGGGGCGTGCAGTCCCACCCACGCCGACCAGGCGGGCGAGTTCCCCCTCCAGTGGGTCCATCGACCGGGCCGGAGAGGGGTGTATCTCAGCCCCCACCACGAGGGCCGACGGGGACCCCAGGGGGGAGCGTGCATAACGGTTTGCGCAGTGGGGACGGTGAGGACACCGGGGCGGTAGGGCGAAGGGGGCGTTTGTGTTTGGGAGAGGAAGGTGATGCGAGGCTTATGGCTTCGAACCTTTCGGGGGTCACCACTGGCGCGGCGCTTGCGGCCCCTACCCCTCCGTCGTGCGGCCCGCATGGGTGACGGCGGGTCACGATCCGGAATGGGGGTGGCCGAAGGCCGCGGTGGAGAGGGCGTAGAAGGGGCAGGGGGGGTTGCCGACGAAGCATCGGCGTTCGCGGAGGGGAGCACGTGGGGACGCGCTGGTGCTGGTACGGGGAGCCGCGTGGGTAGGAGTCCGCTGGGCGGCAGAGGATGGGACTGGGAGTAGCGGACACGGTGGTGTGGAGGCGCGTTGGGAACCGCGGTGAGGACGGGGTCCGGGAACGGGAGAGCCTCGGCGTACGAGGCACCACGCCGGGCCTCGCGCCACGCCGCAACCGTCCCGCGCCTCCCGAGCGCTGAGAAACTCTGATGAACAGAGGGCCCGAACCTCCCTTTCAAAGAGGAAGGACGGGCAAGAGCGGGATGAAGCAGGGTTGTGTGGTCCATGGCAGTTGGTTGCAGGAAGGCGGAGCAGTACAGGGCAAGGGGTGGGGAGGGCCGCCGCAAGCGGACACACAAACGGGGCCGGCTGACGGCAGGAGCTGCTCACGTGGCCAAACCTATTGCACTGAAAAACAGCGCGTAGGATCTGGCACGTATGGTCGTACTGAGAATTCGCACGCTCGTCTCTCACCAAAAGCCAGAATACCGAAACGGGGGGGCACCAGTGAGTCGAAAGTGAGGAGCAGGCGAGGAGAAGGGGCGGTTGGGGACCGCGATCTGTCGGGAAAGCGGTACACCCTCACAACACCTGGGAGGCGAGGTCAATCTGGAGGTCTTCCACCGGGATGGGTAGAAGAAGACGAGCAGCGTATAATTGTGCCCTGGCACTGTTGAGGCGGGGGTGGGGGGACACCGTAATCCCGCAGCCCAGGACATTCGGGGATAGGAGCAGAGAGGTGGTTTCGCAGAGGAACGCGACCTTATCAGAATGGAGCCATCCCTCTGAGGCCGAAGGTCAAAACGAGCCGTCCCCGCACCCCATGGATCGCTCGAAAGAGGCGTTCATGGTTAGTGGGGAGGGGCTTTTGGAGGAGGAGGGGCGGAGGACGAGGAACTTGTCCACCGTCCTAAGGCCGAGCGAGACGTCGGGCCAAACACCACCGGAACTTCGAGGGGACGGGGAGAAGACGAGAAAGGCGGACGGCGACGTCGGGTCCCACGTCCCCCAGGGCCGAGGGGGCCGGGGGGGGCGATGATGCCCGACCGGAGTGGGAGGCGACCGGGGCCGCGGGCTTCCCACCTGAGGGCGAAAAAGCAGGTGGGTCCCTATCGGGACGCGGAATATGGGGATCCAGGGGTCGGGGGATCCACTGCAGGTCCATCCGCCACTGGCGGGGGTCGGGCAGCGGCGCCACGAGCCTGGGGAAGAGAGGGAGAGAGGAGGTGTCGGCAAGAAGAGCAGACGGGGTGGGCGAGGGCTGCCGACTGCCCTTACCAGACCCAAGGTCCAAAGAGGTAGTCAGAGGGAGGTCAGATGCACAAGCCGGGTCGTCAACGAGGTCCATTAGATTTGTAAGTGTTTCCATAAAGAAAATTGTTATTGTGTTTCGCGCCCGGGGCCGCGGGGAACCGATTACCGGGGCCCAAGGGGACCAAGCGCACGCCGGCGGGGGGAGGGTGCCTCGTCCCATGTAGGTACCCCCGTTTCAAAAGGGGCCCTTGCAGCGTCGAGAGTTCTCCCCGCCGGCAGCAAAGACCAAGGCCCCCCAGGGTCCCAGGCCTGGGCACCCTACCAGCCAACTTAGTCCGGCCCCGGCCATGGGGGCGAGACCCCCAGCGACCAGCCCCGGCAGCCCACGGGGCGCGCGAAGTGAACAGAGAAAAAGCAGAAAAACCAGAGGGGGCAAGGAAGAGGGTAAAGAGGGGAAGACAGGAAAGAGGGGGCTGTAGGATAGCAGGGTATGCTAAAAGTCCACTTCGCAACCGGGCGGGGGACCCGGCAGGGCCCCCAGCCGCGGCTGACCCCCCTCGCCACAAGGAGGCAGGAGCCCGCGGGCGATCCACCCCAGAAAGACCGCCCGCGGGGAGGGGGTCAGTGTGTTGTTAAGATGGTATTTTTGGTAATTGTTACGCTACCCGGATCTTTTCCGTTTGACTGCCGCCATTGAAACATAAGCGGTGAGTGCCCCCAGCCTTCTTTACTTAGCCTTATAAGGCTAACTAACGAAAATATCACGACCTAACCTAACCAATCGTTAGGTCAACTGTACGACCTTGACGATTGGTTAGGTTGTGATATTTTGTTAGTTAGCCTTATAAAGCTAACTAAAGAAGGCTGAGAGGCCCTGATCTTCAGGTGATCCCCTTATTTTTCTGAGTACACGATTAAAACTTAAAAATTAAGCATGGATCTTGAAAGTAATTAAAATTGTTTATAAGAAACAAAACTTGAAGGGAAAATTAAGAAAAGCTTTTTTATAAAGTAACTTATTTGTATCAAGACATTTCAGTTAAAATACAAAAAGTTTAATTATGTTTCAATGGCGGCAGTCAAACGGAAAAGACCCCGCTACCCTAACCTAACATGACTGTTATTACATTATCATTTGTATAATTTAGGTCTCGGGGGTACGGGGGCGGACCCCCCGTAAAGATCACGCATCAAATTGATCGGTATAGGGTTTTATATTTAAACCGTTACTTTTTATTTGCTATTGATACTTTTGGATTACTACATTTTTAGACTCTGAAAAATGTGAGCTTTCAAATGGTATATGTTTTATGAGTATGTTTAATATTGAAAAATGGAGCGCTCCTAGAGATTTACTATTGGTTAGGTTAAGTCGTGATATTTTCGTTAGTTTAAATGAAAATGACTAGAGCAAACTTTTCTAGTTAATTTCGAGGTTTTGAACGTTTCCTGTGGTAATGCGTCGTTTACGAGATCTCGTAACATGAACATGTTAGGTTATGCTTTATTGTATAAAATGTAGTCAAAAATAAATTTTTCAAGTGTATTTTGGTGTGTTTTGTTCGAATATGACCTATTTGTTCATTTGCACAAGAAATGAAGGTTATATTTGAACAGAGCACACCAAAATACACTAGAAAAATGTATTTTTTAATTCAACTTCAGGCCATGTCACTTTCTGCATAATGACCGAAATGTATACTGATCTTTAATAAAGGGAGTATGTAATTTGCTTAATACGTAGTGTGGTATAACAATCCAGTCCTAAACCAATAACGTTTAACAAGATGAACAAATACAACAAAAAATGCAATGGCAAAACTTTATGGGATACGAGGACCATGTAGGCCTACTACCTCTTTTGTACCCGACTTACTATAACTGAAGTATTAGTTCACACACTCACACACACCTATATATTTAAAAAATTAGCACTGCATGGTACACCTCAATACAAATTAATAACTTTAAAGAAGCACAATGAATAAGCTAAACTTTAACACACGAGCAGCAGAACCGAACTAAACTAAATCAAAGCCGAGATTTCTGTCAGACTACTTTTGTTTGTCAGCAAAAGTCGCAAGTTATCGCTAACAAAGTAGCGCCGAATAATACTATATATATGATGAAAATAACCAAAAATACTTTCGTGTAATAATTTTCATTTTATATATATATATATATATATATATATATATATATATATATATATATATATACACGTATATATATATATATGTGTCACGACAGGTTCAAAAATAGCCCAATTTGCTACTTCTTGACCAATCCGACAAACCTGATTACCAAAGATGTTAAAAATTGCGTCCTTGAATTAAATTCCACTATCGGTGAAAGGATAGGGAGAGGATAACGGGGAAGAGGGAAGATATGCATCCCCTCCAAAGTCATTTTTTCTGAATATGCGCTAGGTTACAATAACTGGCATTTCTTATCGATATTTGAAAATAGTGAGTTGGCTTTATAATGCCTATAGTTGTGCGAAATATATATATATAATATATATATATATATATATATATGTGTGTGTGTATGTATGTATGTATGTATGTATGTATTTTTCCTTACTTTACGGTGGTTAGATTCGTTGCCCAATCTTTCGAGTTGGGCTAGTGAAGGAAAGAATTAGCTTTTTAAGCTCTCCATTTCACACAGGTAGGTACACCTGGCTCAGCTGGGATTGTCCTAAGCCAGGTGTGTAGTATTCTTCTGAAGACTTTCATATAGGCACCATTCGTATTCCTAAGTTCTTTGAGCAAATGGTTGAATAGTCTTGGCCCTCTAAAATATAATCTAGAGTTAACTCTCCATTCGCAAAGAAAAAAAATGATCCTGGTGTAAAACTAGTTAAAATACGTAACAAACAAAAAAAAAATCCGATATTAAAAATATTAAAAAACTAAGCTCCATTGTTAATAACGAACTACAAAATAGAACTTCGAAGATAAGTTACTTGTTTTTTTCCACAATCTACATTGTTCAGACTAATCACCGGATCTGATGAAATTTTGGTTTGGATTCTTATCGGGAAGCTGGTATCATGTGTGAATAGTTAGATTTGATACTCTACATTGCGAGAATATATCTACTTTTTATAGACATGATCATAATCTAGAACCCATTTTTTAACCTCTTTCGGGTGGGCAAGATACCATCCAGGGGATAGGCCTAAATGTAGATAGAAGGGACACACACCAGTCTATGCACAGCCAAATGTATTGTATATACTTAAAATGGGATCTTTACACAATATTAAACTTCACTTACATTTCCGTACGATGAGGGACATCATTTGTGCATTGAAATTTTTTATATTTCTTAAGAACTTCGCCTCATTATTTTACCCATACGAACGACCCCTCCATATACTTAAGATCCAGATAAGGAATGCTGGGATTGGAAATACCAAATTAGGTTCCAAATTAGGAGACAATGAATAAGGAGTCAATGAGGAGAAAGTTGGGGGGGGGCGACCAGAAACTGCACAGCGTTCAGGCCAAACGAACGCGGCCCATCGCGATACCTTTTTATTATTATTACTAGCACCATCGGAAGTCGAACCCCACGACCTAAGCGTCTTCATTTCGCTTGTAGGAAAACGGTGTTACCCAGCGAGTTACGGAGGTGAGCGAGGACAGTGAAAAGCTTTTTTTTAAAACGTCATTTATTTGACTTAAACGGTCGTTACAATATTTTTTTTACAATGTAGGCAACATCTTTGTTTGGAGCACACATTAATAAGCTTCGTTTCAAAATAGTCAAATCACCTTTGAATGCCATCGAAGAACTAAACGAAAGAATGAAAACGCAAATGATGCCATAAATACTCGTACAAAATACAGGAACGTATAGTTTCATTAATATACGAAGGGCGTCCGGAAATTTTCGGGAAATATATTTTTTTAAAATAAACCACCGGTTGTAATGAAATGTAACTTGAATGAAAGGACCGGCAATACCTCCTTTTCCCCTCGAAGTATTCCCCACTGGTATCGACGCACTTCTGTCATCTGGCGGGCAGCGAGTGTATCCCCGTGTGGTAGAAGTCCGTGCTCCGCTGGCGAAGCCACGTTCTGGTGGCATTTTGGAGATCTTCATCCGAAGTAAAGCGTACTCCTCGAAGGTAGTCCTTCGGGGGACTGAAGAGATGATAGTCTGAGGGAGCGAGGTTTGGGTTGTACAGTGAATGTGTGACAACTGTCCAGTGGAAGGAATACTTCGAACGGGAAAGGAGGTATTGTTGCTCTCTGCCTTCAAATTACATTTCACTTCAATCGGTAGTTTATTTAAAAAAAAAATGTTTCCATGAAGTTTCGAAACATTCCTCGTATTATAAGGAATTGTACACCAAAGCATACACACGACTGTTTAAAATTTTGAATATGAGCAGTAATTTATTTTATGATTTTAACAAAAAAAATTCAAGCACATTCGATACGTGTTCCAGTTCTTTGCGTTACACAAGTTTAATACATAAATACAACGATTATGTGCGAAAAACAATTCGTATTTATATTTTATTTGTCATTTTCTATACATTTTCTTCTAATAACAACACTGAAATATTAGAATTCACAACAGGCCAATGGGATTAATTTAGTAACAACGATATATATAACAACTTTAAATTAAATATAATTAGCGGATAACATTATATATTTTCATACAAACGCACACTTTTTGATCAAATTAGGAACTCTAATTTTATTGTACATAAAAAAATAACCGATCAAATATAACCAAACTACTTAATTTACCTAACCGGGCGTACTGAACGAAAAGGTTCTATCCTCCTCGAACACCTTCGAACAATTATAATCCTCTACAAATTTTTTTTTTAACAATTTTGGTATTTCAAGACTTCTTAATCTAAAATCAATCAAGGTTTTAATGGAATGTACGAGAAATACAAATTTTCAGTCACTCATTATCTATGTTTATAATTAGAAGGGTTCTCAGAAATAGTCGCGTTAATATCCATTCAATGAGACATTCATGCAGGACTTTTGGTCCAGGTTTGGTGTGAAGAAGTTGCACATACAATAATAATAATAAGTGTTTAGGGTTGTTTAACCTTCGTAACAGCAAAGGCCATGTGGCCGAAGGGACCTACAGCCTTACGTGGGAGCCGAGCCATCTACGGGTCGCTACATCATCTGAACGCGGAGGAAAGTCACCCATCCAACTAGTAAACGGACAATGTCGCTTGACCTCGTGGAAAACGGTGTTGAGACGTAGCCACGACATACACACACACACATGAACATAAAAACACTTTAAGATGTAATTATTACCTAAATAAAGGTACACAAAATAAAATGTTTAAATTAAGGGCTTTTCCAATATTGCAAATTCTCTCAATATTTTATATTATAATAAAAACTTTCTAAAAATATTTAGTATTAATTCGTTGAAAAAATAATTACAGCTCACACTCACTGTAAACATATTACAGTAGTCAATGCAAGTGTAAATGTGTAAATATATGTATATATATATATATATATATATATATATATATATATATATATATATATATATATATATATATATATATATATGAGTAATATAAATAAATTATTACAGTGAGAATACATACAGAAATTTGTTTTAAATTATAGATACTTTTATGGATGGTCTGGTCTTTTGGTTCGTGTAGAGTAAGCTTGAAATTCTATCGATAGAAGTGTGATTCGAAGAAAACAAATCCACACGTTAACGACCTCAGAAAGGTTTATTAATTACTGGGACAATTGGAACACATACATGAGCTGTATAAATACGGGAGGTACACGAGTATTGTGACTCTGGATATGATAATGGCATGATACCCGTTTGAAATGCCAAACAGAGGAGAATTTTCAAAGCAATGAAAAATGATAAATTTTTTTCTCTACACAGAAATTATTTTGAAGGGAAAATTATTTCATTTAATGGTGTTTTTTTTAACGTAAAAATCACCCGTCAGAAATCACGAGAGAGAAAATATTGAAATTTTATAGAGTTTAAAAATAAAAACTTTTGCAGATTTTTCTTTCGAAATTAAACTTTTGGAAATTTTGGGCTTTTATTTGTAGAAGTTTCCTTCTAACACTACTACTACTACTATCAGTAGTAATATAGTCTTCAGATAATTGAGTCAGAGATAGATAAAACGAATGAAATGGTACATTTCTAATATGATGATAATGATGGGGGCTCATTTGACGGATGGGACCTAAACAGGGCCGGATTAAGCATTGTTAGGGCCGGGGGCAATGAATATTTTCGGGCCGGTGTCACTAGAAAAAAACAATTCTTTACCTGATACATCATACATGAGTGATGTGATCAGCTGACTCGGATCGATCAACAGAAAACGAAACAAAAACAAAGATGTGATTACAGAAAATGTATACTTTGTTCACATAAATGGGATACTAAACTAGGTTTTGTAGAAGCGGAATCTAGAATTTTTTTTCTTCCTCACGGTCGACCAATTATTTCAACGGTAGATTATAGCGTTTACATAGTTTCTTGGGGCCGGGGGCAAATGCCCCCTTTGCCCCCATTATAATCCGCTACTGGACCTAAAACTTTACGTGGGATCCGAACCCACCGGATCGATCACCCATCCAACCATACTGAACTGATTCATAGTAATTTAAATTAACAAAATAAGCCCAAATCACTTAAAATTAATACTTATGACAGTTAAAATACGTCCTTGAATCGTGAGAAAGGACCTTGAAAGAATATTTAGGCCGGCCAGATACACACACACGATCGTCTTGCGACTCACGACAATCGTGAATCGCAAGACGATCCTGCGCGCGACCGGCCTTAATGTTATAAAAACAGTAAATGTATTAAATGTACTGAACTACAGTATAACTTAAGTACTAAACTGCTAACTTTTATGGCATAACCGAGGTGATTGTGACTACCTGAATACCTTTCAGTGGTCTTCCTCCAGAGGTAGGATATAAATTTTCAAGTTTAGGCTCTTCATTCATATTCCTACATTTAATTACAAAAACATTAATATATATATATATATATATATATATATATATATTAATAAATTCGAATATTAATTTCAAATATAAACAACGGAATCTGAATAATTATTTGCAATAATTTTAAACAAACTAACCTTAAAATTTATATACATAAAAATATATTAAGCCTTAAATGCTATACAATTTGAAGTTACAAATGCTAATATAATTCTATCTAATTAAACTTGACCATCTACATCCATCCTATGACGAAAGACCAAAATATAAAACATCTTAAAGAAAACGAGAAATAAAAGGAGTAACTCTAATAAAAAATAAAAATAAAACACAAAACGGAAACCAAATTGATTCTAAAACACTTTTTCACGAAATGTTAATAAAAATATAGATCCTCCAAAAATATTTGAAAATATGGTATAGACTAGAGGGTATTTATACTCTAACTACGGTTTAATATATCTATTTACATAGAACAGGAAGACAAATTGGAGTTAAGTGTGGTGACTCAAAAAGCTCATTTTTTTACCTTTACAACATTCACAGGTAATTATAGGGATTGGTAATTAACTCGCCTGTGAATATGAAAAGGTGTTTTTTTTATATAACATTCAGGTTATTACATAACATATAGCTAGTCTTTATTTTTAGGCATTTTTTATTAAAAAAATTACTTTTCATTAGTTAGTATTATATATATATATATATATATATATATATATATATATATATATATATATATATATAATTACATTTGTATATCCATAAATGATATACAGGGTGTCCCATAAATCCGGTCTCACAGGAAAATTTATTTTAAATTAAATTTACGAAAGTAATTGATCAAAACTAAAACAAATGTTCAAATTGATTTCTTGTTTGGGACCTTTTTTTTGGATGCAGATAGAATAACACGCAATGGCTAATATGGAAACGAGGCCTTTTCCTCGCGAGTATAACTCACTTCCATATTAGCCATTGCGTGCTATTCTACCTGCAACAAAAAAAAAAAAGTCCCAAAACAAGACATGAATTTGAACATTTGTTTTAGTTTTAATGGATTACTTTTGTAAATTTAACTTAAAATAAATTTCCCGATGAAACCGGACTTAGGGGACACCCTTTTATATATATATATATATATATATATATATATAAATAATAAACCTATTACACTCAACTTAATACATATTTCGTACGCTAAAAGAGTGAAATTTGGAATATAAACATAGATTTCGAGTTTACACTATACAGTATATATATGTATATATTTTTTTTTTCGCCCTGTTTCATACGATGATGAGGGAAATGCACCTTTGAATTTGATGAGATTTCACTCCCATTTCTTTTGACCGAAATGGCTTTTTACTCGCCTATATTTTACTCATTACAAAAATGATCCGCTTAAGAAATTATTCATATATAAAAGGCTCTTTGCTTTAAGTAATCAATATAAAACTTTGTAAAACTCATTCATACCTTGATAAAGCGGATAAAAAATAAGATAAGTCTACAGCACATACTAAAAATATATATATATATAATATATATATATATATATAATATATATAATATATATATATATATATATATATAATTCTAACACTGGGAATATAGCACACTGCATATTTAATTGATGATAATACTATTTTGATATAAATTAATAATGTTAGACTTTAAAATATTAACTTTATATACATTAAACTTTTGTATTCCTTGAGGTGACTAAAGAATGACGGTCCCTTCACACTGACTATCTAAATAGCCTCCAATGCAACATTGTCAGAATCAGCTTATGAGAAACTAATGGAAGTCCTTTTTACTGTGTTTCATTGTTCGAGATTCCCAGATAACGCCAGGTAAGAAGACGTTAATTAAAAGGTAAGAATGCCTAGAAAGAGTTTTGCTCAGTAGTGATCAAGCACGTAACGAAGTTAATATGCGAGTTAGTAACTCGGGGGGTTGTTAGAAATAGTAACTCGGGGGTTATTAGAAAAAGTTCCCATTTTGCATTTTTTTTTTCTTTTTCTTTTTAAGGAGAAAAACATTTCCGTTGCTTTGTAAACTCGAAAAGTGTTTGGGATTATTTTCTGTGACCCTTTCTTTTATATATATATATATATATAAAATCAAATATATATCAAGAATATAAAACACGCAAAGCTTTTATATATATATATATATATATATATATATATTCCACTTCTCAGAGACTCTCTTCGTATGCAATAATTGGTCTTATAATCGTTAATTTTGGCCTGAATTTACGCTTTATATACTACGCCAGAGTCTGCCTCTAAAGCTACGAGTAAATGCCTAACCTTAAGTTCGAATTATCTACACATACAAACAACCATACTGAGTCTTCTAAGTAACTAAATACACGCACTCATTCTTGATTGGCGGAAGCAAATGAAGGATAAGATCTATAGCTTTAATTTGCGGGCTCGATTTCGGTGAGTACGGCAAGTTTATTCGTTTAACGTACCTGAATCACCATCGAAATTAATTACATGGTTTTGATGGATAGAAACAAAGCTACGTTGAGAGAGAAATGTTCAACTTGCCGCGGGTGCCGACACGAACGTCACTAACTAACGCTATATAATCTTATCTATAAATGATATTAACTTACATTTTTAAACACACACAGTTGTAATATACATAATTATCTTACGTTCAAACCTTCTACATTACAGCAACAAAGACTCTCAATTTTTCCGGATTTACTTTACTGGAAGATTAGAAAGACGTTTGGAGTTGAATCGACCTTTTCGTGTCGTGAGCAGTGACGTCAACGGTGGCGATGACGTCACACTCGCGCGGCGTGTGATCGTTCTTAGGGGTCCCAAGATATGTAATTAAAGATATTATCTGATCAACCGGAGATATGTTATCATACGGAGGCTAACGAAGACTCATTATTTTATATATATATATAAAATGAAAGCCATCTGATAAGGTCCTACAACGTTTTTGGAGGAAGCAACGAGATTTGGTTAGTTTTCTAGGGCCTATACATCAAAAACTTACACGAGTAGTAAGGATGCGTTTGGCGGCGGCCTGGCACACACACACCTCCATTCCAATACAATTCATTATAAAACTCTTTCAGTTGTCAAATATTTACTTTCTTTTAAACTTATCATGCGGTAAATTCACTTTTTAAAAAAAAATATATATATTTTTTCTAAAAATTTTTGTTTTGATGCATTTTTCTGAACATAGTTTTGTTTTCGACTATTTTTTAATAAATGAATATTCTTCGTCTGACTTTATTCCATTATTATTTTTATTTTTTTTACTTTATTCCTTATTCAGTGAATAAAGTTAATTTTCATACCACCACACATTACAAAATATATAAGTGCATTCGATATATATATATAATAATAATAATAATAATAAATGGCTACGAATATAAGACCTTTTAAACGCTTAAAATTGTTACGAAATCTCCGATTAGGATCTTCTTTCGAACGCTGATATGGTTTTCTTAATCCAATGCACTGTGTCTGGCGAAATGTTGTCGTACATCCTGGGGCGAGCCCCGTTCGTGCACCCCGCTCGCCCCGTTGCGATTCCAACCACTTCCCAACGATCAGCCCATTCGCACAAGAGACCAGCGCCATTCATTTCTTCAAGCTGAAAAAAATTATAAATACAGTGTATATATATATATAATTTCATCTGTATAGTAAGTAAGCAGCCTACAGATTATGTTTTCTATTTGTTATCTACGTTATCTATTTGTTTTTCATTAAATTCTTGCCAATTAATTGCCTGTTTTAATTAAATATTAGTGTTAATAACCATTATAATAATTTTTGTTCTCTGTATTGGTTTTCTTTTTGTCTAATTTCATCTATACAGTATATTTTTTATATTCAGTTATTTAGCTGCCTACAGATTATGTTATCAATTTGAAAAAATCTTTAGAGGGCTTTAAGGCCTTTAATTTGAGGTGCCAATTGTGAATTTTTTGCTTGTCTATTTAACCCATTTACTTTGTAATCTCCGTCTATTTTCTGTTCCTCCTTGATAATGTGAATATATCACGAAAGCGCTCGGACTTTGTGTTTCCTTTTCCTTGTGGTTGTTTGCTTATTAATAAGGTCACGTGTTATTTTGTGATTCTAGTGCATATATATATATATTTTTTTTTTTTTTTTTTTTTTTTTTTAGTTCGGGAAGAACCGATTCGCCTCTATTTAAAGGGCATATCTCAGCGGAAAAACAAAGAAAAAGTGAGAGGAAAGACAGAGGAAAAAGAAAGGGTGGAGGGACAGTCGAAGTGGAAAAAGACCAAGGATGACAAGGACTGTAGGGTCGAGCCCCATCATCCTTGGGTGCTAGGGCCGGGAGGGCGCACGTGAAACCTCCAGGAACAAGCACGTACAAACGAGCACAAAGAGCACTCAAGAGCACGAGCTTAGAACCCCCTTGCGGGGATATATATATATATATATATATATATATATATATATATATATATATGATACACACAGACCGTGCATATATATTAGGGTATTTCCTCGCTACTATGGGGTAAAAAGAAAAAGTTGCTTGGAGGCCAACCCACCATTTAGTAATTTAGTAATATTTAGGAAGAAAACTGTGTGTGCAAATATTTTTTTGACAATGGACAACAATATTTAGGACTTGCGCAAAGCCTATGATCAAGAGTGAGTATGCAAAACCTTATATTTCAGCGAAAAACCTCTAAAAACTTGATTTACGTTTTTCATCATCGTTTTTATGTAAAATTTAATGAACTTTTTCAAACTTGCATTTAAAAAAGTGTAAATAGTTTAAAATTGCCTTTTTACTCGTAAAATAGGCCCCGTATACTGGCATATTTGTATGTACATTTTATAATTCCAAATTGGAAGAAAACTTTATGAAAAATAGTGATTACTGATATTCTGATCAGAAATGGTAACTACAAGCGACTGTAGCCTGAAGAAAGAAATGAGGAGCATTCATTGCCACTCTAAACAAAGTTTTGAATTTCCTTTGGCCTATGCACTTGCATTGCAGCGTTTGGTGGTAAAGTCTTGTCTGATACTGTAAGAGATAGATTATTATAATGTGATTTTTTTTTCGAGTTTGCTTTTGATTAATGTAAATAATGTGTTTCATAATAAAAGTGAATAAGTGAAGAAATGATTATGGAAAAACGATGAGTGAAGACGCGTTCAGCCACCAACGTGCGGTTGGTAGGCCACATTATAAGTGCTTTCCCAGAGACAATGTTGGTATCCAGGAGAAGAACCATGGGCTTGCTTTTCTATCACCGAGAGCATGACTCTCAAAAGAGAGTTGCAGCCACCATCAATGTCCTTCATGTGGGAAAAGGCTGTATCCCAACCAAGGCCCGCCAACAGTTACACGAGTGCGTAACGAGGCTCCATGCAGATGGCAAGGTCTGAAAAAATGTATCTCTCGAAGAAAACGAACAACCCAGAGACATGCCAAGGAAATGAAGGCACGGACAGATGTCTTCTAGCTGCAATCCTCTTCTAGCAGTTCCAGCACAACCAGTGTTTCGTTACATTCGGAGGATGATGCTTCGGCTCAACCTCGGCAGAGGTCAAGGCTACGTGGAACTGTGCTGTCAAGTTGCGTCTGCGTTGGACAGAACCAAGATCTGAAAGAGGAAAGCAGGCCACATCTTCACAGCAATGTCAGATCACCTTCAACATCCTTCAAACTAATGAACTGATTATCAGCTCCAACGCAATCCGACGGTCCCGGATGAAATACCGAAGGGTCTATTTGGAGGAGGTGAAGGCCACATTTTTCACTAGAGTCCCCATAATCGTCCACTAGGATGGAAAAATGAGTAAAGACCTCACAGGCCAAAGAAACATCGATTGTCTCCCTATCGCGTATCTGGACAAAACGCTAAGAAACTTCCCAAGGCTTCAGTCTGGTACAGCAGATGTGACGGCTGGTGCTGCCCTGACCACGATAGGAAAGTGGGGTCTAAGGGAACGCATTACGAGTTTCAGCTTTGACACAGCGCCTTCAGCACAAGAGACCGAAGAGGCGTCTGGAGCAGACTGAATGGACCGTGAAGTCCTCCACTTGCCTTGCCGGCACTATATGTTAGAGATTGTGTTGGAGAAGGCCTTTAGCCTTAATGATGTGTCAAAGTCACCAAAGATTGAGCTGTTCATGAAATTCCGGGATTACTGGCCTAAAATCAAGGAAGACGACTATTCAATAACCAGCGATGATGCGGAAACAGCGCAAATCATCGCCGGAATTGAAAGATGAGAGAATTATTCTGCTCTTCAAGCGCTGACAGATAGTCACCTTCGAGACGACTACAAGGAGCTCCTTCAGCTGACTGTCATCTTTTTGAGCGGATCTCCTCCAGGAGGAATAAGTTTCCACTATCCCGGCACCTTTCACCATGCCCGTTGGATAGCCCGCGCCACCTACAGCCTTCAAGATGTGGTTATTTCGTAATCAGTTCCCCTCCTCTTCCACAACGGCTGCCCTCATCTCGAGGTCCTAGTTATAGCAAAATGGTGTGGAGTCACCCGAGAGGCTTGAATATCTATCACTGAGGAGTACGTCGCTGCATGATTCACTTTTACACTAGCCAATTCAACACTAAGAGGAGATCTCGGTTTCTTCAAGTGGCTTTATACCTAAATTGCCACCAGGGTATCTCAAAGGCCGCTATCACCACTTTTGGCCGACATTTGTTTTACTTCGGCGAGATTCTTATTCTTATCCTCTGGTGTCATCTGAAGAGAAAAGGAAAATGATCACGTCCGTGAGGGAGAACATTCGTTCAGAGAAACCCCCCCAAAGAGAATCATTGTCCACAATCCTAGGACAAAACAAATTCATGACTGTTACTACACGGATATCATTATTTTTACAATCCTGGGGAGTGACGCCAGTTTCCTGGAGGACTCACACGAGTAGGAGGATGGCGCCTCCTATCGTGAAGGTCAGGTTACTGTAGACTCCCTTCGCGTGGTCAAGGACATGGCTGAGAGAGGAATCGGCTTCATCCAAGATTTCAACTCATTCACTTACTCGCGATGAACACCAAAAGTAGTATCTTCCGCGAGTCATTGAGGGCCATCGGAAGACCTTTCCAAAGCCCAAAAGAAAGTAGCGGTGAAACAGTAGCACACCGGGTGACAATGGACGCTTTGGCAAGCATGATACCCAACATACACACCAGAGGAAATAATACTCAACTCGGATGATTTGTGCAAGTTCTAAATATTGTTGAGTCTAAAACAAAAAAAAGATTATGCATAATGTTTTCTACACAAGTGTTACTAAATGTTGGGTTGGTTGTTACAAGATTCGAAACTTAAAATTTTAGAAACCCTCTAATATATGTATATATACTCCCTCCTACATCAAATCTCCCAAACTAAAGTTTCATGATGTATCAAAAGGTTTTGTAAATGGACTCTTTTCCGCTGAAATAATTTCATATTTTTTAATCCCAAGTTATGATGTTATTTTTCCTTCTACGGCAGGAACAAGAAGGTTCTGCCCTTGTGTGTGTGTGTGTGTGTGTGTGTGTGTGTGTGTGTGTGTGTGTGTGTGTGTGTGTCAATAATATGATGGATTTTTTTGTTTGTTTCTCTTTATGGAAAAAGAGTATCTGTTTCATTTTGGAAAATAAAAAAAAACATGAAAAAAATCAAATTCTTGATTTAAAAAAAACCAGACAGTGGATGTAAGTCATTCATTGTTTACAGCACTCACCAAACACCTATCTGTCGGGGATATTTGTTTCGCGCAGAAGGAGGTACCTGGAGATGCAGTAGGGTCTAATAAGTCGCAGGAAAGGGAAACCACATTCACTGACAGTTCCAACAGAGGGTCTCCTGAAAGAACGATAAGACAAAAACAAATGTTCAAAAGGAAGAATCTGTTTCGCGTTTCCAAAATCAATTAAAAAATTAAAAAAAAATCTTTTGGTTCAACTTTACGCGAGTGACAATCTTAATTTTTGTTTTTATGTACCATCAGGTACTAGTTTCGGGATCATGGGCCGTAAGGTACAGTAGATGCGTGGCCCGTTGTTGTATCCCGAGTTTTGTAATAACTGATGGTACGTGACAATGGCATTTAGAATCAGCTTGTCAATCGTAAAACTCTATTATAAAACTCGCGTTCCGATAAGGGTCTCCTCAATCACACTCAAAATATTCTTTATTCAATTTAAACAATGAATTTGTTGGTACTTTAACAAAGAACTGTGTTCAAAATTATGTTAATATTATGTTAAAATTTCGTTAAAATTTATCTACATAAATGATGTTAAATAAATTTCGCTAATATTATATTTACTCGGAAATGGCCCAAATGGGCTTTAACATCATAGGAGAAATTTAAAAATAATTAATTTTAAGTAAATATAACTTTTTACACGTTTAATCTAAACAAAATTTATCTTGAAATAACGTAATTTTATTATTTAAGTTTCAACAAAAATGGGACTCATAATTTTTAACACAGTAATTTGTGTGCACCAATTTTGTTAGTCCAATTATCAAAACAAAGTTTTTGTTTTAATTAAATAGAGAGTAGTTTGGGTGCACCAATTAATTTCAGTATTAATTTCGTAACCATCTCTTAATATGGAAATTAATCTGAAAGTTAAACACGAAAGACGAAAATAACTCCACGTCATTATTTGACGTTTGGGGAACATACAATCCGCTATTAAAACCATCCATTGTCATAATAAAAGCATGCAAACTTTGTCAGTGTTAGTATTGATAAGTATAATTTCACACTTTCGACATGTTGTAGGGCTTCTCTAGTTCTAACGTAGTGCGCGTATATACATATATGGCATAGCTGGGCAATTCCAACCCTTTTGGAATTAATTCCAACCCAAGTTAGGATTCGAAATCCGTCTGAAACCGAACTTTGAATCACTCAAGATTTGAATCCGAGTTTTTAAAAGTTCAAATTTTTAAAGGAAATTTGCGGAAACTTTATTTCTTTTGTAATGAAATTATTAAAACGTTTTATGAAGGTTTTCATTGCTTTATTGCACTATGACCATCATTGTTATTTGACTCGACTAGACTCTGGTATTTGCCCCAGGGGAGCTCCAAGGGAGACAAGATTGAAGGAAAAATGTTTGGGGGGACGGGAGTTATGTCAATATTTGTCTCAACGAATTTTCCAAGAAAATACACTTAATTCCATTCCAATTCCGACCGGATAAACGTTTTACTTTTTATTCCTATTCCAATTCCGGGCAAACCCCTTTAAATCCGTGATTTCGTACTCGGAATAGCCCAACTATGAATATTATTATATATATATATATATATACACACAGGGTGTCGCACAAGTCCGGTCTCATAGGGAAATTTATTTTAAATTAAATTTGCAAAAGTAATACATTAAAACTAAAACAAATGTTCAAATTGATGTCTTGTTTCGGCACCTATTTTTTTGTTGCAAGTAGAATAATACACAATGGCTAATATAGAAACAAGTTCTCGGAGGCCTTTTCCTCACGAGTGTAACTCACTTCCATATTAGCCATTGCGCGTTATTGTACTTGCAACAAAAGAAAGGTCCCAAAACAAGCCATCAATTTGAACATTTGTTTTCGTTCTAATGCATTACTTTTGTGAATTTAACTTAAAATAAATTTTCCTATAAGACCGGACTTATGGAACACCCTGTATATATATATAAACAGTGAGAACTAATGAAAATGTCTACACAGCTAAACGAAGAGAGAAATAAAAAGCGAATAATCAGTAATTTAAAACTATTTAGTAAACGCTATTCCATCCAAACATATTTTCTTAGAATGTTTTTTATTTCAAACGTCTATTATGAGTGAATTAATTGCTATACATAAAAACCTTTATATTATGAATTCTCTATAATTAACACTAATTTATTCTAAGAAATTATAATTCAAGGATGTCACTAAAGTAACAAACTAAAATTCATTCCAAAGATAAAATGCAAATTTTTTTTTTTTTTTTTTTTTTTTTTTTGAGTGAAGAGTGCCACCTTAATTCGTTCCAATAATTCAACAAGTAAAAGTCGAAAAATTTTTCTCTCAAAATTTTTTTGTCTTACCATCTGTTGCCCGTTTAGATACGCATAGTAAAGGAGGGGGATATATATATATATACACACGTTCTTTTATATTTGCCAAAATGCATTGTGAAATAAATATACAAAACTCTTTTAAAAACGACGATGAAGCCATCGTGAACTAATTTGTAATAACCCTGGAATTAAAAGGTCATTTAAGCAACTACACTTATTATATTTGGGGAATAAATCCACAATAAGGAAGAGATTTATTATAAGCAATGCTTTCGACTTCTTCTAAGATCTTCATCAAGTACGACGATGATGATGATGTTGTTGATGATGATGATGATGATGTTTGATGGGGTTGCTCGACCTCCTTCGCAACATCTGAGGTCATATGACGGGAGGGGGGAAAGCTAAGGCTTTACGTGCGATCCGAACCACGGGGTCACTAAATAATTTGAACGCGGAGGATGGTTCCCCATCCAACTATCAAGATCCACTGTAGTAACTTCGCTAATCGACGGAAAGCGGTGTCACCACATTGGCTACAATGTAGTACGCGTTGATGAAGAAGACCCGGAAACAATAATCACCGAAGAGGGCCACAAACCGACACAGCGCTCAGGCCACACAAATACGGTATACTGCGCTAACTCTCGGATACGATTATTATTACTAACCCGCGCCATCGGGAGTCGAACCGCCGACCTTGATGTCTTCGGTTCGCTTACTGGGAAATGGTGTTAACCCACTGAGCTACCGACTCTAGTAGACCTTAGAATAGGTCGAAAGCTCATACTTTTAATTAATCTTTTAACTTACTGTGACGTTATTCTCATAAATCAACATCTCGTAAATGAGAAAATTCCCACAAAACCACATTGAACGCATTGGAAAATTATAAAAATTGCAACATTTCACTGATGAGCGCAAATGAGAACTACGACTGAATGCACGCCTTCATTCTTGATTTTCTCGTGTCAAAAACATTACTCACATAATATATCTCTATCAACATTATTTATATATATATATATATATAGGGTGAACCAAATGTAGGTGGACAGTAAATGATAACGTTTATTTTGAGAATACATATTTAATTTTTTTGTATACTATAATACAAAATAAAATTTAAATAAATTTAGTTATAATATTTAATATAATAAAACACAAACACCATAGTTATAATGAACACCATAGTTATAATATAATATAACACAAACCGTATTCAACCTACTGTCCACCTACTTTTGGTTCACCGTGTATATATATATATATATATATATATATATATATATATATATATATATAGTAAGTTCTTTCAGTTATTAAAAGTAAAATATTTCCTTACGTCTGGCTCCCCATCCTAGGGCCCGACAACGTCTGTTCGTAAGACGAGTGGGGTCTTTGTGCGATCCTAAACACGCTGGCCGGACATAATCACTCATTTCCAAGTTCTTCTCGAGCTGAGAAAGAAAAATGTTTGTTATTGAATAACATTTACCTATTTATTGTTTGTTAGTCAGTGATGTTATTTTAACATTTCTCCCTTTTTAGTTAACATTATGACGAGATTGCTCGGGTTTAACATTCGTGATTGGGTGACAGAAGGTCCTTTATACGGGGGTCATTTCGAAAAGCACCGTCGTTCAGTCGTTGGGATTAGTTATTTAAATGGGTTATAATCTCGTCTCATAATTAGGAAGTTTGTCGGTCAAGATTAGAGTTAAAAGGAATCAGATTTGAATATAAAAAATAGATCACGCGTTTCTGCTCATTTAATCTACAAAAACGCCTCGCTGAGCCCGGGTACCATTTTCTGTAGTTTATTTCTCGTTTCTCCTTCACCGTTTTTCATTCTCTTTCATCCTTATTGTGGGACACACACACACACAATATATATTATATATATATATATATATTATATATATATATATTTTCCCAAAGAACTTCGGAACATGAATGGTGTCCATGCGGAAACCTTCAACAAAAGACGAAAAACTTAGTTTAGGACGATCCCAGACGAGCCGGGTTTACTTGGCCCCCTGTTTAAGATTGAGGGCTAGAGAAAGCAACTCTCTCCTTCACCAAACCAATTTTAGAAGTGGAGTTACGAGCCTGACCTTCGCGCCATGAGAGACTGGCGCGTGAACTGCTACAAGGTTAAAAAGACAGTATATATATATATATATATTATATATATATATATATATAATAACACGCAATGGCTAATATGGAAGCGAGTTACAATCGTGAGAAAAAAAACCTCTGGAGGCCTTTTCCTCACGAGTTACCTGCAACAAAAAAAAAAAAAAAGGTCCCGAAACAAGACATCAATTTGAACATTTGTTTTCATTCTCATGTATTACTTTTGTAAATTTAATCTAAAATAAATTTTCCTATGAGACCGAACTTATGGGACACCCTGTATATACAGTGTATATATATACACACAGGTGATAAGATTATAAGATTAAAAATTATAATTAATTTGAAGAAAATGAAACAAATTGTGTGAATTTTTGTCGTCGGAAATAAACCTTTTTTTAATAAATAAAAATTTCAAATAATAATAATTGCTTTTGAAGTCGGAACACAAAATGGCGTAGAGAAATTTAAAAAAAATTTATATTTCGATTAAGAAATATAGATGCAAAATAAACTTTATTTACTTATTAGAATATATTAGAAATAAGGATATTTTTGTCAGGGTGGGGGGGGGCGTTGGTGGGGGTGGGGGTATCCTCCGAGTTGAAAAGTTTATAGTTGGTCATAAAATTGTTTTGTTCTTATGATTATTTTCGTTTTTAATTTATTTGTATCGTCATGCGTGTACATTATTTTTACACACACGCACAAAAAAAAGTTTTTTTTTTAAATTTTGACTACCAATGACGTCATATTCGTATTAAGTAATGAGATATTTGTTCAGAATTCATTAACAAAATTGTATATTTCGCTGGTTTTATTCGTGATCAATTTCCGAAGTTGGAGAAATAGCTCGTGTTCCTCTCTCTACCTTTGTGTTTCGCTTCTCTCCGACATTTGCGTTCCACTGTCAACGTTACTGTTAGTGAATGCCATAGTCTGATACGATCCGATTGTTTTGTACCCTTTCAAAATACCGCCTTTATTTCATTCAAAAAGAATTTCGTCGTAAAATTCATTAATAATATTTACATTAATTCAGATTCATACGTAAATTTTAATAGTACTCCTTTTACGAGTAACTGTAAACCAATTTTTAAAATATAACCTTTGAGATGTTTATTATTGGAAGTTGGAAGCACTATATTTCCATAAACTGTGATTGCCTCCGACTCGCGCCGCAGCTGCCACCACTCGCAGCCTGGCCGAAGTTTCCCAAATGTGATTTTGAATGAATTGGGCAATTACCGAGTCTAGAAGGCAGCGCTGATTGGACCTATTTCAGAAGACTCTGGGTCTCTTTATAAAGAGACGGACGTTTCGTATATACGTTTTACGTGAAAGAGACGCCAAGAATTCCAATGGGGGTAAAGTATAAAGATGATGGTAAGCCATAAAAATTAGGTATAGAAAGTTAAAAATCATCACGAGAGAAAAACGTAGATACATCTTATATATTATAGTAAATGGGATGTAAAGACAATCTTACCTTAATATTGGTCTAAATCGCGTACTTTTCAATTACTTCTTATTAGTATTATTAGGGATTATGTATTATCATAGCGGTGAACAGAATTAAAGCAACTTAAACATGCCATTTAACTTAATATATTTGGTACAATTCGATGGCAGTAAATTTTTAAAAAAATCTACGTTACAGATCGATAATTTTTAAAATTAATAACGTTAAAATCTATTTGCATTACTTTAATGATAATGCTAAGTTTCATTGACAGAATATATATATATATATACCATTAAATCTACATTACCTCATTTAGACATATTGAAAAGCTATTTATTCCAAAGTTGCTTCACTGTATGAATTAAACAGATTTGATCTCTCATTTTAGGGAACAATGACTAATAATATATAAATATTTACTCGATATTAAGCAAAACAGATTAATGTAGTCTCCTTCCGAATCATTTAAGGAGAAGTCATTACGGGAGCGAAGCTAAATTGAAATAATGAATAACTCTCGTAATTTGAAATCGTTGAAAGAGCAACTGCTAAACACTGGCATATTAATCAGCTTTGTTTATTGTAATTACCCAAGAGTTGGATTGCTAATTCGAAATAGTCACGAACTGGCGTTTCTTCGTCGTCCTAAGAGTAAATGGGGCACCAGCTTGATTTAACACCTACCATCCAGTCTCATTTGGGGGATCAATACGCGATGGAGGTTCCCCCTTCTGATAGATGGCGAACGGTACCCTTGGGACACATTTCCCCGCAGTAGGTGAGCGAGAAGGAATTGCGAATGGGAATAAAAAGAAAATCAAAATAAAAAAAAAAAGTAAAAATGAAAAAAAAGATTTCGAGTTTGGTTCAGTGGAAAACTTTTCGAAAGAAAGCAAAGAACGGAATTTTAATGAAAAAAAAAATAAGGAAAAATACGATGATGCACGCAGCTACTACAGTACGACACGTAAGGAAAAACAAAATTCGCAGAAAATCATTACGTAAATGATAAAAAATAAAAAAAAAAATAAAAACTGAAACAAGACTTCGTAAACGTTTGGAGCTACCTCGTAGCCACGTCGTAATATCACCTCCGTAAGATCAACGAGGAGGTTAAACGACGTTGGGTCTGTTCATTAGTCGGATGGATGACCATTCTCCGCTTTCAAATGATGCAGCGACCTCTAGTTAGATGGTTCGGATCCCACGTAAAATCCCTAGTAGGTTCCCACCGTCGCGTGACTTTTGCCATTACGAATGAGGTTAAACAACCCCGAAGCATTATCATTACCCTGTTGTAAAAATGAATTAATTCCCACCGAATGTCGAGATATTATCTTGAATGAGCAAAAATTAGTCTTTCTTAAATTTCTGTGATGAAAAAACGTGTAAACAAAGAGTAGAGGTTCACTAATCTCTTAAAACAATATATAGAAAGCTCTGAAGCACTTACACTGACTGCACGACGGAATAACTCATTTGGCTTTGCCATCAGACAAGCCCGCCGACAAAACTGAGGGGTCCCGCGTCTTAACGTACCTAAGCGCCAAAATTAAAATTCGTCAGAAATCGCCTCCAAAGTTCAGCAATATTCTCGCAATAGTATCTCTGTTATTAATTGAGTTAGAACGTTCATTTTTGGCTAAATTAGAGTTCTAAGTATGCTAATGAAGATGTTGATGAGTTTTTGGAATAGATTTTCATATTTTATCTTATATATATTTTTTTAATATTTTTTGATTTTCTTATTATGCCGAATTTTGGGTGAACTTTTGGCTGGCGATAGAGGTGAAAAAAGTAGTTCGCTTCATAAGGTTTTCAACCATACTTCTAGTGTCGTAAGGTCATTATAACCCAAACCACGCGATAGAGGAAGGGTGAAAATAGTGATATCCATCAAAAACACGATTTCGCCTGTGGTGGCGCTTAGGTACCTTAAGACGAGCGACCCCTCATTTAATATCGACAGAATATTTTGAGCCCCGGACTAATTTAAAGAGTCTAGCCCCCCCTCCTATTTTTTCTCGCGGTTGCTGGCCGAGCCTCCTAACTCACCGTGCCTGGGACATTTGTAATGATTGTATCCCTTGTTGCCGGCCTTGTTCGACATTAAATGAAAGTTTTTGCGCTGAATTCTCACTGAGGAAATGTTGGTGCAATGCGTGAGATAAATACTTAAGATTATTTTGGTAAACATTTTTGGACGTTTTTTAAAAAAAAAAAAAAAAACTGGTAAATATGAGGCGTCCAGGGAAGGAATGACGAAGCCGCCATATGTTCGAAAATCCGTTTTCTGTATCAACATTTTCTTCTGGCCCTGTCCATGCAGTGTATAATTTGAGAGGTATTAGTGACGAAGTATCGGTAAGTGTGTGTATTATTCACTACATAGACAAAGGCCAGAAGAAAATGGTGATACAAAAAATGGATTTTCAAACATATGGCGGCTTCGTCACTCCTTCCCCGGACGCCTCATATAAGAAATAAAATATATGAAGCAAAAAATACTTTTTATTTCGATTAGGGAGGCCTTCCATCATAATATCGATCCGAGTCAACGCTGCACTGTTTCGATATATCGTGGAATTACTAAAATTTAGAAGAATCAGCAGTTAAAAAAAAGGTAAATTGAGAGAAAAGCAAGGGTTCTGCCATTTTAAGTAATGGTATAAATAAAATTTGACATTTAATGGTGTGGGTTCTGTCCACGAACAACCGGCAAGATTCAATCCAACTTGACCTAAACTGACTTAATCTATTCTCAATTTCAATGAAATATTCGGAAGCGCCGGTCTGGGGTACTAATGAACCGATGGAAAGTACTGATAAATTCTGTTTCAAAGGCAGTCATACGAACTTGAGATACCTGGAATATTGTTGGGTATAATATAGATAGAAACAACCCTTAAGTTGGGTAGAATGGTCTCAATGTGAGAATAAAGTTGTACGAAAAGTGAGAATAATAGGATTCGCATCTCCATGGTATATTAGGCCCTCCTAGGAAGAAGTGGCTAAGCGACAAAAATAAGAAGAAAAAAAGCGGAAAACAGTTAAAAGTTGTACTGAAGATATTTCATCGAAATATGTTCAAAAGTTTCATATTGTACAACTTTTTACTGGGTTTTCTGGCATTTTCTACTTTTGTCGCTTAGCCACTTCTTCCTAGGAGGGCCTCATATATTTAGGGGAAACGAACTACACATAACTTGGGACTATTTAACAATGAAGATACTGAAGGTACACAACTGGTAGAAAAACAAACTAAACAGCTGATGTGTGTGTGTTTTCGGGGTTGTTTAATCTCCTTCATAAAAGTCAAATAACGTCATTTGCGTGGGATCTGAACCATCTAAGGTCGCTACATCATCTAGAGTAACGTAGAGGACGCATGTCCCCGTCCATCTACTACCCCAACTTAATGTCACTTGACTTCGCGAAAGATGTAACTCCACTCATTGGGATGATAATCAATAATGCGTAATTTCTACTTAAGTCCTACAACTTCTATTTCCACTTAGGTCCTACAACTTCTATTAAGTTTAGAAATCGTCCAAATTCATCTAATCTAATTGGCAATAACAAGACCACTTTGGCACCGGATTTTAAAGGTCAAGAAAAGCAGCTACACAGGGTGTAAAAACTGAATGTGAGAAACGCAGAAAAAATGCTCCAGCCAGAAACGTTTTGTTTTCTAAACTAGAAACGTTTTGTTTTTTAAACGTTCAGTGAAAGAACCGTTCTTAAATGGTGAACAAGTTTATAACTATTTGAACATGAAAACATTCCATGAACGTAAACTTCAATGCAGTTACGTTCAACTTGCGTCCCAATTAAGAAAAATATAGAGTTGGTTTACGGTCGATGGGGAGGAAGTGGATGGTCCACATATTTTTTTAGAGAGACTAATTTAGAATTTGAAGGCAAATTTTGGTCCCCAATTTTGCGAAAGGTAGTAAGATATTTGAAGACGCTACAAACAGCATAAAAAAGCACTCACGCCTTTAAAATACTAACTAAAGCGCTTGATGCAACTGAAGTTTTCTGAAAAAGACACGAGTTGAATGGGTGACCGTCCTCCGCGTTCAGATCATGTAGAGACCCGTGGTTCGGATTCCACGTAAAGCTGTAGGTCCACTTCATCGCGTGACCTTCACTGTTATGAAAGAAATTAAATTATTCAAAATACTATTATAACATATTAATAACGAAACAAAAATTTTATCCGTCTATTTTATCTGTCTATTTACACACGTTTCGTAATCTAATTTTCCACTTCTTTGCACCCAAATTTACATAACTTTCGTATATTTAAATGGACCCGTTTTGAACTACCCTTCATACATACGTAATTTCAGAGACTCGCCCCCTCTCTAAATCACTTGGGCACTACCCAAAGCAGAAAGGACGGGCTACCCAGTTTGGGAACCACGAATTTAGAAGTTGATATTACCGCAAGTAATAAAAGTGTCGTATAATCAGTTAAATTGACTAAATTTCTGCGCTTCTGGAAGACCATTTTAAGGTTAAGCAATTGACGCGCGTTTAACATTCGGAGAAATAATCCATAATTTAAGAGATTTAAAAACAAATTTACGATAAAATCTTTGTAATTAAAATGTTAAAAAGAGATTATTTTTTAATTCGTGTATGAGGGCCAACAGTACGTGGGTATACACGAAGTATCGTGTGCGTTTGGGATTCATATACGTTCATGTGTATATCGAAATACCGAAAGTCGTGCGTAAATTATTTGGAAAAAGTTTAAATATGTTGTTACACTATAGTTAACTCCTTTGCCTGTGGCACCTACCTTTAAAAACTTATGATTTATGTATGCCACATATACGTTAATTCTCTCTCTCTCTCTCTCTCTCTCTCCTCTCTCTCTTCTCTCTCTCTTCTCCTCTCTCTCTCTCTCTCTCTCTCTCTCTATATATATATATATATATATATATATATATATATATATATATATATACACAGGGTGTTTGAAAACTTTCTGTACAAATTGTAATGGGGGATAGGCAACACCAAGACAAACCCTTTTCGTCTATAAGTGTATGTCCGCTGACGTCACCATTCGGCGCGAGAGGGCACAGCTGCAATTGGCTAAAAGGTGAAGTGGGCTAGACTCGCGCTTGCCGCGGGCATTCTTAAATCGGACGTAGTACGCGTAACATGTTTATTTAAAGAAGGTGCTGAAAGTTGCGACCGGTAGCATCAATGCATGCCCGACAGCGTCGAAGCATTGACCGACGTACACGTCGGGGGGAGTCTCGTACACGAGGTTCTTCATGTGTCCCCACAGGAAGAAATCGAGGCATGTTAAATCGGGCGATCTCGGTGGCCAGGCTACGGGCCCACCCCGGCCTATCCATCGGTCCCCAAAAGTGGCGTTCAGATAATCCCGCACATCGTTGCTGGAGTGTGCTGGGGCCCCGTCGTGATGAAACCACATTCGTCTACGAATAGCCACGGGAACATCTTCCAGCAGTTCCGGCAACGTTTCTTCAAGAAATATCCGATAAACCTGCCCGTCGAGTCGGGCAGGCAGCAGGTACGGCCCAATCAACTTGCCATGGACGATACCCGCCCAAACATTGACGGCGAACCGTTCTTGATGAGCATGCACCCGTGTAGCATGTGGATTTGCGTGCGCCCACACGTGAGAATTGTGCATGTTAAACACACCCTCACGTGTGAAACAGGCCTCATCTGAGAACAGCACATAAGCCGGAAAATTAGGCTGCACCGCTGTCTGCTGCAGAAACCAGCGTGCGAATTCCACACGAAGAGGGTAATCCCGAGGTTGTAATGCCTGGACTCTCTGACGATGAAACGGATGTAACTGCTGCTCGTGCAACACTCTCCAGACCAGGTCGTGGTTCACACCGAGAACACGTGCAACACCTCGCGTGCTTGCGCTTGGATTGTCCTCAAATCGCCGTAGGATTTCTTCTTCCATGTCAGGAGTACGCACGTTTCTCTCCCGACCAGTGTCATGCATGTTTGCATGGAATGTTCCAGTTTCTCGCAGTCGCCGATGTAAATGCGCAAACGTTTGGTGGTTTGGCACACGTCTGTTTGGGAAGCGCTGTCGGTACAACCTCACAGCAGCTCTTCCGTTTCCATCGGCAGCCCCATACACCATATGCATGTCAGCCATCTCAGCAGTCGCGCTCCATGTTACGCGTACTACGTTCGATTTAAGAATGCCCGCGGCAAGCGCGAGTCTAGCCCACTTCACCTTTTAGCCAATTGCAGCGGCGCCCTCTCGCGCCGAATGGTGACGTCAGCGGACATACACTTATAGACGAAAAGGGTTTGTCTTGGTGTTGCCTATCCCCCATTACAATTTGTACAGAAAGTTTTCAAACACCCTATATATATATATAAATTTTTATTTTAATATATATATATATATATATATATATGCCACGCAAGGGGGTTCTAAGCTCGTGCTCTTTGTGCTCGTTTGTACGTGCTTGTTCCAGGAGGTTTCACGTGTGCCCTCCCGGCCCTAGCACCCAAGGATGATGGGGCTCGACCTTGCAGTCCTTGGTCTTTTTCCACTTCGACTGTCCCCTCCACCCTTTCTTTTTCCTGTCTTTCCTCTCACTTTTTCTTTGTTTTTCCGCCGAGATATGCCCTTTTAAATAGAGGCGAATCGGTTCTTCCCGAACTTTAAAAAAAAAAATATATATATATATATATACTGTATATACACTCTTAATTGAAACCCTTTAAAAAAGGTACGTAACATTTTCTATGTATGAGGAGGGATAACTTAAAAGACTAAACACATTCGCAATTTAGAGCTGGATTAGTGTTATAAGTGAATACGATATTTGATTAAGGCTTTAACTTCCTGACACAACTTCAGTCTGAACTTATTCAATTTTGAGATAATTCGGGCTGACAGTCGGCTAAGAAAATTTAGATGAAATAATTGTGGGGGTAAATATCGAAAAATATACTCTATTAAATAGGTAACAACAAAATATAAATGTTCGTTTTCAACGAATTTGTTGTCGCGACATTACGCGGTATGAGGTTATTAGCGCGTTATACTTGATTCTCGTATCACGTAAACACAAAGTGGGTAAATTAAACCTTAAATGCCTAGTGCGTTAAGATGAAGAGGAAACCATCCAAAGTATTTTGATCAAAGCGTTTCTCCACATTTAAAATAATGGATTGCCAACGATGCTCTTATCACTCCACCCACAATTTGCTTATTTTTTCACTTCTAAAAGTGAAATATTGACAGAGCTTCTATACTTTTATGAAATAAAGTGTATGATATACATACTTTTATCATTAATATTCTGTTTCTCTTTACAAAATCCAAGAAAGGCTTTTCTGTTTTCTTTCAAAATCATTTATATGCAATATTCGCTCATTTAAGGCAATGAAAATAATCCCAATTCCGCAGTAATATTGTATATAAAGAAATATAATTTGGATTTAACACAAAATCCATTAAGATATCCATTACTTTTATCTTTCAACCATAACAGAACATCAAATTTGTGTCATCAACTTAATAATCTCTCGAAATAATATTGGATTCAAGGTGTAAAATTATTCTCCCTCTTCTGATTGGTCAGTCTTTGGAAGAAATGAAACATGGTCCCTAATTGGACAATTCAAAATAAGACCCAGCATGGTCTGAATACAGTATCACTAGTGACGTCAACCTGAGTTTCTCGGACCAATCCAGAATTTATTTATTTCACACAGTTATGTCACAAATTGTACCAGAAATGTGTTAGTCGAGTGTTATTCGTAGTACATATTAAAACAACACGTAGTTTAGCTAAAATTCACACTATACATAGGGTGTATTTAAATGATTTGTACAAAAACAAATATAATAACTATTTATTGAATAGATATATTCTAAAAGATTTAAGTGCATTTGATTCAGTAACGTTGTAAGTTTTTTTTAAACCTAAACAGTGGCTGAAATACAATAGTTTTAAACGAGATTGTACATCATCTGTTTTCGCCATACATTTTTTGCCTGGCTTAGGCTTGGTTGTAATGGCATCTGTTCATGAAAAAGCTAAGCGCCTAAAATGGGCTCACGAATGTGGATCAATCATTACAGTCCAAAAGACAATTTACACGTAAACTAAACAAAGCCGCACCAGACAGAAATCTTATCCAAGAGTGGGTAAAGAAGTTCATTGCTGAAGAAAGTGTGAGAAAAGGGAAATTCCCAGGTGGACCAAGAAATTCTCCAGAAAGAATCAATACTGTTCGGGAAACATTCACGAGGAGCTCTAAGAAGTCAATATGGAGAGAAGCGGCTAAGTTAAACACTGCTTACCCTTCTGTGCATAAAACCAAACAAAAAGTTTTAAAATCCAGGTCCTACAAAATACAGGTTATTCACCAACGGCATGAGAAAGATTACGCTACAACTCTTAACACCTGTCAAGAATTTAACGAAAGGACTGAGGGTAATGATCGCTTTCTTTCAAATCTCATTTTTGGCGACGGAGCAACTTTCCATGCTTTTGCTACATTAAACATTCGCATTATTTCAGAGACAAAACCGTTAATGGAGACTCTTAACTTAAAATATTAAAAGCGTTCTTTGTTCCTTCCGTACGATAAATTTCAGGTCTATTGCAACGCGCAACGTTTCATTAAGATGGTGCACCGCCTCATTTTGCTCATACTGCGCGTATGTTTCTGGACGAAACATTCCCAGGACGGTAGATTGACTGAGGACCTACGCAAGATGGCCAACTCGTTATCCGGACTTATCTCCTTTAAATTTTTATCTTTAGAGATACGTAAAGACACCCGCATATTAAAACAAACCGAGGGATATTAATGACCGAAAAATGCGCATCAGAGATGTCGTGGCATCAGTTCCTATAACTATTTTGGACAATGTTTCACTGAATTAAAGGGTAGATTCCTTTTAGCTATTGAAAATGATGAAAGGCATGTGGAGATTTACTAAATATCAGATACAAAACTTGAAACATTTTACTGAAATCATTTCCTTTTTACATTTCCTGAATGTATCAATTCAATAAATGCAATTCCTTTTGCAACATTCATTTAAATACACGCTGTACTTGCAAAAAATTGAAAAACAGTGATCTGGACAGGTCCGGACGACCTCTTTTAAAGCCTGGTTCTGACCGGTCCAATTGCATCATTAGTAGACACATTAATGAGAGAAGTGCAGGCCCCGCTTCCAGTAGGCAGAGACTTTTGTAAATGAGATGGGTTTGTCAAATGTGGCCCAAAATGGTGACAAACATTTCCAGACACCATTCCATGGTTATTCCGTGTATATATATATATATATATATATATATATATATATTATATATATATATATATATATATATATATTCAACTGCAAAGAACACGCAGTTATTTATACTGCGTGTTCTTTGCAGTTGAATGTATATAATGTTACGGCATGCGGGAGGTGCCCCCTTGGGGCATTGGTTTCTGCGAGTATGTAGAAGAATTACGGCATTTGGAAGAGTGAGGCCCATGGTGTAATGGTATCGCGTCTGACCGGCAATCGGAAGATCCCGGGTTCGATTCCCAGGTGGTTACCTCATTTTTTCATTTGTTTCGTTCTCTCTCTCTCGTCTTGCGCGGAATATCTCCTATACAAGCGTCGTTCTTTACGATATATATATATATAAACAAACGTTACCTTAATCAGAACTATTTTGCTAGTGGGTACATCCGACTTCACCATTCCAACAATAAGTCTTTCCTGCACCCAAGGCGCTTTCGAGGATATCCTAGTAGTTCCTAACCGGGCAATCCATAAAGCACGTCCTTGTCTGTTTCGAAAGAAAATTGCTAAAATTATCTGGTTTTTACGTTTAAAATGAAGAAGAGAAGTTGCAGTTTGAGTCGAATTTAGGATGAGGAAATGGTGTATACTTATAAGATCAGAGAATGGATAGAGTATCATTGAATGATGCCACGTTTTATGTTAGATGCTTCAGCCGATTTTTAATTTTATAATTCTGGGAAAATCTTCATAAATATATTGAATTGACTGAGTGGCGTATATTGAATTGATTAAATTAAGAATAATTGATGGGTCAATGGAAATTATGTTAAATCGCTAACTGTAATCAGTCAAGACGTTTTTCCTTACCCTTGGAAGCAGAGTGAGGTGGTGATAAGCCACGATGGATGGACTAAGGTCGCGTCGCACGAGTGGACCCCGTCTTTGAGAAGGGCCGCAACCCACGGCCAGTCTCCGCTTCCGGCTGTCCGGACGACGCGCTCTACGATGGCGTCTCTCGGAGGGACGTGCAATGGCCTCATGCCACATGCTGTGAGTAAGGGAATTGTTAAATTATATTACTATTTTTGTTTAATACTGTATGTTGGGCTTTTCTCACAGTGGGGACCTACTGATTTAATGCGGATTCCAAACCACGACACACCAAAGATGACCCCAAAGGAAGTTTTTTAAAAGATGAAATCTGAAATCCCAAAATCTGAGCCGGGATTCGAACTCTCCGATTTCAAATGTCTACTCTACAGACCACCCTAAATGACACTTTTAGAAAAACGATAGAAATTTTACTTGAAAAGTTGGACAATATTGATGTAAAAATATAAACAACATCCAGGAACCTCATTTCCCTACGACGTGTGGGTGAGTGTTCCTCAAGGGTCACCTTAGCCCGAGCATTAATAAGGTGAGTGGCCAGCTCACACCAACTCAGGCTCCAGCAGCTGGGAGCGAAATCACAGCCTCACCGCCCAGATTCCGACACTGATACCAGTGAGCTACAGGGAGCTCAAAAATATATTGTTAAAATATACCGTAGAGAAATGTCCACAACAGATAAAACACAGGCAAAATATTTGAATATATAATTGGAAATAGCGGAGACTTTTATGGAAAGACCGTCAGTTATGATTGGTCAATGATGGCCACTTGTTAACGTAGCGACTTCCCACGAACACATTTGAATCGGTTTCTCCATTAATGATGTACAAATAAGTTTTGGATCGAACAGTTCAACAGCTCGGGAAAATATCTTCGAATATTTTACGAGTTTGGCAGAATAATAATGATATGAACAATCGCAACGGGGTTCCCCCAACTGGAAGTAGGGGAACCAGAAAAAGTTTCCCACGAAAATCGGAATTATTTTCCCGAAAATTTGTTATTACTAGAAAGTAGAGCGAAAACGGGACTCGTTCCTCAACATCAGAAAAGCAAACTTAGAAACTGATAACTGCCAAAATTAAGAAGCTAATGCCTGCATTTGCCACAAGAGGGCGCTTTTAAAATCAGACTGCTCATTACAATTATAAATAAACATTGCTCAAGTTAATGAGTGGATGCGTGAAAATAGGCCAATACATTGACAAAAATGTAATGATGGGGTTGTTTAACCTCTGCAACATCTAAGGTCATATAACGGAGGAGACCTACTGCTTTACGTGGTATCCGAACCACGGGTCGCTACATAGTTTGGACGCGGAGAACGGTCTCCCATCTAATTACTCTCCGACTTAAAGTCGCTTAACTTCGTTGATCAACGGGAAGCAGTGTTACGACAGTGGCTATGACGTAGTCCAATGAGTACCAACTAATAAAATAAAAGTATTTCTATGCAAAATTAATTTTGTTTCCATTAATTTCAAAAGTTAGTCCTTAATTACTAAAATGTTTCACAGAAAACGAATAAGGAACAGGAGAGGAAGCGAACATTCTAAGGAAAAGGCAAAGAACGGAAAACGCTAACTGTACTCACTATGTATAACTATACACTCTGTACACTGTGAAAATAAACAATGACGTTCGTTGCTTTCTTACCAAGTTCAGAGCATGAGATAAACACAACTGTTCTTCGGGTGCAGTTCACGGAGTGGAACGTGATGTTACGCGTAAACACGTCCGCAATTTGAACGTAGCCAAGGCCAGGCACGTGATCAAACACGTCCTCAGTAACGACCTCCACCAAGTCAACGCCGCTGAAGCGTAATTGAAAGTGGGTTATTAGTGTTATTTGCAAGCTTGTTTAGTTAAGAGGTTTGTGCCGCGGAAACACGAACAACGATACACATACTGTATATAAACTAATACCAATAATGTTACCTACTTTGTTATGTATCTATTTACCTATAAATAGATAGATAAATAGATAGATAGATATTAAATAAGGTGGTTAATACTACACTATTTTGAAGTGAAATATCGAATGGAGAGTTGGTGCTGCGCCTCTTTTTCCATTTCACGCGTGAATTGAGTTTGAAAATTCGCCTTCTCACATTTCAAGTTAGTTCACATTAAACTTTCAAACCAAATCAAATATGATTCAGTGACCATAACCATGATCAAAAGTCTTCTCAACGACTCACTTAGCGCTTACAATACAATTTTTTTAAAGGTTCACTGCTAATATAGGTTGTACCAAAAAAAATAAATAAATAAATAAAAAAAATATATATATATATATATATATATATATATATATATATATATATATATATATATATATATATATGCACGCGCACACACACACACACACGTACCCATAAGTGAAGTTTGCACACGTAACTTCTGCCATATTGTGAACGAGTTGATTTGCCTCTGGAGTACTCAGTGTCTTGTTGATGTTATCGACGCAGACCCTGTACGGCTGTCCTGCTTCAGTGTACCTCAAAAGACCTTCTCGATTGTACTTAGTCCATCTGTCACCCTTGGCAGTGTCTCTATCCGTAGGAGTCGGTGTCAGAGATACTGGAATAATAGAATTAAGAGGTTAACACGCGCGAATCATTTGATTACGTAACGTGCGTCTGTTAAAAGCATTTTAAGCTTCATAAAACCGTATTTCAGTAATATGAAGAGCAAAGTCAACTGCAATCAAAGGAGTTCGAAAAGTATCTACCTAATGCGAATTACATTAATTACATTACATTAAAGTGCTTTTAACTCAATAGTGAACGGTTTGAACATTTATGATGATGTGGTTCCATAAATAAATGTATTTTACATCGGGTGAAGAGTTTCAATGTATTTCCCATTGGGTCGAAAAGACTTTTCGAACACAAACTGTAGGTTATTTGACAAAAGGTACTTCGACAAGCTCCGACTGTGAAACCAAATATGCGTAAATTTACTTAACGGTTGTCATCATTTGTGGGTAGAGTATTATTATCTAGTATTATATGATGCTGCATCATTCATTCATTCATTCATTTCACGTGATTAAGTGTGAAATTCATCCCCTACTATTTATTATAACAATAAAAACTATAATTATTTTTAGTTCGTATCACTTATATTAACTAAAGCTAAACATTTACTCCGTGTGTGCGTGTGTGCGTGTGTGTGCGTGCGTGTGTGTGTGTGTGTATATATAAGCATCACTATATAGTAATGGAGGAGCTTATGGAGGAGATTATAGACATCAATCGACCAGGGAAGAACTCCAGAGGGAGGGGGGGAAGACGTTAGGCAGAAGGCAAGGAATGCGGGAACTCCCGTTTCTCCTGTTACTGTCCTCTTTTGCCGATCTTTTTCCCGTCTCAAATACCCTGTGAACAGTCCAGCATTTTCTCAAACACACACTCTATTCTTCCCTACACATACTGTACATGCATTTTACACACTACACAGTCTTTTCAGTATTTATATGAAAAAAAGGCATCGTGAGCCTCGGAGACCTTGATTTTGTCTCTCCCCTCCTTGTATACTGAGGGGGGGGGGGGGGCATTTTTGCGGGCGCTCGCCCTTGACCCCTTTTTCCTACATAAAAAAAATCCTCCTCTCGCCTCTGTAATCCCTATACTTAATTAACCCATTAGTGCCCATTGGTAGAATTTCCTACCGACAAAATTGTTTGTCATTATTGCATCACTTTCTTTTATTCACGTGATTTTCGGTATGAGTCATTAATATGACGCGATCTTTTAGATTGCGTCATATCAATGACTCGTACCATTTTGAACAATGATATGAGGCAATCTAAAAGATTGTCTCATATCAATGACTCATACCGTGAATACAAGAAAAAGTGATGCAATAATGACAAACAATTTTGTCGGTAGGAAATTCTACCAATGAGCAGAGCTGGGCACTTGCGGCATATTTTGCGGTACTGCGGCACTGCGGTACTACCAAACTACCAAACCGGTACCAAACCGGTACGCGGAAATTTGAATGCGGTAGCGGTACTGCGGTACTTTCAGCGATCCTTTGCGGTACTGCGTTATGCGGTCCCGGTTTGGTAGTTTGGTAGTACCGCAGTACCGCAGTACCGCAAAATATGCCGCAAGTGCCCAGCTCTGCCAATGAGTACTAATGGGTTAAACATTTTTCTACATCATTTCATGGCATCTTCTAATAATACGTTAATAATAATAAATAAGGTTAATTTCAAAATAGCGATGCTACTTACAACATCCTTTTTCATCGGCTCCATTGGTGCAGTCATTGATACCGTCACACCGCTTTGACTGGGGCACGCACCCGAGCCCAGATCCGCACCTTAGGATGGAAAAGAAGAAACAATATTGTTTCCTTTGTATTATAGACGGTAAACGGGAAATGGCAGATGGCGTTTCATTAAATCAATCGAAAGAGCAAAGAAAAATGATATAAAATTCTCATAAACATTTTTTTCCCTTCTATCACAAACCGTTCACGCAGATGAAATTGCCTTTTTTTTTTTGTTGTTTTTTCATTTTATTTTGTTATCGATTCAAAGATGAGACAAAAAATAAATAAATAATTATTATTATTATTATTATTGTAGGTGACGAGGGGAAAGGCAATAAAGTGGGAAACTAGAGGAAGATAGTGGAACTTGAACCCGCGTCGCGTGGTTTCAGTCATCAGCATTCCTATACCGATCACGCCATCCAGAACGCCTCGCCCCCGACCCTTATGAAAAAAGGTTGGTTCAAACGAGACCAGTATTTACGTTGTTTCATTATTCTCCATTTAAGTAACTCGCTTTTATAAAGTATATGAATGCGTTTTAAGTGTAATAATAAGCGTACACTTAAATAGCGTATATACTGGTCTCGCTTGAACGAATTTTTTCTGCGGTTTTGGATGGCGTGATTGGTATAGGAGCGCTGACTCCGAAACCACGCGACCCGGGTACGATTCCTCCTAGCTCCCTCCTAGTTTCTAATTTACTACTTTCCTTTTTCCATCTTATTCAAGTGCGGTTATTGTGCTTAAATTTAGTTTTAATAATAATAATAATAATAATAATAATTACATTTTAAGTGATAAACAAGTTTTTCACAGGACTCCCGTGGTTCGATTGGTTGGAGATTGGATTCAGATTCTGAAGGGTCCGGGTTCGATTCCCACCTTTGCTATGGTTGGAGTTGGATCGGCCACCTATACCGTGATTACCCGGGTTCAAATAACTCGGGAGTTCACTCCCAACTCCTTCCGTAAGGGGAAATAGAGGCTCCGGATGTTACCAGTTACCGCATTTTTGTGAGTACAGGTAACTGTTTGGTTTACCGTTGTAATACCTTAATTATTAATTGAAAGAGACTCACTAACGGTAATTAACCAAATTAACTACTCTAAAC
This sequence comes from Bathynomus jamesi, assembly GCA_023014485.1. NCBI lineage: Eukaryota > Metazoa > Arthropoda > Malacostraca > Isopoda > Cirolanidae > Bathynomus > Bathynomus jamesi. Next base: position 60,853 of record JAJOZX010000354.1, read on the forward strand.
AAACGCCGTTATCACTCTACATTCAGCTGCTCAAACCTTAATTAATTCTGAGAGAGAGATCTCGGGAAATACGAATCGGCAGCAGTCAACAAAAAAAAAAAAATCTTTGTATTTGAGGGGTCGCGCGTCTTAAGGTACTTAAGCGCCACCACATGCGAAACCGTGTTTTTGATGGATATCGCTATTTTCACCCTTCCTCTATCGTGTGGTTTGGGTTATAATGACCTTACGACATTAGAAATATGATTGAAAACCTTATGAAGCGAACTACTTTTTTCACCTCTATCGCCAGCCAAAAGTTCACCCAAAGTTCGGCACAATAAGAAAATAAAAAAATAAAAAAAAATAAATATAAAATAAGAAAATCTATTCCAAAAACTCATCAACATCTTCATTAGCATATTTAGAACTCTAATTTAGCAAAAAATGAACGTTCTAGCTCAATTAATAAAAGAGATACTATTGCCAGAATATTGCTGGACTTTGGAGTCGATTTCTGGCGAATTTTAATTTTGGCGCTTAGGTACCTTAAGACGCGGGACCCCTCATTTGGTATTATGCATAAGATTTATATTAATGAGTGTTTGGGTATGAGTCACTGAGAAGTGGATGGGCATCGAAAGATTGCGTTCACGTAAGACGAATTCCAATGAAGAGCAACTCCCTTCTACATCTAGTCTCAAATTTTAGGTTAAAATTCTCTTAATTAATTGTATTTCGTCTTTCTATAATAAAAATATTCCGAAATATACGTCACTCGGGCGAAGACATCACGAGAAACGCAGTTTCGTTCTAAATCACTCGCTTTTGTCCGTGGTGGCTCAGTGGGTAACACCGTTACCGGAGGTCATGGGTTCGAACCCCGATGATGCTGGTAATAATAATATAGGAGTTAGAGCAATGAACCGCATTAGTTGGTATAGCGCCGTGCTAGTTTTTGGAACGTCCTCACTCATTATTATTAGTCCTCACCTGAATCCCTCCGGGGTGCATTCCGAGCACTGATCTTCGTCGGACATGTCCTCGCAGTCAACGACCCCGTCGCACACGCGTTCCGGCCATCCCATCACGCGCAACTCGCGAGTGCAACCTGAAACGAGAATCGAAAGAACAAAAGAGTCGTAACATCGTCGTCGTCATCATCATCAGTAGCATCCAAGAAAGTGGTTACCTCTCTCTCGTTGCGTCGCGTCGACTGCGTCACGCAACGTCACTCGATCAATGACATTCTAAGGTCATTGATAAGACTAAAAATCTAATTTGCTCATTAACATTTTAGTTTTATTTATTAACCAAAAAGTTTAATCCTTCGAAAAAAATAAATCTTTCGTCGAAGAAAGAAGAAATTCACGAGATAAAAATCAAACTTCGTCATTTCTTTGTACAGATACAGAACACGTTATTTTCCACATTTGATACCAGAGAGATACAGTCGTTGTAAATGAAGAATAAAAATAGACTTTCAATTCCATATTGCGCGTATAGATGTTTAACTCTTCATACTTCCAGTTAAATTATGAAGGCATCGATGATTTTATATATATGAGAGAGAGAGAGAAGACTAGATGTGTGGCTCAGGACGGTACCAGATGAGCCGGGTGTACCTGGCTGTGTGGTGGAGAGCGCAAGAGCATCCACCACCAAGCCAGGCCTAGAGGCGGAGCCACCAGCTTGACCTTCTTGTGAAGAGAGACCAACGCACAGAACTACAAGAAGGTTAACGATTTATATATATACAGGGAGGTAGACGGGGGGAGGGGCTAAGGGAGCTTCAGCCTCCCCCGAAATAAAGTCATAGGTTTGATATTTTTGTGCATTTTTTAAAATTATAAGTAAGTAGGCCATGCCAAGTACGCTCAACACAGGTTTAATTATTGTAATACATTTATTAATGTTTTTATTAATTTACACACTTTTAATATACAGGGTGGCGCAAAAGTCGCGCATCATAGGCATTTTCAGTTTTGACTATAATATTTTTTTTCTTTTACGTAGGGGATGGCTGCGAAATTAACAATAGACGAGAGGGTGAGCTTGGTTTTAATGCATGGAATACCAGGTACTACAAATCGATGAATCGTACAGAATTTAAATTCTGTACCGATTCATCGATTTGTTGTATCTGGTATTCCATATATTAAAAACCAAGCTCACCCTCTCGTCTATTGTTAATTTCGCAGCCATCCCCTACCTAAAAGAAAAAAGTAATATATTATAGTCAACACTGAAAATTCCTATGATGCGCGACTTCTGCGTCACCCTGTGTGTGTGTGTGTGTGTGTGTGTGTGTATAACTTCAAGCAGAGCTGGGCATTTGCGGCATATTTTGCGGTACTGCGGTACTTGCGGTACCACCGCAGACCGCACTACCACCCCGGGCCCCCATAACGCAGTACCGCAAAGGATCGCTGAAAGTACCGCAGTACCGCTACCGCATTCAAATTTCCGCGTACCGGTTTGGTACCGGTTTGGTAGTGCAGCAGTACCGCAGTACTGCAATATGCCGCAAGTGCCCAGCTCTGTCAGTATAAGGCTATAACTGCAGAGCTGGGCACTTGCGGCATATTGCGGTACTGCGGTACTGCTGCACTACCAAACCGGTACCAAACCAGTACGCGGAAATTTGAATGCGGTAGCGGTACTGCGGTACTTTCAGCGATCCTTTGCGGTACTGCGTTATGGGGGCCCGGGGTGGTAGTGCGGTGGTACCGCAAGTACCGCAGTACCGCAAAATATGCCGCAAATGCCCAGCTCTGGCTATAAGCCCCTTCCGAAAAGAAATTCAGGATATACAGTATATATATATATATATATATATCAAAATTAGCTGATTCTTAACACATTAGTGCCCATTGGTAGAATTTCCTACTGACAAAATTGTTTGTCATTATTGCATCACTTTCTTGTATTCACATGATCTTCGGTACGAGTCATTGATATGACGCAGTCTTTTAGATTGCGTCATATCAATGTTAAAAACGGTATGAGTCATTGATATGACGCAATCTTTTAGATTCCCAAATCGACCCATTTTCAGTGAATAGAATATTTCCTTTTAAAAGGAAATATTCTATTCATTGGAAATGGATATCAATGACTCATACCGAAGATCACGTGAATACAAGAAAAAGTGATGCAATAATGACAAACAATTTTGTCGGTAGGAAATTCTACCAATGGGCACTAATGGGTTAATTTCTCTTTCACTCATTGCAATAATGATGACATTAATATGACTTACAAACGTTATTCCTCATTTAAAACATTCGTATTTATAAATTGTCATTAATTTTTTTTTTTAATTAGTTGACGTTACTTTAAACAAATGCCCAATCTATTTTTGTACTCTTAGTTTATCTGATTTTATGTTTTGTTTAATGACACTATAGGGCATAGGCGATAAGAGTAAACTTTTGGGGTTGTTTAAGCTCCTCCTAAGACCTACAGCCTTTCGTGGGATCCAAACCACTATACCCCACCGAGAGAAACGCCATATTCGCCGAAATCTTTAGTCCGAACCGAAATTCAAACCCGGAACCTTCGGGTAAAAGGGCCCGGCCCTTTTACCACCAGCCAACTCTGACGGGTAAACATTATAGTGAAATGAAGTAAATTGTATCACTTTTCCTTATAGAATTAAAGGAGTGAAAATTGATTTTGAAAGCCCAGTAGCTCAGTCGTTACGATAGCGGACTTTGAGCGGTGAGGCTATGGTTCGCTCACGCCTGCTGGCTCCTGGTTTGGGTTAAGTTGGCCGCTTTCCCCGTTAATGCACGAGCTACGGGTGATCCACGGAGCGCACCCATCCCCACATCGTGGGGAAACGAGACTCCTCCTGCCTGAAATTTAATCGTGTTTTGTGCGGTCAAGAATTTAATTTTGTGTTTTGTTCGGTGAAGGAATGAAATTCTTCTCTGGTTTCCTTGCCTCGATCTTTTCTTGCAATATAAATAACTACTTATTGATTCCCACATTTCGTCAGAGGTCTGCAACTGCCTTGTGGGTTTTTTTTTTTTAATGATGGCTTACTTTCTTCATAGTTAATTTATTAATTTTTCTGAAGTTCTTTTACTATAATTCGCATTTCATTTCGTTATATATATATATATATATATATATATATATATATATATATATATATATATACACACACACACACACCTTACAACCTTACCTTACAAAGGTTCCGCGCGATGATTTCTCATTTCGCGAAGTTCAAGCTTGTCGCCCCTCCTCTCGAGTTGGCCTGGTGAAGTAGTGAGTTGGATTCTTGCACTCTCCACCTCACATAGCCAGGTACGCCCGGCTCATCGGGGATTGTTCTGAGCCAGGCGTCTAGTCTTCTTTTGAAGATTTCCACTGCAACTCCCTTCGTGTTTCTTAGGTCTTTGGGCAACTGATTAAACAGTTTTCGTCCTCTCACTACAAAACTATTTTCTTTCAGGGTTAAGGATGTTCCCTGTCTCGCCTTCAATTTGGGAATACGACACAGTCTACCGCTTCTACTTTCCACCGTTGTTTGGGGAGTTATGGGATTCAGAGTAAGATTAGGGACTAGTTTCTCCATTATTTTCCAAGTGTAAATAATGGTGTATCTCTCTCTTCTCCTTTCCAGTGAATATAGGTCTAGTTCTCGTAACCTTTCCCAGTAATTTAGTTCTTTGCACCCATTGATCTTGGCTGTGAAGCTTCTTTGGATCCCCTCCAGCTGTCTAATGTCTTCTTTTTTATATGGGGAAGTTAGGACCGAGCAGTATTCTAATTTGGGTATGATCAGGGTTTTCAGTAGAGGAATCATTACATTCCTATCCCTTCGTTTAAAGGTTCTCAATATCTGACCCGTTATTCTCTTTGCTCTGTTTACTGCTATCTTATTTTGTGTTTCAAATTTCGCATCATCTGTCATTACAACCCCTAAATCTCTCTCTCTCTTATATATATATATAAGATATTTCGCTTTTATCAATTATTTTTGTATATTTATATTTGAGCAATAAAATAAATTAGACTGAATTTAGCATTTCTCGCTAATAAATTCTTGTTCCCGTCTTGAAAATAAACAGAAATTGCTCGCGAATTCCGGATGCCAAATCTTCATCTTCGAAATCACGTTAACTAACGAATATTTCCCGGATTGATGATAATTATAAATGTTTAAAATCAATTACGGTAAATGTCTCCCGAAACGATTCGAATTCCTTATCAAAAACTTGTATCAATATTCTTTCATCTCTGTTGCGGTAATGAGATGAAGCGAATAATGGTCTTACAGAAAATGGAGCCGTGATTCTGCAAATGACTCGGGCTATTTGAGGCCCCCTTCAGATTAACCTCGTAAATTTGAATGAGCAGTCATATTAAAGGGGTTTCTAGTTAGGCAACGTTTTGGCGGTTTCCGAGGAGGACTCTTGTATATTCATTAAGAAAATAAATTTAAGCGGTAATAACTCGCCTAGAGAGAAATTTCCGTCTTCCTCCTCGCTGAGGAACGCTCGAAAATGTGGCACGCGAATGTCTCGGTTCGGCGTGTCTTCAAATTTACGCTTGAGTTACGATGAAGAATACGTTTGTTTAAAAAGTTTGTTAATAATAATTTCCACGTTTAAAGACTCATACTTTTGCGTATTAACTTCAGTCCTCGGTAAATTGTTTGGTAAATGTCGTGTACTGTTAAATATTAGACAAATTTTGCCTTTGTTGGAAGAGTGATCTCTAATAATACCAATTAACCGTAACGATGAACTGTTATCAGAAAAATCTATGAAATATATTATGGCCAATGATATTAATTAAATAGCAAACACATTTATATATATATAATTTTTTAGTATACATTTTAAATATGGTAGCTCAGTGGTTACGGTAGCGGGCTCCGAGAGAGAACGCTGTGGCTCGCTCTCACCTGCTGGTTCGTGGGTTAGGTTGAGTTGGTCGCTTATCCTGTTAATGCTCGGGCTATTGGGGTACACTCACCCCAACGTGTTGGAGAAATGAGTTTCCTGGATTTTACCTTTTTACCTTTTAAATATGTTTGCATTCTAATCAATATTGGCCAAAATATTAAGAGTGGTACTTACAAAGAGTAATTTAGTTCTTAACCTATTGTAGAAAGTATAAAGAGGAAAGTTTCATCTTTTGAGTTAAATAATAAAAAAATACATTTTTACTTTCATGCAAACAAATAAGAAATTGTTCATTTTAGTTTTAATCCTCTTATAAATGAAATTGCCCTGAAGGCTACCTCCTCAAAAGTTAATCAGAGCGCGAATTCACCTGGTTTCGCTGTACATCCTCCACCTTCCTGAAGGAGAGGAAAGTCCTCGCATTGCAAAAGGTTCCTTAGTCTGGTCGGTAACCTCATCCCGCAGGGGTCCATCACGTCTTCGCAGAAGTCCCTACAAGGAAGAACCATTTCATCTTCGAACGTTCCGCGAGGCGTCGGTTGGGAGTACTTGCGACAGTCTGGTTGCAGTGCCTCACACAGGAACTCGAATGCCAGAGTGTGGCACTCTGAATCTATGACTTCCCTGCGGACGAAAATGGGTCAGCAAAGAATTCTTGGAATTCTTTTGAATGCGTTTTATTACGTAAATGGGTCAAATTTCGAAAATTTAAAAGTGCTCCCTTCGGCCGGCCGCACACAGGATCGTCTTGCGACTCACGACTGACGACTTGGCTCGTCGTCACTTTGAGTCGTCACGACGAGCTAAGTCGTCAGTCGCAAGACGATCCTGTGTGCGGCCGGCCTTAATGGTAAACTGTACCTTAAGTTATTATATTTACCTTATGGCAATTAAATCTGCTTCGATCGCTTGTAGATTTTTATGTCCAAAAAGGTTGGGATAGGTTGTGATGTTGTGATGTAATGAAGAACATAACTTCAGATTGAGAGCGGTACAAACTCGAGGCGCAGGAGTGGTTGTCGAAGACGTTGTTGCTCGGGGTTGAGTCTCGCGAGGGTTGAGGTCAAATGCCGCGTTGTGGGGTTTTCCAGAGATCTCCACGTTATAGTTTTCTAAATGGGGCGGAAGAGCGCTTGAGGGGACGCGTTCTAAAAAAGGGGAAAGAAAACGCCCTCAATCTCGACAAACGAGATTCCACCTTTACCAAAGACCACGACGACACGTTTCAGTAACACGTTGATTAACTTGAGTTAACTTTTTAACACGTGGATCAATTTACTGGTTTTATTCTGGTTAGTGCCAGACGACTTTTTGATATCTCAGAAAAGACCCTTCCGCACGCAACCAAGGTGTAAATTCGGTTAGAACCCGTTAGATGAAATGTTAATTCTATAAATATCAATACACTTTTAACCAACTCATGGTATTTTAACCTAACCTAACTCGCGTGACACGTCTATGACACGTCTTACCAGTCTTGGCAGAAGCATCACAACGAGGGGGTCTCTTCTAGGACTGAATAAAATCGTCTGGCTTTAACGAGAACAAATTAGCTTAAAGCGCCAAAAATAAAGTTTTTGAACTTAAAATTTAGTGGAGGCGAGACAAAAAAATTCCACCTTGCGGGAACAGACGAACGAGCCAAGGTTGCGTCAATAACCCCAAAAAGAGAAAGGAAATTTAATGGCTGACTTTCCATTAGGGTAAAAAGTTGCCAATAGTCGCGCATCGGTCCTAATATCGCGCATTTGACTTAAAAAAAAACTCCCCACAAAATACTGTTACAGTGAAGGAAATAAAACTGATGTGAAACGTAACTTCTAGTAACTTCTAGTAACTTCGTTCACATCCATTTTATTCCTTCACTGTAACAATATTTTGTGGGGGGTTTCTTTAAAGTCAAATGTGCGATATTAGGACCGATGCGCGACCATTTGCAACTTTACCCAACCTGATTTTCTTTTATTTTTCTCTCTACACAATTATTTATGAACACATCTTTAGTTCTTTCAAGTAATTTCACTTCAAAATGTTAACATTATTTATTGTATGATAATAACTTTGCAATAATAATAATAATAATGTTTTGGAGTTGCTTAACGTGTTTAAAAAGGTCATATGAAGGAGGGGAGACCTACACCTTTACGTGGGATCCGAACCATTTAAGGGTTACTACATCAACTGAAAGAGGAAGACGGCCACCCATCCAACTAGTGAACAGACCCAACGTAGCTGAGCATCGTTGATCAAACGGGAAGTGGTATTGCGATGTGGGCAATAATAACTGAAAATAATATTATATATATATATATATATAAACTTGTGGGTTTTTTCAAGATTTCAGCATTTTTGGCAGACTACTTCTTAGAAATGTTCACAGACATTTGCATTTCACTTATCCACTTCAGGTTAATGGGATTGTACAGACCATTGATATCGACTTTCAAAGTACTGAGCTGACGCTTAAGGTTGCGAATGGCATCAGCAAACAAACGCAACGCCACACCGAATGCGGCGCTTGCGATACGAGAGTTGCTGCCTTCTTTGGATACCACGAAAACTCTCGAGGCAACGGTGATATCACATCATGATAAAAATAGGAATACAACGTTGCAACTAACATTTCTCTTCTTGGACAAATCATGCTACACTTACGTTTTCTTTATGCTAAATGTGCTAAAAAATCCTGCATGAAAAACACTACGACTTTCGCAACACCCTTATATATATATATTTGTGGGGGAGGTTGATTAAATTTATTCAGGATCGGCTTTGCCCATTTATCTACCAACCAAAGGAAGAATAAATAGCTGGGTAAGCTGCACGGCGGCTGACCTTGCCAGGAATCGAACCCGGGCCGATGGATTCGTTCGTAGTCAGCGACGCTAACCAAAAAATAGCAAAATAGTAGCAAGGAAACACTGTACAGTGTAAATAATAGGTGAGCATAAATAAATACAAATAAATAAATAAATAAATTAAATAAATAATTTCCTTTATACGTGAAGAGGGAATGTAGCGTAGAAATTAATTTTTCACCCCTTCTTATTCTTTGACACTCTCGCTGGGAAGGAATATCTTTTCAACGCCAAATTTATGCCTTAGCTTATAATGAACTGAAGACGTTAAATTACCCTATTAAAAATTCCATAAAACTAGTCTACAAAATCATACTTAAGAACAGTCAAAGTACTTCCCTTGTGGAGACTTCAATCTATCACTTTGTCGTAAAACAAAAATAGAAACTTAAAGTCGGTTAAAATGATTTATCAGTCTTTTTGGATAATGATCATTAGTCGTAATTTAATAGTTAACTGATATTTTCTTTCGTTCGTTTAATCTTTAACTGTTTCCTAAGGCCAGCCGCACGCAGGATCGTCTCGCGATTCACGATTGACGACTTGGGTCGTGATGACTGGAGTCGCGTGTGATTTACATTGACAGAACAGAATCGAGTCGCGGTCGCTGCAGTGTGCGACTCGAGTCGTCAGTCATCAGTCGCGAGACGATCGTGCGCGCAGGCGGCCTGTTTCATGTTGATTTTTGGTTATTAGAAGTTGGGTTTTAAGTAACGCTTTGTAACGCTTCAATGTATGTCTATAAATAATGAGTGAGGAGGACCAGAAATTGGCGCAGTGCTCAGGTCAATTAATTTTCCTCATTCCGCTAACTTCGTTTTACTAACAGCATCATCATCATCGGGGATCCGAACCCCTAACCTCAGTGTGTTCATTTCGCTTATAGGAAAAGGGCGTTACTACCCACTCACAGCTACGGACCAACGTTGCCACTCCTTGAAAAATTTGCCTAGATCTTGAAAAATGACTCGACAAAACAATCGGTATAAATGTGTACTGCAGCCTGTTTTTATTTTAATTTAAAGTTCTAATGAAAATAATCACGCAGTAGCAGATTAGCAATACCTTGAAAATTTTTATCCATCTAGAAAAAAGTCTCGTGCACGTCTTGAAAATTTTGTTTTTCACGAGTAGCAACGTTGCTACAGACTCTGGCTTGGCTTATATACTGTATAAATACGCTTTTATGTCGCGTATCGATGGTAATATCCGAAAACCTTGTAAATATCAAAACCAAAATTTTTAAAAAAGGAAAAACGTGAATGCAGTCTAATGTACTGAACATTTGAGGCCCTCCAAGGAAGAAGTGGCTAAGATATTTCGCAATTTCGTGGCTAAGTAATTCATTGAAGATATTTCTTCGAAATATCGTCAAAATTTAAAAAGTTAAAAAGTTATGTCACTTTCAAATTTGGAAAACTTTAACTGCGTTTTCTGGCGTTTTTTACCTTTGTCGCTTAGCCACTTCTTCCACGGAGGGCTTCATTTACTCGCGTTTGAAATCTAATTGTTACAATGAGAAAAAAACAAAAATAGAGTCTATTTTATGTATGATTATCTATGTCCCAACACGAATTACAGCGAAAAACTACATATACAGTATATATATATATAATATATATATATATTATATATATATATATATAATTATATATATATATATATTTATTATATATATATATAATATATATATATATATATATATATATATATATATATATATATATATATATATATATATATATATATACCCTCTCAGAGGTCCAGAGAGGCCAGGGCAACTTCCAACTTTTGAGGCGCACAGCTAAACCCAATTATTACTTTCACTGCAAAACATATTCAAACCTGAACGTTTCTAAATTTGAGGCCCCCCTTGAGCTTGAGGCCCAGGCCAAATGGCCCTCCTAGCCCCCCCTCCCTCTGATAGGCCCTGTATATATATATAATTTATGGGAGGTGGCGCTCATACGAGTGTCTGGAATATCACTATCAGTATGAATATGGAAACGTACACGAAGCTTAAATTCTCTTAAAAAATGGGGAAAGACTAATTATATTTTTTATTTTTTCTCTCACAGGATTTTTATTTTAGCAAAATACGTTTCAAAAGCAATTATTGACACACACACACACTAATATATATATATATATATATATATATATATATATATATATATTGTTTTCATCAGTCCTTTCTTATCTCATTATTTTTTATCTTTATTCATTGCTTTGTCGAAACAACGAACAGGTTTCGTGATTCTATTTGATAAGGTTTTTGTTTTCAGCGGACACAATGACACATTGACAGGCAGATTGGAACGCATCACCAACCCTATAATCTCTATATTGTATCCTACATTATTTAACCTTTTCTAACGTATCGTTTATCCTAATGTTATTGAACGAATTTTTACCTAACCTGACATCCATCCGCAAGAGGGCGACGTTAGTCCAATAAAAGTTCGTTCTTTCCTTCGTTCACTGATTTTGCGGCCTGAATTTCGTCGCATCGATTTATTACATCGAACTTTATTGAGAAATTCGAGGGATTTTGAAACGTTTTTGTGACGTTGCAAAGCAACGTTTTCAACGTTTCAGTTTACGTCAACCTTTTTTTAAATCTGTTTCCAGACATTTAATATTATTCTTGACCTTTTTAGCGAAGACGCTTTAATCGATTCAATCGAGGATTGTCCCCAAGAAATGGGGAGGGGATGCAGTGACGAGCTCGCTGGGCGTAATGTAATTAGTTCGACCTAGTTCCCCTTTTAAAGGGGCTTTATATTTCCCGGTTGGTGGCGTTACCATTTCAATGCCCTCTGGTGGACAAGGGAAGCTAAACAGATCACCCAACTAACGCTTTAGCCAGCGTCCGTAGCTCAGTGGATAAAACCCTTTCCTTATAAGCTAAGTGAAGACACTGAGGTCGGGGGTTTGACTCCCAATGAGGAGTTAGCACAATGGGCCACATTTTCTGGCCTAAGCGCCGTGCCAGTCTCAATCCGTCATCGCTCGTCGTTGTTACACTTTAATCGTAAATTTAAAAAATGAATATAAAATAATGTCGATTTTCAATAATTGTTTAAAGTAAATAATTTGAATTTTGTTTGAAATGAAACGCGAGAGAACAATTTATGAATTGTAAGTAATCAATTTTAATTTGTCCATTCATTCCGAGGGTAATTTCCCTCATTACGTTACGATTAAAGGGAGAACTCCCCCTTTATATTTCTACGCCGGATATTAGCATCGTCTTCCGTCAACGTAGAAATGGGTCCCTAATAGCGGACAACTCGCTTTGTATCTTTCGAATAAAGTACATCAGTTAATGGCATCGATAATGACCGTGATCTCACCTTGTATTTCGACACTGTCTTCGTCGATGATAATGCCCGACAAAGCGTTCGAATTTTGTCGACGGATTTCCGACATTAAAACTAGGGACAGGTCGGAGGCGTCCATCTTTAGACGAAGGTGGTTGATATGAAGGTTGAAATGAACTATGAGCGAATCGTCAGTGCCTCTGAAAAATAAGGACGATGAAACGTTTCTAGAGAGAGACACGACTGTAAACAGTACAGTACATTAAAAAAAACCCTGTTTAATCAATTTAAAGAATTTGTTTTGATTTTTGATTAAAAAAATACTTTATTAAAATTTATAAAGTCCAATTTGGTTAAAATCTAACAAAATAAATAATATAAAATAAATTTTGTTTAGATTAAACATATACGCGATTATATTTACTTGCAATTAATCATTTTAAAATTTCCCACATGACCTCAACAAACCCACTTCAAAGTGAATAGTGAGGCTGTTAACGCGTTTAATCTAAACACAAATTTATTTAACATCAATTATACCTTAGTTCAGTTTTAACAAAAGTAAACTTTATAATTTCCAACACATTTTTATAATTTGTTAGCGTAAAATCAAACCAATCTCTTTGTTTAAATTATAGAGTTATTTTGAGTGTAAATAGGAAAAAAAATTACAGGGTGAACAAAAAAACATCGTTTGTAAATGAAAATTCCGTCTGCTTTATTTTTCTCATTTCCGAGATTTTATTAATTGTTAGAAATATAAATTCAATATTGATAGAAAAGAAATCAATGAATTAAGATAGTAATTAATACCTTTAAATCCATCACACCTTTTGTAGAAAGTTTTAAAATATTCATATTAAAACGGACCTCCAAATTTTTTTTCAGCTATTAATACACACACACACACACACACACTTGGTTCCACTATTTAAAAAAAAATATATATATGAGAGAGAGAGAGAGAGAGAGAGAGAGAGAGAGAGAGAGAGAGAATGATTTGGGGTCTTTTTAACTTCTTTCGTAACATCTTAAAAAGGTCATATAACGGATGGGACCTACACTCCTACAGCCTTAAAGTGGGAGCCAAACCACTGATCACAACATCATCTGAAAACACCAACGATGGTCACCCATCTAACTACCGAACAGACCCAACGTCGCTTAACTTTACTAATCTAACGGGGTCAATGGGTTGACGAGACAGAGGCGAATAATGAGTGAAATTAATGAGTAAATGAGTTTTTTTTACCCGATAACTTTTGTATGGTCTCTCTCTCTCTCTCTCTCTGTGTGGATCATTTTAAGAAAAGGTTAGACCAAATCTTGCACACTATTTGAGTGTGTACAAAATTTTCCCTGGCACCCGTTGCCATTGGTACCTCCTCGGTATGGGCCGTAAGGCCTTTTGAGGTACTTCTTTTCCTTGTAACTCCTTGTAACCCTCTCTCTCTCTCGTTTTACAAATGGAGTAAATCCGATTATTGAAGATGAAGACATTTCCTTTTTTTAAAAGTAAACATTACAAATTATTTAAATAAAAATTAAGATTTAAAAAGAAATTTTACGATCTTAAAACTTTCCAACTTTTATTTTTTATTTTTTAAATATTTTTATGGAAATGAATCGAAAGAATTTCGGGGAATAAGTTTATGTGAAATAATAACAGGAAATAAAACTTTAAAAAAAAAAAATAATTGAACACAATCAAATAAAAGCGTAATAAACACTCAAATAAAAATATTAAAATATTCTTTTCACAAACTTTGGAATGAGGGAAGAAAAATGTCGAAATGAGCATAAGCAGAATTTTTCTTCAGGTAAAAAAAAAAAATGTCGAGAAATTAAAATGAATTTGAAAATAAATTGGCGACAAAAAGTTTTTAAAATGTGAGAAATTATAATTTTTCTCGATACCCATAATTGTTTACCATTCTAAACCCATTTCCTATTTGTGGGGTGGGCACAGTCCTCGTGCGGGGCATCGGGGAAATAAACCATTGACCACGGTACCTTTCCCCGAGCAAGCTGCGTCTCCGAGGAGTAAGAGTGACAGACCAGGGCATCATACTAAATGTAATACCCACCATACGAACGTGGGTATTGAATAAATATAAAATTTCTACTTTCTTTTACAATATCCAAACCTACGTAAGTCAAAAGATACAAATATAACTTTAAAATCTACAGAAACCGATTTTAATACGTAAAATTTCTGGCAGGAAAATGTGAATATGTCCTTCGTTTCCTTACGAAGGTCTTCGAAATTGGGGTTTCTTCGTGGGATGCGCCCCCTTAAACCTTCGGACTTATTGTATTTCAAATTTAATCGGACAGAATTTGATTTCATAATTTCGTCTCTCTCTCTCTCTCTCTCTCTCTCTCTCTCTCTCTCTCCTCTCTCTCTCTCTTCTCTTCTCTCTCTCTTCTCTCTCTCTCTCTCTCTCTCTGAGTGCGTCTTTCACCATATATATATATATATAATATATATATATATATATATATATATATAAAGTTTAAAGGACGTAAGCACTTGTCTAAATCGGCCATATATTATATAAGGATATTCGTTGTCATAACGAATGGCATAAAACGACAAGTGAAGCGGGAAATTAAAATAAAATCACTCGCAAAAACTATAAAAACAATTTTTATATTTACGAATTTATTTTTAATAAGGGAAAAAAATTCTCGTATGTTCTGAAATAAAAAGAAAATAACACAAAGGATATATACATATATGAATTCAGTGATTCATATATGTATATATTTTATATATATATGAATTCGGTGATTCGGCAAAGGAGATTTGTGAGAGAATATATCAAAATGGCTGTAATGCGAGCAAAAGCCGACTCAATTGTGTTTACTTTTTCCATTCGGCCTCGAAAGGACGACATTTGCAAACATTTTGATGATTCCCTGGCTCAATATTCCAGAAGAAAGGACCAAAGCGTGTTAATTAATAACTCACGCCATTATTATTATTATATATATATATATATATCGAACTAGGGACACACTCATTGTGAATGCTCGCGCTCTTTCTCTCTGATTCGTAACACTAAAACAAGTCATGAAGAGAGGAATCTAAATCACAAATAGGAGAAGAGAAACAAAAACTTTCTCTAACGGCCAATAACTAAAACATAACCATGGCATTTCCCAAGGGGAGATAGTGACCATCTCGTCCGTTCGAACGATCCTTTTCGGTTGAAGAACTTGAAAACGATCAACCAACCAACCAACCATTCTGAAAATGACCTCAACCTTAGATCTTGATAGAAGCTTCTCTGTTCGACTAACCTTTCGAGGTCGACGATTTCGGACCGAATGAAAGCTTTTTTGAACACTGAACTCCCGTATATCATATCGAGTCGCCCTTTATACTCTTGTAGGGTGGCTCTGTACGTAGGACTGCGTCTCTCCTCAAGGTCTTTCGTCCAAAGTGGACCGTTAACGCGAAATACCCCCTTGTATACCCTCTCATGGGGAGTATTTTGTCCGATGAATTGATCTGAAAAGTAAAAATAAATATTTTTATAACGAGGAAAAATATAAATTTAAATAAACATTAATTATTTCATTGTAATTATAATTATTTATAATAATTATAATAAAATGGAATTAAGTAATTAATTTAATTATCATTACATTTTTTATTCGGTGAAAACGATTATAAAAAGTTTATTTTTACATTTGATTCGTCTTCAAAAATGGAAATAATATATATACATATATATATATATATATATGTGGGTGATTATAAAAACCGATATATTTGTGTCGCCTTGGGGAGGGAATACAAGCTGTTGGTGCATCTTGCTTCTGAAGAATCACGCACCCAGGATGATGATAAGCGAGTGTGTGCGCAATACAGACTAACGAAAATGGAATAAGGAATGGATAGGAATTTGGGTATTCTTTGGACTATGACAACACGGAGCACTGTTGCTTTTAGGCAGGCCGCACACAGGATCGTCTTGCGACTGACGACTTGTGCCGTGACGACTCAAGTCGCGTGTGATTTTACATTGACAGATAATAGACCTCCCGCCCCCTACCTCTATCTTAAACGAAGGCGCAAGTGATTAAAAATTTAAAAAAATAAAAAATATTATTCCTTTGAGTTAATTATTTAGATTATAGATTATCACCGATAATTTTTTTTTTAAAAATCGATATATATATATATATATATATATATCGATTTAAAAAAAAAAAATTATCGGTGATAATCTATAATCTAAATAATTAACTCAAAGGAATAATATTTTTTATTTTTTTAAATTTTTAATCACTTGCGCCTTCGTTAAGATAGAGGTAGGGGGGCGGGAGGTCTATTATCTGTCAATGTAAAATCACACGCGACTTGAGTCGTATATATATATATATATATATATATATACAGGGTGGGCGGAAAGTAGCTCCCTATTTTGGATTGGTAAAAAAATACGTATATTATCCATTTATTTCAGAAGAAATAATATGAAAAGGTAGGCATACATGGTAGGTTTTCTCTAAAATTCAATGTGGGCTCCAACTCTTTCCACCAGCTTCTGGAGCCGCCCAGGAATGGCGTCCACTGACTTTAGCAGGAACTCCGGCGGGATGGAGGACATGATTTCCCGAATTCGGTCCTCCAGTTCTTCCAATGTCCTCGGTTTGGTGCGGTAGACTTCTTCCTTTACCCACCCCCAAAGAAAGAAGTCGCACGGTTACCGCTGAAAAACGGCAGAATCGGTTCAGTGTAACGGTGTGGTGTGGTATGACCTCAGATCAGGTTGTGGGCCCGTTCCTTCTGCGCAACACCATGAATGCTGAGCGGTACCTTGCTATGTTGCGAAACGAGGTCTGGCCGGTTGTCAGCACATGGGAGAACATCGACGATCTGATATTTATGCAAGATGGCGCCCCTCCGCACTTCGCTCTTGTTGTCCGTGAGTGGCTGGATGCCCACTTCCCTGGGCGTTGGATGGGTCGTCGTGGTCCAAATCAATGGCCAGCCAGGAGCCCCGACTTGTCACCGTGCGACTTCTTTCTTTGGGGGTGGGTAAAGGAAGAAGTCTACCGCACCAAACCGAGGACATTGGAAGAACTGGAGGACCGAATTCGGGAAGTCATGTCCTCCATCCCGCCGGAGTTCCTGCTAAAGTCAGTGGACGCCATTCCTGGGCGGCTCCAGAAGCTGGTGGAAAGAGTTGGAGCCCACATTGAATTTTAGAGAAAACCTACCATGTATGCCTACCTTTTCATATTATTTCTTCTGAAATAAATGGATAATATATGTATTTTTTACCAATCCAAAATAGGGAGCTACTTTCCGCCCACCCTGTATATATATATATATATACATTCAACTGCAAAGAACACGCAGTATAAATAACGTAAAGAACGACGCTTGTATAGGAGATATTCCGCGCAAGACGAGAAAGAGAAAACAACAAATGAAAAAATGAAGTACCACCTGGGAATCGAACCCGGGATCTTCCGATTGCCGGTCAGACGCGATACCACTACACATCGCGTCTGACCGGCAATCGGAAGATCCCGGGTTCGATTCCCAGGTGGTACTTCATTTTTTCATTTGTTGTTTTCTCTTTCTCGTCTTGCGCGGAATATCTCCTATACAAGCGTCGTTCTTTACGTTATTTATACTGCGTGTTCTTTGCAGTTGAATGTATATAATGTTACGGTATGCGGGAGGTGCCCCCTTGGGGCATTGGTTTCTGCGAGTATGTAGAGGAATTACGGCATTTGGAAGAGTGAAGACCATTGTGTAGTGGTATCGCGTCTGACCGGCAATCGGAAGATCCCGGGTTCGATTCCCAGGTGGTACTTCATTTTTTCATTTGTTGTTTTCTCTTTCTCGTCTTGCGCGGAATATCTCCTATACAAGCGTCGTTCTTTACGATATTATATATATATATATATACCGTATATACCCGAGTATAGGTCGATCTTGTGTATAGGTCGACCCTTGATTTTGGCCAAGAAATCATTAATTTATCATGTACCTCGTGTATAGGTCGACCCCAGTTGTTGAGAGTAGTGGAACAACAAATTAGGGTAATAAAGCACCATATTTTATGGCATATAAATAAACTTTTAAATAAACTTTTAAAAATTTATTCATTTTATGTTTTATATCATCCTGTGCTATCATTCTGTAAATTTAATAATTGGTACATATTTGGTAACTTTAATAATTGGTACATATTTAATGTTTTCTTTGTTTACTGGTACTAAATAGTAAATATTTTTCAAGTCTGAAGCTAACAGTAGCTCATAGCCCTTCCCCATCGTACACGGATTTCAACCCCACGAAAATGTTACCCTTTTATACGTCGACCCCCTAATTTTTGCCTAAGAATTCAGTCTTAAAAACTAGACCTATACACGAGTGTATATATATACAGGGCCGGATCTAGAAGTTGCGAGGCCCTAGGCAGATCTAGAAATTGCGAGGCCCTAGGCCTATATATATGAAAATATGGACTTAATTATCGGTACTATACCAGCAATATTAGAATCCCGCATAGACAGAACTATGCCAGCACTTAAAAATTAAACCAAACCAAAATAATCACGCATGGAAATTGTATAAGAAATATAAATAAACCATACAAATAAGTATAAATTATAATATGAATCAAGATTTGTATCGAAAATATAAGAGAATGATTTCTAAGATTTATATAATATTATAGGTAATGACTTTCCATAGTATACAAACGTTTTTCATATGTGATGTATAAGAGATGTTGACATTTCATTTTTATAATAGTGAGCGATCGACTTATCAGGCTAAATATTAATGCTTTAATATTTGGTTCAGATGCTCCTTGAATATTAGAGCAATGCTTTTCTGCTTTTCTACTTTTCTTCGAGCTAAACTCTTCAATTAATTGAGAATAATCTAATGAATTTGTTATATCGTTTTCTATTGATAACATAGCTAATGATTGCAATCTCGCTTGAGACATGGTGGAACGCAAATATGTTTTAATAAGTTTGAGACGCGAGAAACTTCTTTCAGCCGAAGCAACAGTAACTGGGATGGTTAATACTATTCGAAGTGCAACATAAACATTAGGATAAATCTCACTTAGTTGTTTTTGCACTATATAAACAAGGGCATTTCCGAGATCTGTTTTCTCAGGTATAAACCCGCAAAGTACTTTAAGTTCTTCATAGAGTTCTAAATCATTAATATCACTTGAACAGAACGCGCAAAACGGCTTGAGCGAGGCCCCCTTTGGCGCGAGGCCCTAGGCGATCGCCTAGTTCGCCTATAGCTAAATCCGGGCCTGTATATATATATATATATATATATAATATATATATATGAGAGAAACGTCACACACTAAATTCTGAACAAAAGGGGACTTTAAAAACCCCCAAACCCCTATCACTTACACATTTCTACGTATCACTCCGTTAACCTGTATTTTGAACTTCGTATACCCATACCAATACCCACACACGCATCATTGACAGAGCCCCGTTAAAAAGAAAGTGCTTAAAAATATTTTGATTAATCCGCGGTCTCTTTAAACCGAACTATAAATTTGCCATTCATGGACTCCTCTCGGCGGAAGGTTTTCATCCAGTGTAGCTCCTGTAGCTCCCTTTCTGCCCTAATACGTAAATAATAAAAATTAAATATGATTGATGCGGTGCCGCAAAATGGTTCCAAGATGAAATTAAGGCCATTAACGGTTTAAAATCAATTTATTGCTAACGAGAGAGAGAGAGGAGAGAGAGAGAGAGAGAATGGTATAAACCTAAGCTGCCGAAACACAAAAATTAAATTCAATCCCACTATCGTCTCTATTAGGCGTTGAAACATTTCCTTCTTTAGCACAATTTCAGACTTTTATTCTGGTGTCAAACCTTCGAATTCAGATTTTAAGTATTTGTCTTGGAAAGAAAACCGCGGTTTTTCCGTGCTTTTTCCGAGTTTTCGTTTATTTACTTAACAGTTTGTTCAATATTTTCCATAATTATGTAAATTCTTAGTCCGAAAAGGAAGAAATTGGAATTTTGTATTGCCTTCAATACGTACTTGAAGCCTCTTTGAAAAAATAAAGTCCAAAAAATTTCCTTCTGACTTTAGAGAAACACGAGTATTGAAACTTTTGGTAGGAAAAAGTTGAAAATATTCTCCCGTAGGCCAAAATTCGATATTAATATTATTTTTTTTTCGGGTTCGTGAGATTCCTTAAATTATTGGCCCAGGCAGAAGCTGTTGTCTTAGAAGATTATTAGTCGGAAGGTGGCGAGGCAAATTAGATTTTACGAAGCCCCGCGTTAAGGTTGGTTTTGGCTAAATTCGAATTGGGTCGAGGGAAAGTTGTCTCAACGTTTGGTTTCGGTGTAGGCAGCTTTAAGATGGAGGAAGAGGGCTTTTGTGGTGCAACAGATCATATCCCAAATGGCCATTATTATTGAGTCCTCATGAATCAGATCTTCCTATTAGAGATAAAGGCTCACTTTCTACCACGATTCGATAATTAAAATATTTATTCCTTGCCTCCTCTCTCTTATAAACAAACATTATCGATAGCTCGCTCCGTCTACGCCAAAATCGTTCCTGTACACAATAACCGAATTATATACGGGACCAAATCTATTATACGTGCTTTTTATTTCAAATGGGACACTCTTCTGTTGTATTAAATAATAATAATAACAATAATTTTTTAGCCGATGTCACAGTAAGGTTTCAAGATTTGAAAAATGTACTTTTGTTTTCTGGAGCAATTCGGCGACAAAACCCACCACCACCAAAAAAAAAAACCACTGCCTACCTTCGCATTTGATAAATTCAAAAGGTTCTCTGACAATAAATCAAGCGAGGAAATACAATATGCAAATAGAAAGTGGCAGGAAGCAAGAGGAGGTGGTGGTCGTCGGTCAAAATTCTCAGCATGAATACGAGGAGAATATCATTCATTCTATTCACTCAAGAATATTTACGTCGATGAGGAGCATTCACCAGTAATAAACGAAAGCTCATTTGATCACACTCACCCAAAATACTTTTTTAATTTAAATCTAAACGAAAACTTTGTTTTCATTCTAGGCTAACAAAGTCTTCAAAATTATCAGGCCTAACTTTGTTATTAAAAATTTAACTAAATAAATTATTATTATTGTTTAGATTAAACGTATATAAGATTATATTTACTAGGAATTAGGAATTAATCATTTTCAAATTAACTACATGAAGTCAAACTCAATTCCAAGTAAATGTGTGTTTAATCTAAGCCTGATTTACTTTAACTTATTTGGTTCAGTTTTAACAAAATTTTGAACACAATACTTTGTTTAAAATCAAAACAAATCCTTCAAACGAGTCTCCGGACCACTTACGTCATCAATCCTTGAACCTGAAACCAGAAAGTGAGTAGACGAAATAGCGGTTTGTGCGTGTTTTTTTTGAAGCTTTGTAATTGACGAATGACTTTGTTTTTCAAATATATATTAGTTAAATGCTTTATTTTATGATATTACATATAATATTTTAATTATTTAAGTACAAGTGTACCAACGAGGCCCGAACTCTTGGGTGGTACTGACATTTAAAAATTTTTAAATTATCGTCATTTCCAAGCTAAACTACTCATTTCTTAGCCTAACTCCCCAAAAAGATGTTTTCTCTTATTTAATATCCTGTTGAGTGATATCCACTACGAATTTCTACGTAAATTCCTTCAAATTATAGAGCTTGTCAAACCTGCGCCTACGATAGGTTAGGCCCTCT
This sequence comes from Bathynomus jamesi, assembly GCA_023014485.1. Lineage (NCBI taxonomy): Eukaryota > Metazoa > Arthropoda > Malacostraca > Isopoda > Cirolanidae > Bathynomus > Bathynomus jamesi. The sequence continues at coordinate 82,706 of JAJOZX010000354.1, forward strand.
TCAAACCTAATTTATCGCAAATAAATTAAGCCCACTACTTAATTAAAAATATTTTGTTTGAAGAATATCCGCGGTTTTCACGTATATAACACCTATACTAATAATTGTGACGGTCGAACTGCCTGCGAACTTTGTTTCTTATGGCCGGCCAAACCACCGGCCAGATTTGGATGAGACTTGGGGGATAGGGGTAACTGAGGCCGGGGAAGAAGATAGGGACCTTTTCCAGTTTGTGTACCGTTTTTCATATAATTTATTTTTGCTTTATAAGGCTAACTAACGAAAATATCATGACCTGACCTAACCAATCGTCAAGGGCGTACAGTTAACCTAACTATTGGTTAGGTTAGGTCGTGATATTTTCGTTAGTTAGCCTTATAAGCCTAACTAAAGAGATTGATATTATCACTCATTTTTTATCTGAAAAGAAGCAAAAATAAATTATATGAAAAACGGTACACAAACTGGAAAAGGTCCGAAGATAGGCTATGTGGCGTCGGCCTCCGAGATCATCTGATGCCGCTGGAGGCCTCTGTATTCCGGATTGGTTGAAAAATAGTGACATTATAGACACGTCATAAAAGATAGTGACATAAAATGGGCGGAGCTCTAGCATAATATATAACAAGCTATGTGGCATCGGCCTCCGGTCACACAACATATATATATAATATATATTATTATATATATATATATATATATATATATATATATATCGAAACCTACGGTAAAATTAATGAATACCCGGTTAGGTCAACTGTACGCCCTTAACGATTGGTTAGGTGTCATGATATTTTCGTTAAAACTAACGAAAATATCACGACTTACAATTAACCTAACCGGGCATTCAGTTGACCTAACCGGGCACTCAATTAACCTAACCGGGTGTGTATATATATATATATATACATCAGTGGCGATCGGTGACAATTATGTATAGGGAAGCATGCATAGCCTATTATATATATACACACCAACCTCATTTATTTATACATCAGCTCTCTCCTCTATCCCCGCGAAGAGGGCGGGGAAGGAAGGGGATGGGCAGTTGACGAACGACATTAACCTCAATATAACAACTTCACTTTGATTTACTCAAAATTAAGCAAACTCTAATTACAATTAGTTTGTATTTCTTCTTCTAAAAATATATTTGGTAATAACTGCCAGTTATTTAGTCATTTAATGCTATAAGCTCATTAATTAAGCACTATGAAAGGATTCCGCTAGCATAATAGCAGGAATAAGCAACTCTCTAAGTTGCTTCCACGATCCGCGTTTTGCCTAAAGAAATGAATGCGTTATGAGTTTGTTTCCATCGGTGAATATTTTTTATTCTTTTAAGACAATATTAATTCATCCCCAGGTATAGCGATCAATAATTTTATTGGATATCATTTATTACTTTTATACTATCGTATAAGCAGTGGAATTATTGGCGAAATGATACAATTTTTATAAAACACGAATATAGTAAGTCAAACAAAAGAAGCAATTCTGAAGGTTGCTTCCACTGGCGCCCGTCTCAACGCAACAAAATTATTGCTCTCCCCCTCCTTTTTCAATGCACTGATTTGGATTTCGAGCTTTTCCTATTAAAAAATATTTGAAAGGAGTATAGCCAAGTGATAATTTATCATAATTTTATCGTCATTAATATTGTTTAACAGCGCTTCTAATCATTTAAGTGGAGAAGCAATGTTTCCGTTGCTTCCATGGACCGAACGCCACTGATATATATATATATATAGCGTTCAACTTCCACCTGGCAACGCTGGGTCGCTCCGCCAGTGGACATATAAATATCATTGAATTATCCTAATTAGAGCGGTGACTAAGCTACCCAATTGGGTCTATTAAGAAAACATGTTAGAATTGGTTGAAAGACTAGTCTCATATGGTAGGCCAAAGACCTACATTAGGCCTACCCTATTATCAGTACTGAAAATTAAGCTAGGTTTGCGAGGTTTGATTGGAAAGGTTAATTTATTATCTAATATTTAACCTCATCGTTCTTGACTTTAATGCAAAATAGAGAGTAGGCCTACCCAAATTGAAAAGTTTGGCAAAAATATCAGCTCTGATGCATCATTTCTCGAGCAAAATTGTTGGTTTCAGATCTGATCATATGTCACATTCTAGATTAATAATACTATTATATCGGAAACTATTATACTATTATAGCGAAACTTTTCCTGTTTTCCATAGGATTTGACGGTATGTATCAAAGTGGAGAAACTGAAAAACCTTGATAATATCAGTCAAAACTTTAATTTTTGCTAAAACTTTCACCCAATGCATCGGGCGCGAATAATTTTAGTTAAAATTCTTGCCTGATTCATCTAGCGCAAATGTGTTGTGGAAAAAATCCTTACGCGACATGTTGGAAAATTTGAGCAGATTTTGCTGTCTGGGCTATGTCTTATCTGTTTTCACTACGCAAAAGTTAGATAATTTGGAATATAATAATAATAATAATAATAATATTTACTGAACAAAATTTACATTACGAATGTATGAAACACACACACACACACACACATATATGTATGTAGAGTATGTATAGTATAGTATATACATATATAGTATACTCCTTAACTAATTTTTTTCCGTGTTTCATTTACCCTATGAGCAGTCCACCATGCTCTCAAATACACTCTTCTCCCTCTATTCCTTCCTCTACACATACATGCATCTTACTACAATCTTTAAAAAAAAAAAAAAAAAAAGCGTCGTTTTCAAGGACCTCGATTTTTGCTCACTCCTCCTACTATCGGGGGTCATTTTTGAGGACGCTCGCCCTTGGCCACTCCTTCCTACATAAAAGAAGTGGCACCAATAGTGAGCCACCATTTTTATCAATTAGGTCGAACTCTGAAAATAAGTCGGTTTTCCATGTACAATCTACTTTTTGAGGTTAACCTAAAACAAGCGAGAGGGTTTGTAAAGTCTGTGGAAGCATAAAGGACGACTTATTTGACTTCCGAGGTTTTTTATTAAAACTTAATCGCGGGTGAAATTCGAAAAAATAATCATTGTATCCGGTAAAAAAAATAACGTTTTCTCTCAAGTTTCTCACGGAACCTCGCTCCCTCCCTTAACACAATCGAAAGCGGTTAAAAATTCGAAAATCTAAAATATATAACCTGTTCGACCTACTGGGTAAAAAATGGTCACGGACGAAAATTTACGCAAATGTTCGACCAACTTGGGCATTTATGACTATATATACAGGGTGAGTCAAAAGTAGCGCCCGATTTCTGTTTTTTCGGCTGTCAGATTCTTTCTGGGAAGTCATGTTGTTAATAATTGTCTTGCAGATTATTAATTTTCTTAGTTTATTTATTTTTGTTTTTGTTTTGCAGGTTATTGCTGAGAGTTTGGAAAGTTACTGAATTTGCACCAAATTGAACCATGAATTACCTTTCAATGAATCAACGCATTGCGGCCGTGAAACATTACTACAAATGTAATGAACAACCAACGATGGCGGCACGCCGTTTGGCACAGGAATTCGATATTAACCCACCCCAGGGAAGAAACATACTGTACGATTGATTGTCGAGAAATTTGAAGCAACAGGGTCGGTAGCCACTGCAAAGAAGTCCGGTCGTCCGAAAACGGCAACGAATGTAGCTAAGGCTGAAGAAGCCATCAGGAGACTGGAACAAAGTCCGCAAAAGTCAACTCGCCGTTTATCTGCAGAGTTGGAAGTGAGCCAATCAAGTGTTATCCGTATCCTTCACCAGAAAAAATGGAAACCTTACATTCCACGCTTACTGCATGCCCTTCATGATGGAGATGACGACCGCCGTCTTCAATTTTGCGAAGAGTTCTTAGCTAAACTTGACGAAGAGGACACAATGCTAGACAACATCTGGTGGTCAGATGAGGCGTGTTTTAAGCTTAACGGCACAATTAACAGACACAATTGTGTCTACTGGGCTGCGGAGAACCCAAGAGTGACAGTTGAGAAGGAGGTAAATTTACCTGGCGTGACAGTTTGGGCAGCCATATCTCCATTAGGGATAATTGGACCCTTTTTCTTTGAGGGATCTGTCACTGCAGAAATTTACCTGGATATGCTGCAAACCTTCTTTTGGCCCAGGGTACAAGATCAGGACTGTTATTTCCAGCAAGATGGAGCTCCACCTCATTATGGACGTCATGTTTGTCAGTGGCTTGATGAAAACTTTCCGGGAAAGTGGATCGGCCGCCGCGGTCCGATCGAGTGGCCGGCACGCTCCCCAGACCTTACACCTCCAGATTTCTTTCTTTGGGGGCTCATGAAAGACCTTGTTTATCGTGAAAAGCCTCGTACCATTCAGGTATTGAAGGCTCAAATCACTGCAAAGTTTGAGGAAATTGATATCGAACTCTGCAGGCGTGTGTGCCACTCTGTGCCTGCTCGGCTGCAATTGTGCATCGATCACGAGGGAGGGCACTTTGAAAATTGCAAGTAAAACAGCTTGGTACAGTTCCGTAATAATTTTCCCCAGAATAAATGGTTAGATAAACATGTCATTCATTTATTTCTACCTTTTTGTACACTGTAATACAAATGGCAAACAAACAATCAACTGACAGAAATCGGGCGCTACTTTTGACTCACCCATATATATATATTTGTTTATTAGGATGTTTAGATGTATGCTTCTAATTTTAATAAGCTATTTTAAAAATATCTTTAAATCGATTTGAATATTGTATCTTCCAAGTGGACGCTTAGAATTGAAAGTGATTCCAGTATTCAAAACGCCAAAACTGAAGTAGTTATTCAAGTACTCGAGTCACCTCTGATCACGATTTTCTTCTTCCCACAAAGCGAGATTTGAGTCACTTCGCGGGCACGCATTCAGCGTGTAGATTGCGGATTCTAGTATTTGAGTCACATTTTGGTAAAAAGCAAAATTCGGTTAAAAATGCACTTGAATCATTTTCACTTCCAAGTATCTTGGCGTACAACAATTTTTAGTTTCGGAAGACCATATTTTGGATTTAAGCCTTTAGTCACTGTTCCATCTAAACATCATAATGTTTTTCTTACAAACATTTAACTTTTTAGCATCACTTTCCATTATTCAGTTGAATTTCAGAATATGTATTCGTGTAGAAACTACTCACTCGAGTAAACAGTAAATACTTTTTTTCAACCGCATTTTTAGTAAAAACTTTTACATAGCCCGAACAGTAGCTATTTTACTCGTAAGCGTGCCAGTTATGGACCATAAAAAATTTCAATTTAATTACACAGATTGTCAAAGTTAACATCATTAATTATGTATGGATTCGAACACATTTCAAATCCAATATGGCGGAGTTTCCTTTAGCATTCGGCGAAGAAGCCATATTCCGCATATAACCTTCACTTAAGCAATATAAAGACGCATTCGAACGCAACCTGGATGCAATAACAGGCGAGCCGTGTGTACAACATCTGAGTTTGTAATTGAACGTGCACAGGTAGTTGGTATAAAGCGCATACACGAGTCTATGCACAATCTTGTATTTAATGTTTTGCCATTTTATACTTTATGTTCCCGCAGTGAGTGAATAAATTACGAATTTTTCATAAATATCTCCTCTACATAATTATATAGCTAATCCTTTCCCGCTGTATTCTCTACTTATGCTCCCTTGTGCCCTATCTCTGTTCTCTTTCCTCTACCTTATCTGACGTATCCAGGCCTGTTGACTCTCTCGCATAAAGGCCAAAGCGAAATTGTTTCTCAAAGATTAATGAATGTTTCCATTTCAATTCGCTCATCCTCCACAGCCAACGAACGTTTTAGTCCCAAACTCTTTTCGACACTTCTTTACATTTCACGAAGCATTAAGTTATAAGAGAGGCGTGCAAGTATTTAGCAAATTAAGCAAATTGCATCCGAGGGAATCGAGTCTGAAGAATGTAAATAGGATTAGCTTGTTTCTCTCCGTTTGTGGTATTTGACTTTCACGGGTTAAACCTAATAATTGCCTTACAAATTGAATGCTTACGCTATCCTCAGTACATAATTATAATTTTATACTTAAATTTATGGTTATAACACATACTTTTAATAGCTTTTCTAGTAAAAAATAAATGTTAGTTATAAGGACTGTGTAAATAAATAAATATACACCGACTATATATATATATGGTTGTTAAGGTTATTCTTTGATGGCGTTGTTTAACCTCCTCAACATCTGAGGTCATATAACGGAACCTACAGCTTTACGTAGGATCCGAACCTCGGGTCGCTACATCATCTGGACGCGGAAGACGCTCCCCCATCCAAACCTAAATGTCGCTTAACTTCGCTGACCGATGTGAAGTGGCGTTACGACATGGGCCACGACGTAACCCTGGCTGTTAAGGCGTTACAACATATACAACCGAGCTCATACACTTTTGTATAACAGATCCAGGGTTTTTATCATGTAAAGAAAGAGCTTTAGTATGGGATCGATAACAAAGCTCTCGCAAACTGAGTAAATGGTGACAGTATCGAGAGAGGAAAATTAATTCAGTTTTCTAAAAATGAAAAATGGTGCATATATATATATATATATATATATATATATATATATATATATATATAACGAGAGAGAGAGAGAGAGAGAGAGAGAGTTACAAGGACAAGAGGAAGCCTCAAAGCCCTTTCGGTTCACTCGGAGAGGTTCCTGTTATTAAATCAGTTCATTTTTTAACTCTTCTAGCAGTCATTAGTGGATTTACGTAGAGATCAAAAAGGCCTAGGCCAGGGGCAGAAAAAAATATATATACGCTATATAAAATAATTATATAAAATTATAAAAATAATTATATAAAGTTATAAAAAAAAAGAGAAGAAAAACTGATTTGCATTGAATGTATTTGAGTTCCTTTAAAAAAAAATTGTATTTTGAAATGTTTTTAAATTGAAAAAATGTTTTTTAAATATGACTTTTTTTCCTCCATACTAGAGGAGACAAATCCATAAACCCGATACTACTAGCAGTAGTAGAAAGCGGGATAGAAAAGCATAAGGCTCTTTCCCCACTCACTGCTCCCTCCACGCCTCGCCTGAGGCGGGTACGGAAAAAGGTTGAAGAAAATACCTTGATCCTGGAAAAGTAACCAAGGAAATTTTACAAGAGGAGAATATATATAAGCTACCTCTACAATTATGCTACGCGCACACAAAAATCGCACACAAGACAGTACCGTTGTTTAAACGAACTAATAATATATTTGTGCTGAGAGAGAGAGAGAGAGAGAGAGAGAGTTTGTTTGATCATTCCTTTGTATTCATGAAAATGAATAAAAATGAAGTACAAGAGATCCTCATTAAAATGGCGTCCATTTGAGGAGGGGGGGGGAATAAGCGGTAGTACAAAGAAGTACTTTGACATATGAATTAAGAGTAAATGGAATCAATGTTCGTTATTGATTGTCGTCAGGCGCCATGTTTGCCAAAAGCGAAGATTTCTCATCTTTAGTAATTAAACTTTCACAATTTTAAGAACCCTATTTTAAGCCATGACGCTATCTTACCATATTAAACTTACGAATTACTGACGCGCTTTGTCTGTGTGTGTATGTGTGCGTATATACATGCGGAACATGTACACATTTTACCCCTTTAATATGTAGGCCTACAACCTACACGTTCACACACTTTAATTATCATTCAGACCAAAGCTCAGTGTTAACGTTTCGTTGATAAACATTCCGTGTTAACTTTTAAAAAAAAAATTACAGACTTACTGTAAATATCATTATGTTTTGTAAAACACGCACACGCACACACACAAAACTTCCTCCGTTTTGCTTTCGCCACACAACTCTTATCATCCAATCAGATAGTTCAGAAAAGAAGAGAGAAGGAGGAAGATGAAGAAAAAGAAGTCGACCAACCGAAAGCACATCACTTCCAGACTTTCTGTCCACCGCAGAAAAGCCCGAATGGCGGTAACACTTTTTTTTCCTCAAAATCATTCGGGAAAAAATTAATTTTTTCTTATTTCGTTTTGGAATCGTTTAAATGAAACATTTTCAGTCACGAATCGTTCCAATTACGAACACCACGAATCGTCTGATGGACAAGAAATTATCTAACAAATCGAAATAAGCTCTAACATCATTCGCAGCTACTAGCCCTATTTAATTATATATATATATATAGCACGCACGAATACGCACGGTTTTTTGTATGAAACAAAATTATCCCCCCAGGATTCGAATCTGGGACCTCTTGAATAGGAGTTATGCGTTATGAGTGTCCTCAGTTGTGTTAACTTTTACCTTGCCGTAGTGTGGTGGTAGCGCCCTCACCTCCTCCTACTCAAGAGGTGGTGGGTTCAAAACGTGGTGGAGTAATTTTTGTACACCTGTCATACAATACAGGCAGCTTTTTTTTAATATTTTCCATCAGTACTGTAATTTTTTGTCAGCTGGAAATTCGTCTGCTCGTGACGTCAGACGTAAACAAGGAGGAGGTCTTTAATAAACCATAAGTGATTTTCTGCTCGTCTGAAAATGTTAATAAGTTTTAAAATTAATTTTAAAATTAACATTTTTATACTCTTTGTTCACAAAAGGATGAAGCAACCTTTTTTTTTTAAACGACTTTTGACAAGTTCTTTGGCTCGAATGTTACTGTGCAAAGAAAGAATTTGTAGGTCTATTTCACTGTCCACAATACGAGACGTGACTCTGAAAGAAGTCTTTAGTTTCGTGTTCACTCAATGTTGCCAACTCTTATTTTATAAAGTAGCAGTAAAATTAATAAAAAATAGCGAATTACGAAAAATAGTAGCAGATTATATATATATATATATATATAATATATATATATAATATATATATATTAATATATATACAGGGTGTCCCGTAAGTCTGGACCCATAGGGATTTATAATATATTTTTTTATTATTTTATTATTATTTTATTATTATTATTTTTTATTATTTTTTATTATGATTTTTATTTGTGGGGCCACTTGAAAGCCAAAGTGTACGAGGTCAAATTTCAGAACATTTTCCACCTTAAAGCACGCATTGTGGAGGCGTCAAGAAATTTCTGCGACTGTGATTCAGAAAGTGCTGTCGCAGTGGAGATTGCGTCTTCAACTATGTGTGCGACACAACGGCGGACACTTTGAACAGATTATGTAATAAATTTTTGGACTATTTTGTAATTTTATTATTTTTCCCTATGGGTCCAGACTTACGGGACACCCTGTATATATATATATATATATAATTATATATATATATAATATATATATATATATAATATATATATATGGTCAACAGCACTGATAGAATGACAGCCAATATAAGCAGCTAATTTAATTTCAAACTTTAAGAGTTCGTTTTTAGGAGATTGGACCAACGAAAATTGTATAGTTGGTTGGTTTATCAGTATCACCTTTGTCATGTTTGATCTATGCTTACTTGTTTCCATATGCTTTTTCAGGTCCGCTTTATGGGCTCTCACCTGTACATGACAAACTTTCCAAGATGCTTTGGTATTGTCTCCCACTACTTCTTGAAGCCACTTTGAAAATTCCTGATAGTGTAGCCATTCTTTTTTAAATTTTTTTCATACTGACCCTTTACTCATTTTAAGATATTACACACAAATTTATATCACTTGAAATACAAATTACGCACAGTTCACACAAATTTTTATACTCCGCAGAGGATAAGTTTGAAACTTGTCTTGCGCGTAATTTATGACGACGTACGTTACAAGTAGCCCAAAAAGTAGCAGATAGCAGAAAATTTTATTTTTAGCAGGGGACTCTAAAAAGTAGGCCAATCTGCGAAACGTAGCCCAAGTTGACAACACTGTGTTCACTCGCAGTAACAGGGTATTTCAAGAGTTTCCAATTAATAGTTAAAAAGATTAATTTATACAAACAATTACAACCCCCCCCCCACCCACCCACCCCCTCTCTCTCAGTAAAGACCAAAATCTTAAAATTCATAATGAAATAATTTCCTTGCATGATGTACGAGATCTCGCAAAACCCTTTTGGTTTAATGGAGTCTAAACTTGCAGGTGAATCTGGCAGGTGTTATTGAGACTAATTGCTTATTAACCTTTTTTATTCCTTACCTTCACTTCAGATTAAACTCTAATAGAACAAACAACTAACCATTTTTGTTTGTTAGATTTTCGATTATTATATATATATATATATATATATAATATTTAGGAGAAATCCAATGACAAGGAGAAATGTAAATGCCATGAAAAGTCTTCTTTAATGCGCAACGTTTCGAGCAATACGCTCATCTTCAGGCTGTATGATAACAATGTGAAATTAAGATCAATAATTGAATGAAAAACAAGACAAAGAAAATTTCTATAACCTATTCATAAAGGCAAATTTTAAAAGACTGAAAAAGAGGGTTAAATTCTAAGTTATACAGATTTACATTTAAAATTAAGAAGCTATTTTTAAATACATATAGTAAATGTGAAATTAATACACTGGAAAAATTAACAATAGTACACTGGAATAATGAAACTAACTAACCTTTCACTGCAATTTCCGAGGCTAGACTGATTTAAGCAGAGGCAAAACGAGAAAACATAAGATAAGATAAGATAAGATAAGATAAGATAAGATGGTGAGGGCGATTGGGGAAGGGGGGATTATAAGGAATTGGGGAAGGAGGAGGGATTATAAGAAGTTTAAAGGACAGCTGATGAGTCAACATTTAGCGTAGGGGTCAAAGTTTTAATGTAAAGCGATTCCAAAATTCTAAGTGAGTTGGGACAAGTATTACAACCAAGAATTTTAAAATTGTCTAAAGTGACATCAGTTTTACATTTTATACTGTGTTCCCGAATACTAGAAACTTCTTTAGTTTTTAAAATTTTACCTGTTCGGCCACTTATTCCCATATGCGAATAAAATCTAGCCCTGAGAGAGCGAACAGTGCTGCCAATGTAATTCCCAAGGAGACACCTAGGGCAGGTAAATAAATATACAACACCGCTACGCAACGAGTCAGGGGTTCGATCCTTCGCTGAGAAAAAGCTACCTAAAAACTGATGTCACTTTAGACAATTTTAAAATTCTTGGTTGTAATACTTGTCCCAACTCACTTAGAATTTTGGAATCGCTTTACATTAAAACTTTGACCCCTACGCTAAATGTTGACTCATCAGCTGTCCCTTTAAACTTCTTATAATCCCTCCTCCTTCCCCAATTCCTTATAATCCCCCCTTCCCCAATCGCCCTCACCATCTTATCTTATCTTATCTTATCTTATGTTTTCTCGTTTTGCCTCTGCTTAAATCAGTCTAGCCTCGGAAATTGCAGTGAAAGGTTAGTTAGTTTCATTATTCCAGTGTACTATTGTTAATTTTTCCAGTGTATTAATTTCACATTTACTATATGTATTTAAAAATAGCTTCTTAATTTTAAATGTAAATCTGTATAACTTAGAATTTAACCCTCTTTTTTCAGTCTTTTAAAATTTGCCTTTATGAATAGGTTATAGAAATTTTCTTTGTCTTGTTTTTCATTCAATTATTGATCTTAATTTCACATTGTTATCATACAGCCTGAAGATGAGCGTATTGCTCGAAACGTTGCGCATTAAAGAAGACTTTTCATGGCATTTACATTTCTCCTTGTCATTGGATTTCTCCTAAATATTAAATTGAAGCTCTGTAGAAGCAACCCGCATGATTATATATATATATATATATATATATATATATATATATATATATATATATATATATATACACATTTCAACTGCAAAGAACACGCAGTATAATTAACGTAAAGAACGACGCTTGTATAGGAGAACATTCCGCGCAAGATGAAGAGGGAGAACGAACAATGAAAAAATGAGGTAACCACCCGGAATCGAACCCGGGATCTTCCGATTGCCGGTCAGATATGATAACCACTACACCATGGTCCTCACTCGATCAGAAGTCGTAATTCTCCTACATAGCGCAGAAACCAATGTGTGTGTATATAGGTGCGGCATGCGGGAGGTGCCCTCCTCGGGGCATTGGTTTCTGCGCGTATGTAGGAGAATTACGACTTCTGATCGAGTGAGGACCATGGTGTAGTGGTTATCATATCTGACCGGCAATCGGAAGATCCCGGGTTCGATTCCCGGGTGGTTACCTCATTTTTTCATTTGTTCGTTCTCCCTCCTCATCTTGCGCGGAATGTTCTCCTATACAAGCGTCGTTCTTTACGTTGATATATATATAATATATAATTCCTAAATGGTCAAATTCTTCCTACATTTTCGTCGGTGGTCACGGAAGTTACATTAGCTCCTACACGTACGTCTTTTACTTTTTCAAATTTTTAATCACTAACGCTTGCGTTAAGGTAGGGAGAGGTTCAATTAAAAAGTTTAGAGAATGCGCTTCTTTACCATATATAATGATTATTTTTTCGAATTTCACTGGCGTTAGGATTTTAATTAAAGTACTCGAAATCAAATTATTACTACTACTTCATGCTATCTCACGATTTTACACTCCCAATTTTTTTTTTAAATTTTAGGTGAGGTTAGATCTGGTTAACCTAACCTAACCTAACACAAAAAAAATCTACAACAATGTAGTAGATATCTTCCGTGTAGTTAGAAAGTGATACAAAACAACACTGAACAGGAGCGAACGTAATTTCCAGCGATATATATACACATATATATATATTAGTGGTGGACCGGATATCCGCATCCGCACTTCTGCAAATCTGACTGCGGATGTTATGCGGATATTACCTCTAATAAATTATGCAATTTACAATTAAATTAGCTTATAAAGTAGCTTATAAGGTCCAGTCATGCACATTTCATGAAAGTATTAATTATCACAGGTCAACAAAAAAAATTTTTTTTTGTTGCCAAGGAAATTCGTACGAATTTAGGGTATTTTGGGGTTGCTGAATTCCAAAATGAAAGTAGTTTTTCCGATTTGGCTCTAGTTCTTGAGATAATGAATACCCTCAATTAATAGGAAACGTAACCATAACGCGTGCATATGGGAAACTACGGAACATTCTAGATGGTGAGACCGAATAAAATGCCATTATGTATTTCATGTGTTTACTTTTGTATGATTTGAAACAATTTCAATGCGATTTGTAAGTAGGCTCCGCCTGAACATTAAATTTTTTGCATTTTTACGTGTTTCAATGGGGTACCAATTATCTCATAAATTAGAGCCAATCTAGCAAAACCGATGTCATATTCGGAATCAGCACCACAAAGTTACCCCAAAATCACTCTAATATGATTGGCAATAAAATGAGTGTTGACCAGTGTTTTAATGAACCAACAAATACATAAACCTTAAAATATAATAGGTGGTAACCACAGAAAATTGAATGAAACTTGTTTCATTGAATTTTCTGTGGCTGAAACTCTTGAGAAAGTTATTATTTTTATCATAATGAAATATTAATATTAATTTTAATTCTTATGCATTGCCTGCCATAATAGTAATATCACGAAATTTGAAAAATTATGTCATATATTCATAATTCTATATTATATTGATAGATTAACTAAATCCGCATCCGCGGATATTGAAATTAAAATCCGCATCCGGAGATGTTGAAAAACTGACATCCGGTCCACCACTAATATATATATATATATAATATATATATATATATATATATATAATATTATATATATGATGTTGAAAACTGACATCCGGTCCACCACTAATATATATATATATATATATATATATATATATATATATATATATATATATATATATACACACACGAATCTGTGTATTTATGTTTTTAAGATTGTATTTAAATATCGTGACAGTAATTCAACTAGTTACAGTTGTTTCGTGGATATAAGCAAAACATATGATACAGTAAGTCACAAGATTCTATTTCAAAAAAATTAGGAACAGGAATGTTCCAGTGTTCCACTGTATATTTTAAATTTATTGAAACTTTGATACACTCACCAAACTTTCAGGGTTAGATGGGGCAATGTATTGTCCGAATGTTTTGGTTACTCATGCGGAGTTAGACAAGGCTCCTTGCTCTCTCCTCCGCTGTTTAATGCGTATATTGATGGATTAATTATGTCTCTTACTGAGGCAAGAATGGAAAGTTGTATATATGTATATATAATATATATACACACGAGGATAAATAACTTAGTTTATGCCGATAATATGGCATTAATAAGCCTTCCAATTAAAGGTCTGCATCATCTTATAAAAATTTGAGAATTATGATCACAGAACCATGACATTAATTTTAATGTTACTAAAACAAAGATTATTCAATTCCATCCTAAAGACTCAAACCAAACGGCTATTATTTTTAAAATGAGAGGCTAACCAATAGAGCAAGTACAAAAATTTAAATATCTGGGTTAAATTATCACTAGCTTCTTCAGTGATGACTCAGACAAAGAAACATCTAAAGGAAACATGATTACAAGGACCTTCAGATTATGTACAAGCGAAGCTAAAGACACTCTTTTTCGTACTTTCTGCACTAATATCCGCGAGCAGCAACTGTGGTTTGATTATAAAATAACATATTTGCTTTATAACGAATCTTTTAGATTGCTACATAAGTTACAGTACTTCCAAGATGCTCAGCTTCACAAATGTTCGCTAACCACAACGTTTCGAAACTCCCCCTACGATAACAAGTTCTGCTTTATGTCTTCAAGACTTCTTGGTATGAAAGCGTTTCTCTAAAGTTACACTTAAAACCAATACCATTTTCACTAAATGTATTTTTTATTATTTGTATATTTTAGTATTAACTTTGGATAGTTTCTATTATTAATTTTTTATTACTCATTTCATTGTGTCTATTATTGTAATTTCTTTATTACCGTTACATTCTTCGTTTTTTTTTGTTTTTTTTTAAATTTATTGTTTCATTAGTCCTATCGTTTATTATCTATCGTTTATTATTACGTGGCAAAGGTCCCCAAAACATAACCTAGTGGGTACTGGGAGGGTAGTGTGCGCTACTAAAACCTTCCCTAGTTCTTCCTTAATGTGTATACTAAATTTGGTGCAGATTATCCTAGCTGTTTAAGCGTGTATAAACAACAAACAGCTATCAACATTCCTTACACATCCATATATTATATATACCTTATGAACCTTATGTTGTTTCGTGTGTTGGTCTCTCTTCACACGGAGGTCAAGCTGGTGGCCCCGCCTCTAGGTCTGGCCTGGTGGAGGAGCGAGTTACTTTCTTGCGCTCTCCACCGTACATAGCCAGGCACGCCCGGCTCATCTGGTACTGTCCTGAGCCAGGCATCCAGTCTTTTCTTGAAGACTTCAACTTTGACCCCCGTTACGTTTCTGAGGTCCTTAGGAAGCTGGTTGAAAAGTCTTGGCCCCCTGACAACCAAGCTATTTTCCTTCAGGGTTGAGGAGGTCCCTTGTCGTGCTTTTAATTTGAGAACACTACACATTCTGCCTTTCCTATTTTCCAGTGTTGTTTGAATGGTAATTGGGTTTAGTTTTAGGTTTGGTACCAGTTTTTCGATCATTTTCCATATGTAGATTATGATGTACCTCTCTCTTCTTCTTTCCAGTGAGTACAGATTTAGTTTCGTAGTCTTTCCCAGTAGTTGAGTTCTTTGCAGCCATCAATTTTGGCTGTGAAATGCCTTTGCGTTTCTTCTAGTTTATTAATTTCTTCCTTTTTTATGGGACGTCAAAACTGAGCAGTATTCAAGTTTTGGTATAATCAGTGTTTTTAGCAGGGAATCATTACTGTCCTGTCCCTTCTCTTGAACGTTCTTAGAACCTGTCCGGCGACTCTTTTTGCTTTATTTATCGCTATCTGATTTTGTGTTTCGAATTTCGCATCATCTGTCATTATTATCCCGAGATCAATCGCTTTCATGCTTCTCTGAATTTCCTGTCTATCTGGAGCATAATATGCAGTCTGTTTAAGTTCTTCTTTTCTACCATATCTCAAGAGTTGAAATTTCTCGGCGTTGAATGACATGTTGTTGTCTTCTGACCATTTGTATATTTTGTTCGTGTCCCTCTGCAAGGCCTCCACGTCATGTACATCGCTGATTTTTCTGCTGATCTTTGTATCGTCTGCAAAGGATGTTACTATACTATTGCTGTTTACTCCGCTGTCTATGTTTTTTTATATATATATATATATATATATATATATATATATAATATATATATATATAAAATAATAATAAGGGGTAATATTATATTTTTAACCAAAACCAAACTTAAACCTCAACTGGCAGAATTGAGCGTCCACTTTTCAAGGCACATAACATGTCCGTTTCATGATGGGAATGAACTCAGAATGGTTCCCTGAGTTTTTTATGATACACACAGACTGTGCATAGAACAAGGAACTCTTCTAGGAAAATTAAATTCATTATAGTCCGAATAAGTAATGGTAAATGACAGTGGCGACTCGTGGTATAAATGTATGGGGGTGCGATTTCATAAAATTGTACGACAACACAGACTCACAATAGGCTAGCCGAATCCAACTGCCGCTCACAAGAGTACTTGTATTAACATATGCGGCTATGCCAGACGTACAATTCTAGTTAATTACAAATAAGTAATAATTTCAATAAAATACATATAAATGGCTTATATCATTATTACTGAAGTAACTATTAGTAAAAATAAAGTTGTTATTATAAAAAAATTCGCGATTGTACTTATATTTTCATTACAACAGTAAAATATAATTTATATTTACTTGAGCGAAAAATCTAGCGCTCCATTCGGCTGCAATATTATTTTCAAATTTTGTATTCAAACAGCGGTACGCTGTTTGAAGCTATGCTATAAGTTTAGAATATTATGTACTGTATGAAGGCTTACTCAAAATGCCTCATGAATCAAGATATGCCACATGAATTTTTAAAATATATTTCAAGAATATTTATTTTAATATCTTAAAATTAATATATTTTTTATCTGTTAAATTAATATTTATCGTTTCAAGCAAGGGGAGCGACCGCTCCATCGCTCCTATACGCCAGTCGCCACTGGACTCACTAAATGACAAACACTATAGTTTTTCCTTTTTCATGATGTTAGCCCGACGCGGGCAACGGGCCACTCGCACTTGGTTTTTAGTTAAAAATATAATAGTTACCTCTTTTCTTTGATGTATTCAATCCGACGTGAAGGCAACGAGTCTTTTGCTTACATTGAGGTTCTAAATGTAGCGGGGCTAGGCTGCTTTAAACCCTAGATCCTGTCCCAAAGCTGGATCCTATCTGCTTTGCAAATAGCTGGTGAGGGAAGCTATATTTTTGGGACCCCTTTGCGAGTGGCCCGTTGCCCGCGTCGGGCTAACATCATGAAAAAGAAAAAAACTATAGTGTTTGTCATTTACCATTACTTATTTGGACTATAGTGGATTTAATTTTCCTAGAAGAGTTCCTTGTTCCATGCACGGTCTGTGTGTATCATAAAAAACTCAGGGAACCATTCTGAGTTCATATATATGAAAATTATTTCACGAAAGTGACACGTGAAAAATATTTATGATGAATAAAACCACGAAGGGAAAAAGAAACACAAAGTGGTGCTCAAGCGATTTCGTCTAATGACATCCTCAGGAACACTGTATGTTCCTGAGGATGTCATTAGACGAAAGCGCTTGAGCACCACTTTGTGTTTCTTTTCCCTTCGTGGTTTTATTCATCATAAATATATATATATATTACATACTGTAGCTTCACATTATAAATACTGATAAAAAATGCACAAATGAGGTCTAATTAAGGTAGCATATGATAACAGCGTATCTTTCAAGTCAAATTACTGGAAATACACCTGAAATTTACGTGTCGAGAAGGACGAAGTTGAAAAAGAGCGAGGATGAAGTGATAACGATTTCATTCAAGCAAACTGAGACGTCGCCAGAGTCGCTCTTTTATAAACATTTCACTCGAATGGTGGATAGTTTTTTCCCATCGGATCATTTTTCAAAAACTTTGATTAAATTAATTCGACGCACGGCCGTGTGTGGGAGGAAGGGAGGGAGATGATCATGAGCTCTCGTTGGTTACACTCGGCTTAGGTTACGTAGTTAGGTTAAATTAAGGCTACAAAAAAAACTGTGTTTATGACAAAGTACGACAAAGATTTCTTACAAGATGAAACCCTACTTCAAAAGTTAGTTTTTTAAAGCACGATAACGATAAAAATAACGATAAAAAAATTATACAACAACGATAAAATAAGAAAATAAACAAAGTTGGTACGTAATATTTGACCAAAGAAAAAATAAAACACTTTGAACTTTACTTGAACGAAAAAATAAAATCCCTTTTTTCTTGGCTACTCAATATTCATCTCATTTAAAGGAATTTTCCCAAAACAGATTTTCGATCAATTATAAGTCGGCGGAGAAAAGAAGCCAAATTTCACGCTGGAAGAACTTGCAATAGGAATTTTTCTTGTCGCTTTTGATTTTTTTTGTAGTGGAGGGAAGGGTGTGTGTGTGGTGTGTGTGTGTGTGTGTGTGTGTGTGTGTGTGCCACTCAATATATTTTGCCCCACCTTTTTTTTTTTCTTTCCAAGTTTTTTGTAAGTTCCAGAAATTTTGTACACAAGTACAGTAGTTACATGCCTTTTTTACAAGTTTTTATTTTTCCACATACTCTCCATCCTTTTCTACGCATTTCCGCCACCTCGAAACAAGGGCCTTTATTCCTTGCTGGTAAAAGTCCGCTGGGTTCCGCTGGAGCCACCTCTTAACCTCCTCAACAACCTCATCGTCACTCTGAAACTTTCTTCCACGAATAGCATCCTTCATCGGCCCAAACAAATGGAAGTCTAAAGGTGCCAGATCCGGGCTGTATGGAGGGTGGGGTAACACAGTCAATCGCATTTTTGTGATGGCCTCTCTTGTTTGCGAAATGCTGTGTGGTCTTGCGTTATCGTGCAAAAGAAGGACGTCTTCCAGTTTTCTCTCCGGTCGAACTCGCTTTATACGTCTCTGGAGTCTCTGTAGGGTAGCAATATATGCCTCTGAGTTGATTGTTTGTCCTTTCTTCGTAATGTCCACCAGAATCACCCCTTTCATGTCCCAGAAGATGGTGGCCATACATAACCTTTCCTGCAGAGGGAGCCATTTTGAACTTTTTCTTGCGTGGGGAGTCTGCGTGATGCCACTCCATGGATTGGCGTTTTGTTTCAGGTTCAAAGTGGTGTACCCAAGTCTCATCCTCAGTCACAATTCGTGAAAGGAAGTCATCCCCTTCTATCTCGTATCGAACTAACGACTCGGAAGCAATGTCTTTTCTTTGGGCTTTGTAATCTTCAGTCAGTTGGCGAGGAACAAACCGTGAACACACTTTTGAGTATCCCAGTTGCTGAATTATCGTATTCACACTTCCTTCACTAATTCCTAGCTCCAGTGATAGCTCCTTGTATGTGACGCGCCGATTTGATCGAATGATGCTGTTAGCACGTTGCGCAGTGTGAGATGTCACAGCCGATGCTGGGCGACCGCTGCATGGCTCATCATCGAGACTGGCTCTCCCTCTCTCCGATGATCTCACACGTTTAGACCAGCGTCCAACTGTGCTTCGATCAACAACAGCATCTCCGTAAACGTTTTGTAGACGTTTGTGAATATTTCCAACTGTTTCCTGCTCTGCGGTTAAGAACTCGATAACAGCTCTCTGTTTACGACGCACATCACTGTCAGACGCCATTTTCGAAACTGCGTTAACTATCGGTTTTATACAAGGGCGTTTAAAAGCGGTTTTATACAAGGAGGGGAGGTTCAAACTGGAAAAATCCGGTTATGTGAAACGCAGAAAGCTCAAACTTACGGCCCTGAAGACATTTCAGCCCCATGGCCTATCATTTAGCTAAGAAAAAAGGGTGGGGCAAAATATATTGAGTGCCCCTAGTACATGAAAGAAAATAGTTCTGTTGTGAGAGGACCAAAACTGTTTAATCAGCTGCCCAAAGACCTAAGGAACACGAATGGTGTTGCAGTGGACATCTTCAAAAAAAGATTAGACGCCTGGGCTCAGAACAACCCCGATGAGCCGGGCGTACCTGGCTATGTGAGGTGGAGAGTACAAGAAACCAACTCACTACTTCACCAGGCCAACTCGAGAGGAGAGGCGACAAGCCTAACCTTCGTGAAATGAGAAATCATCGCACGGAACCTTTGAAAGGTTATATATATATATGCAGGGTGTTCCATAAGTCCGGTCTCTCAGGAAAATCTATTTTAAATTTACAAAAGTGATATATTAGAACGAAAACAAATGTTCAAATTGATGTCTTTGTTTTGGGACATTTTTTTTTTGTTGCACGTAACACTCGTGAGGAAAAGGCCTCCGGAGGCCTTTTCCTCACGAGTGTAACTCACTTTTATATTAACCCTAAAAGGACGACTGCTATATATTGGTAACCTTTCAAATACATGCATTCATAACTTAACCCTACAAACAATTCCAGCGTCAACTCAAAGGGTTAACCATTGAGTTAGTTAGCCTTAGAAGGCTAACTAACGAAGCCTGGGGGCCCTGATCTTCAGGTGATCCCTTTCGAGAGTCCCACTTTCGCGTATCTCATTCTCGGACGAATACTGAAAAGGGAATGCCATTAAGTGTAAAGAGACGAATCATGGCGTATTACCTCACTTATTTCTTTCAGTTTTGTCTTACATTTTGAGGAATTTCATTAAGTTTTCACCCAAATTGCGTCAAACCAGCTTTGACCCATTAGGGTAAAGTTGCCAATGGTCGGTGTATCGGTCTTAATGTCACGCATTTAACTTAAAAAATCTCCCCACAAGATACTGTTACAGTGAAGGAAATAAAATTCATGTGAAACATTACTTCTAGCAACTTCGTTGTAACTGTAACTTCACTGTAACAGTATTTTTTGTCGAGTTTTCTTTAAGTCAAATGCGCGACATTTGGACCAACGCGCGACCATTGGCAACTTTACCCTATAAATAGTTTAAATTACTTCATCACTCGGGTAATTTTGAATATCAGACAATTATAAAAGTTTCCTTATTTCAACAACTACTCAAGTAATTTAGTAACTTTAATTTAACAACTTAATCCCTTTATCGACGTCTGGGTCGAATACGTCACAAATAAACGCATTTAGACTTAACCCTACACAACCTTAGCGTTAAAGGGTTAATAATTTTATTTTGCACAATTTGAAGTTAAAATAACTCAATATTTTCTAGTGCTCACTTTTTTTTTGGATGTAGTTTCTAATAAGCTACTATGTATTGTCTCAAGAGTTAATTTGGATCACCAAACAATGGGTTTGAATTGAATGTTATCCATTGGCTCGAGTACAAGGGGGTTAACACGTAACCCCCCTCCCCTCCCGTTGGACGGTAAATTGTTAAGTTTCCGAGTCAGAGGGTCCGAGTTCGAATCCTGGTGGAGGATAAACTATATATATATATATATATATATATATATATATATACACACACCATGGACAAATTATATTACAATGATAAATTAAAATTTACTTTTTTAATACTCTTTTGGGCAATTAACTCGTTATTAAGAAACTAATGAATAAAAATAAAACAGAAAATATCTTTTGAGAACTTTAATTTGATAATTATACTCCAGTTTCAAGATGTTCATACGAGGCCCTCCAAGGAAGAAGTGGCTAAGCGACAAAAGTGAAAAACGCCAGAAAACGCAAAGTCGTACCAAATTTGAAAGTGACATAAATTTTGAACTTTTGAAGATATTTCGTCGAAATATTTTCAAAAGTTCAAAATTTGTCACTTTCAAATTTTGAACTTTTGAAGATATTTCGTCGAAATACAGTATTTTCAAAAGTTCAAAAGTTATGTCGACTTTCAAATTTGGTACAACTTTATAAAGTATTTTCTGGCGTTTTTAACTTTTGTCGCTTAGCCACTTCTTCCTTGGAGGGTCTCATATGTCATATGTTGCTGAGAATCAATTAGATCCTATTGTTTCAATGGTGGTAACTCTTTCTCCAGGTATGAATCTCAGAAAATTTATTGGGAAGAATAAAAATTAAAATGGAACCGATTTTGAGTTTAATTCGAGTTTGTCATCATGATGAGAAGCTCTGATATCAATGATCGCCTCGAGTGCATCAAAAATAGGCCTAAATTAAAGCTTTTAAAGGTGTAATTTATTAAATAAAAAGTTTTTTGAAAAGAAACTTTTATTTTTACTAAATCATTTCTTAAACAAAAAAAAACTTGAAAAAAAAGGGGAAACCATTTACCCGTCCCCCACAAAAAAAAATATATATTCCACCAAATTTTGACACAAATTCTTCGGAGCACCGACAATTCAGCGCAAGTCAGTACAGTTAAAAGTTTAGTTAAAAATAATAAAAATAAATCGCAATAAATAAAAAAGAGAAAAATTTGTATATTTATATATATGCTAAATTGGGTCTGTATCGAAGGAGTGACATTTCAAAGGAGTGACATAACAAAGGAGTGACATAAATACCGTAACGAAGGAGTGACAAATCGGAGATAAAATTCAAAGGAGTATAATTATTAAAATTTTATTTAAAAAAACAAAATGTGTTAGAATTGTTAAAATTAAGATTTTATTTAAAAAACTAGAAACCTAACCTAACCTAACAGTTGCAAGCCTCTCTTCCCTCTGGATTTGTTCTTTCTTCTTCTTTGTTGGTATTTTCGCGCTGAATTGTCTTGCGCTGAATTGTCTTTGCGCTGAATTGTCCTGCGCTGAATTGTCGGGTCACGAAATTCTTCATACTTCATTTCTTAACCTTTTCGCTGCGTAATTCGATATATCCGAATGACGCGGCAAAACGGTTAAACAGAAATTAATTGCCTTAATATTAAAAAGAAATCACTTATGATTGGTGTTGGTGTAATTCTAAAACTTGGGCCACGGTCTGGACATATCCTGGTTTTTGGCTTCCGCCCGAATTATTAATTTTGATGAAGGTCAGGCTTGTCGCCCCCACCTTGGACCTACAGCTTAACGGAATCCGAACCAAGACCCGCCAAGGAAATCTGAAATCACAAAGTCCAAGCTGGGACTCGACCCCACGACCTCCCGATCAAAGGCCAAGGGTCTTAAATACTCGGCTACCCAAGTGGGTATACCTTTCTTTTTAACCGTTCATTTTCTTTACTAATATTTATTTTTTGTATGCCATTAATAAGGTAGCGGTAATTGAGGTCTCATTTTTGAGACTCGAAGGATTTAGAGGGGGAACATTTAATTGAAAAAAGGGGGGGAGGGAGAAGAACCTCTTTACCCTCCCATAAAAAAAATTCACAAAATTTTGGCACAATTTCCTCATACTTCTTTTAATAATAAGGAAGCAAAGAAAAGTGTGGAGGAATTTCAAATATATTTATAAAAATATTTTTGAAGATATTTTCAAAAATAAAAATAAGCTATTTTTCCCCTCCATTTTTTAATATAATTTTTTGGATATTTTTTTCAGTTTGTGTCAGTGTTTAGTACGGTAATTAGTTCTTTCAATCACCACTAACTATCTATTTATCTATCTACGAGTGTATATACAGGAAGGGCCAAAAGTAAGGAAACACATTTAACAGGTTCCACCTGTTATCCAGAATGCCGATATTCAGTAGCTGATTTGTATAATCACAGCCAATAAGTTATGGCTGAAAGCTCAAGGCTGCCTACGTCTGAAATAACTAAAATTGTAAAGTTGTACGCCGTTTACCAAAATGAAGCCAAGTTGTCCGTCAGTACCAGAAGCATTATGGTAGGACTCCTCCAACACGCAACACCATTCAACCTATACGGAAGTACGACGAAATCGGAAGTGTTCACAATGTGTCCAAGATAGGACGACCTTAAAGAAAAAAAGTTTCTTGGTTGGTGAATCCGGCGACGTGGGTCACACGGTCTCCGGATTGGACTTCGGCCGACTTCTTTTTATGGAGTACAATAAAAGACTGTATACCTCGTACTCTTCAGCACTCAAGGATGCTGTCGTTGCCGCAATACTGAGCTTGACAGTGGAGTTATGTCGACGAGTTTTCCGATCAGTGCCAGAAAGACTGCAATTGCGCAAAGACTTGAACGATGGACATAATTGAGCAGTTTCCGAGAAAATCTTTATTGCTAGAAATACTTCACAAACACGTTTTCTTCATATACCACGAACTAATTCCATTTCCTTTCAATAAAACTTTTGTGGAAGTCGGGCGTTTCCTTACTCTTGGCTCTACAGTTTACGAATGATTACTCAAAGTTAGTTTAAATTTTAACATAACAGAGGCATTTATGAGTGAAAGTTAATTAACATTAAATCAACGAGGGAATTAATAATATTTAATTACAGACTTTATACTCGAAGTTTAAAAGTTCGCTTTCAAAAAACAGGATTAAATACACACAAACTCTTTCAGAGGTAATTACCTTCCTCCAAGAGCGATTCAGAAACCAAATTGGCTCGACTCACGCGGGATTTTAAGTTTTGAATTGTGACGAGTTATTTACTCTAAACTGTTTGCGATGCATTAAAAAACACACTTAAAAAACTCATGAAGTAAAGATTTAACCCATGTAGCCAAGAACTGTTCCAAGCCGTTCTGAGAAATGAGGAGGAAGGTGCAGTGACGAACCCGCTGCACGTAATGTATATGGCCTGACCCAGTCCTCCTTTTAAAATGAGTTATTTTTTCCGGTGGGCGGCGTTACCGTTCAGCTCAGCGTCCTCTGGTGGACTGAGAACGTTAAACGGATCAATCAATCAAATGTAGATTTATAACGTTTCTGATGAATCTGCTCGCAAAAGTTACGTCGTGCTGCGATTTTTGTGTACCACTGTATAACCTGTTATAGATCAAATGCAGTACCAGAGAGGGGAATGCAGAAGTCACTTGACGGATTGGTACTGCACGGGTTCAGTTTGGAAAAATCTTTGTGGATGCCCAGACCTTCCTTGCCTGGATCCCTATTGGTACCTGGGGTTATTGCTTCTCTTCTGTATTAGTGGTTTAAGAGCCGATAGCCTCTCCGTCAGTCCCACAAGGTTTTCAGACACGAAATCACTTACAACGTGGGGTCGAATTTCTTCATGATGAATCAAGTATGACGCATCGAATTTCTTCATGATGAATCAAGTATGGCGCATCGAGACACGTGTAGATGATAATGATAATATTTAAAAGATGAAAGCATTCCCTCAACCCATTCGAGTTGAACTTGTGCCTCTAAATGACCACAGAATGTAGGAAAAAACAAAGTTGATGCATGAGCTAAACAAGAAATTATGTCGGCACGGCATTAATGTCCGTTCCTATATTTGTGACCTTGACCTTCGGTGTAAGTACCTGATTCTTGCTAGTGAAACATCGTCTTGATCAAATGGAGGTCCATGCCATAACTTTTGAACCACTTTACATAAACTGATTAAACTTCACACACATATGGATCATCGCAAGACTCGGGTCCCTGCGTCAGAGGTCAAGGTTACAAATAGAGGTCAAAGGTCAAATGGAGCTTTTTCTTGCCGCCCCATAACTATTGAACCTCTTAACATAAATTGATGAAACTTCATACACATACAGTATGTATGAAGTTTAATCAAATTATGTAAAAGTGATTCAAAAGTTATGGCATGGACCTCCATTTGATCTTTGATCTCTATTTATGACCTTGACCTTTGATGCAGGAACCTGATTCCTGCTCATGACACTTCGTCTTGTGATAATCCATATAAATGTGAAATCTCATCAATTTATGTTCAACGGTTCGAACGGACGGACGAATGCAATCCAGTATGGCCCCTCCAAATTTATATGGTCGGGGACATAATTAAAGACTCGTCCTAGAATGTAAAATAAAATCTAATTTCGTTACACCCTCTATGTACTGGATATATCATGAATGAATGAAACTGGTTTTGCATAGTGAAAATAAACCGTCCCATAAGATTTGAACCCGGGTGCTCTGAATAGGCGTCCCAGTCGCTACCAGAAGTTCTGGGTTCGTATCCTGGTAGTTATTTTATGCTCTGTTCAGTAACACAAAATTTGAACCATGTTATTTGTCGATATATTCTACAAAATATATGAGAGAAGATGGAAGGTTTCCTTTGACATTTATAAATGTTTATAATTCATGTTCCATCGATTAAGTCGGAATGGACCATACCTACTTACGTACGACCCAGTGCATACGACTTTTATAATCTTCTGTATATATTTTTTTTTTATGACGCGGTAAGGGTTGTGTGGGGGCAAGAATAAAGGTATTTGCTCCATAAATGCATACACAGAACTTCGAGCGGATTGTCGTGAAGGGTATGATACCCTGCTGGTTCAAATGGGAAGCGTGTACTCCTTTTGGGTACAGAAATTGACAGATTCTGAACAGCTACGAGATTTAGGAGTTAATACCCCCGAAACAATCGTGTGTGTTTCTTGGCTAACTTACGTCATTGAGACAATGTTTAGCATACACACAGAGCTCATCGTTATAAGAACATGGGTGTAATGGTATCAGCGGTGTCGCCATAGTTTCCGAGTTATTTTTTTCACTAAAAGTCCTTAAATATATCAAAAAAAAAGTATATAATGAAACGTAGGCTAGGCTAGGTTTGGCTAGTGTAAATTAATTACATTTAAATGTCCATAATTCAAAATGTAAAAACGTTTCGATTTTATAAGGTGCACGCGCGCGTGCGTAGGCAACTGGGTATGAGTGAGTTCGAGTGCGTGATAATTTACAGATGTAGTGGGGTAAATTTTTGGGGAGGTAACACATTTGATACCTCGGAACATTTAAAAATTTACATTAAAAAATCTAGAAACAGCTTCGTTGTCGGAGGAAAAGGTATGCTGGATCTGATTAGGTTAGTTAAGATTTGGTCAGGTTAGACTAGATTAGCGAGTATACCTCACTCTTTAATGACTTAACAGAAACCACCCATTGAGCTCTCAATTGCGCCCGACACACTTCCCACGTCCTTCTCGGTTCGATGGCACCGAGGTTAGGTTAAATTAAATTAGGCTTGGTTAATTATTTTTTAGATATAAGGATTTTAAAAAAAGTCGGTACGTCTCTCATGCGAAGAAGCGTGTGTGTGTGTGTGTGTGTGTGTGTGTACAATCCGACTACCTATTTAATTAATTATAAATGACCAAATATATATATATATATAGTTAAGAAGTAAAAGTTTTTTCTCCAAAATTCGACGATTTTAAAGTTTGGTCGATCTTCCATCCAAAAATATTCCTTTCAACTAATTAATTTGCACACAAAGAGATACTAAAATATTTAAACGAAATTCGCCCTCAGAAAATCAGGTATTTTGGGGAACGGAAAAGACATTAAAAGGGAGATCTCTCTTAAATTCCTTGAAGGGTCTTGGGTCTTCTCTTAGCGCCCTATCATTTACTTGCACACACAAAAGAACGTTTAAAAAAAAAACCCACACAAAAGAAAAAATGGCAAAAAATACGAAAAAAATTGTGTAAATTGTTTTAAATTCAGAAAGTTCAATGGAAATAGATTATGTTTAATGGAATGCGCAGCGCACCAGCTCTGTGATGGCAAAATTGAAACAGACCAGACCACTAGGTTAAAATACATTTTGTGCAGTACAGTTAAGCATTACAAATGCATAGACTTAGATAAAAACGATAGAAAAATGATAAATAGAACGAATAACAAAATCATAGGCTTTTATGGCTTCGTGGGCGTCAAGTGCGTGGGAAACAACAGAAAAAGTAGACGAAATAATTGCAACAAGTTCACCGACAGAAATGCTGGAAACTTCAGGAAACGCCGACATTAGATGGAAGTGTAAGGTGTAGAAGTAGCTTAGATGAGAAATACCCTCCCCCCTGTTGTTAATACAACAACCACAATGGTATCAAGGGCCACTCCCCGAGTACAATACTCCCAAATGCAACGGCCTACCTAATAACATCGAACAGAAACCGCCAACGACCATTATCCAAGAAAACCGAGCACGAAGACTATCAATCCTACAAATTTATTATACAAATATACAAGGCCTGTACACTGACCATGTAAACTGAAAATTACAATACCTGCAAAATTTAGCTTTGGAAACTAGCGTATCATCATATGCCTAACGGAAACACATTTACATAAATGCGAAAAGGGCTGTGAAAACTGCATCGAAGATACTGAAATAGCAATAGTGAACTACAACATATAGAGATAAATTTGCTAGAAAGTAGGAGGGTGTTGCAGCTACATGAAAAAAAATGTGAAGTGAAGGGAAGCAAATCAAACTGCACAATCGAAATTCTTATTTTAGAAGTAAAAACTGAACCTAATCATTATGAATGTGTACAGATCACCGAACACCACAAAAAGTGAATTACAACCCGTTACAAATGAAAGAAAATGTTAAAAATCACTTAAAACCCCAGCACTAAATATTTTAATTTGTGGGGATTTTAATTTTCCATTCATAACACGGAACAAAAATGACGCAGTTATGTATATTGAGAAGTTTATGGTTACATTAATGCTATTAAATATTATGGAACATTATGTGCTTACCCAGGAAATCTGAAGCCACTAGAAAAGAGAAAACTTTGGATTTAATTTTGACAAACAATAATATATATATAAGGGTGATCCAGAGAAATGGGACCCAAAAGAAACCCCTGTAACTCTTAAAGTATAAGTCCTTTTATAAAATCATACGCATCATTCGAAAAAGGATAGTTACAAGTTTGTACAGGATTGTATAGGTTTTGACAATACAAGACAAGATAAGATACAAAACAAAATAAAAGTGTTAGTTAAAACTAACACTTCAAGGTGACTGCATGGACTGTGGAACAGCTGCGTTTCATAACTGAGCAATATTATGAGCATGGAAGAAGTGTAGTTTCAGCTCAAAGATCTTTCAAGACAAATTTTCAGATGTCAAAATCACCTTCTAAGAAAGTAATCCGTCGGTGTGTCAGAAATTTTTCCCTAACTGGCAGCATTGGAAAAAGAAAACCAACTGGAAGAGTGCGCACAGCAAGGATAGACGAGATCATTAACAGAACTCATGAAATTGTACAGGATAATCCTAACATAAGCATCAGACGTGCTTCTCAGCTGTTAGGAGTTGGATATGGCAACACACCGTATATTCAAACAAAATTTAATGCTCTTTCCATATAAAATTCAAACAGTGCAACAACTAAACGATGGAGATTTCGCACGAAGACGACAATTCTGTCAATGGATCCAACAGCAGGTAAATGACACCACCAATTTTCTAGCAACTTTGATTATGTCAGACGAAGCCCATTTTCACTTGAATGGAACTGTAAACAAACAAAATTGTCGTTTCTGGGCAACAGAAAATCCATTGAATATTACCGAAGTCCCGTTGCATAGATAGCGTGTAACTGTTTGGTGTGGTCTTACTGCATCTCAGATCATAGGGCCGTACTTTTTCGAGGATTCCACCGGAAACACGGTCACTGTAAATGGTGATCGCTACGAAAAAATGTTGACCAATTTCCTTATTCCTAAATTAAGAGATCTTTGTCTAGAAAACCACTGGTTCCAACAAGACGGAGCTACCTGCCATACCACGAGGAACTGCATGGCAGTTTTGCGTCAAACGTTTCCAGGCGAGTTAATCTCAAGATTTTGAGACGTTGAATGGCCCGCAAGGTCTCCGGATTTTTCTCCCTTAGATTATTATCTCTGGGGATATTTAAAGAGTAGGGTCTACAGAAATA
Source organism: Bathynomus jamesi (assembly GCA_023014485.1). NCBI lineage: Eukaryota > Metazoa > Arthropoda > Malacostraca > Isopoda > Cirolanidae > Bathynomus > Bathynomus jamesi. Next base: position 112,418 of record JAJOZX010000354.1, read on the forward strand.
ACACAACGACCTTGCAAGAATTGAAGGCCGCCATCACAAATGAGATACAGGCCATACCACCGCACACTCTTGCAAAAGTGATGCAGAACTTACAAGCGAGAACACTGGAATGCTTGGCAACTAATGGAGCACATTTGAAAGGAGTCATTTTTAAAAAATAAATATTTCATAATAAACTTGTAACTCTACTCTTTCGAATGATATATAGTTTTTATGAAAGGAATTAAATATTAAGAATATTTGGCTTTTTTTTTATGGGTCCCATTTATCTGGATCACCCAGTATAAAAAGGCAATGCACACAAACTTCTCTGGCCATAACCTAATCGATATGTAATTAAAGTTAGCAACAAGGGAGCCAAAAATGCATTCCACAGAGTCAGCAGGAATATTCGAAGGTTTAAATATAAATTCAAAGAAAGTAGATCGGGAAAATGTAAATGAAGCTTTAAAGAAAGTAAATTCAGAATTTCTACTTCACAGGAAGACTCCAGAAGAAATAATATCTGTAATAGAAAATAAAACTAAACCTATATTGCTGAAACATGTTTCGATGAGACAAAAACAAAACGAAGCAAGCTTGAGAGAAAGATCAGGACAATATTTAGACAACGGAAACAAACCGCAAAAAATCTCATCGAATACAGGACTGAAGCAAGGAGACTCAGACTAGAGGAAAATTATGCAAAACAGAAATGCACCTGAAACAAACAATCATCCACAAGACAAACGAAGAGGAAAATAAGGGACCAGAAAACATAAAAAATAGCCCAAAATACCTCTACACGTTTGCGAAAAGAAAAATTCAGTGTAAAGAGAGTATTGGTCCGTTAAAAGATGGGGCGACTAAATATACAAATAACCAAGAAAAAATGAGTGAACTACTTAAGGAACAATTTAACTCTGTATTTAGCACCCCTAATCCCCAGATGAAAATAGAAAATCCGGATGAATTCTTTGATACAGATAGAAATCAGCCAAGAACAAGTTCGGACACGAATCTATTAATGGATTTGGAGTTTGTTTAAGGAGATGTAATTAAGGCCCTACCACAAATACGAGAAAGTTCTGCACTAGGGCCAAACACATGGAGTGCCACGTTTCTGAAGAAATGTAGAGCATTGCCAAGCTTCTGTACTTACTATGGAGAAAATAGCTCGACACAGGACAAATTCCACCTCCATTAAAGAACGCAAACATTGCCGCCTTATTCAAAGGAGGTAACAGCGAATCAGGCGAGTTTGTCTAAAACAATTCGTCTAAAATACAATTTGTCTAATAAATCAATTTGTCTAAAACAATTTGTCTAAAATAGTTTGTCTAAAATCAATTTGTCTAATAACAATGTCTAAAATACAATGTCTAAAAATAATTTGTCTAAAATACAATTTGTCTAAACAAACAATTTAATATAATATGGCATACAAATTGTTGCCTGATGTACAATGCTATTTATTACTTGCCACGCCCCATCTTAAAAGGTTACCTCTTGTGCGGAATAGTACATCGAAATCAGTTATCCCGGAACCCATAACCTAGGTTAGGTTAGGTTAGGTTAGGTATATTATGAAATAAAATCAACCCATTTTCAATCTTTTCATCCTCACTCCAAATTTATCAAGCAGACAAATGCATTTCTAGTTATCTTCAGTTATTAGTCAAATTGTATTTTAGACAAATTATTTTTAGACAAATTATTTTTAGACAAACTATTTTTAGACAAACTATTTCGATGTACTATTCCGCACAAGAGGTAACCTTTTAAGATGGGGCGTGGCAAGTAATAAATAGCATTGTACATCAGGCAACAATTTGTATGCCATATTATATTAAATTGTTTGTTTAGACAAATTGTATTTTAGACAAATTATTTTTAGACATTGTATTTTAGACATTGTTATTAGACAAATTGATTTTAGACAAACTATTTTAGACAAATTGTTTTAGACAAATTGTTTTAGACAAATTGTTTTAGACAAATTGTATTTTAGACGAATTGTTTTAGACAAATTCTCCTAGACGCAGGTAACAGAGCAATGCCAAAGAACTATCTGCGGGTAGCACTCACCTCCCACCTTATAAAGTGCTTCGAACGTGTAATTGAAGGCAAAATTGGTTATTACCACCAAGAAAAGAATTTATTCAATCTGAACTTACATGGCTTCAGGGCTGAAAGATCATGCCTATCACAGTTATTAGATCACCAAGAGAAAATACAAGAAACATTGTGTCGAGGACAAAACATAGATGTAATATATACTGATTTTGGTAACGCCTTCGATAAATGTGATCATGAAATTATAGCATACACTTAAGAATACAGGAATTACTGGAAAGCTGGGACGATAGCATTTCCTTACCAAAAAACGGAGTGGTAATAAATGAAGACAAATCTCGGAAGTCTCGGAAGTCGTCAGCTCCGTTCCATAAGGTACAGTATTAATTCCCTTACTATTTATGATAATGATTGCAGACACTGATGCAGATATTAATGAGAGTATCGTATCGTGTTTCGTTGATGACAAAGATATGCAAGAAAATATCAAAAAAGGGGTGACACAAAAATTACAAAACGACATTGAAACATTATTCAAGTGGGCGGAAGACAAATTATTCGAAATTATATGATGATAATAAGATGCTACAGAAAAAAGGGTACAAAATACTGCAAACCAAACAGACAACACCAAACCCACAAGTAAAGGATTTTGGAGTAATAATGTCATCGGATACAGAATTCAGAGAACACTATAACATTAAAATCACAAGTTAGAAAAAGTAATGGGAATTATCTGAAGGAGCTTCCACAGCAGAAAAGCAAACATCAAAGGACTTTTACGTCTAAGATGAAGACTACTGGTCTCGACCACAATTCCTGAAACTCTCTGAAAAGAAAACGCGAGCTGTGCACGATAATATACGCATGAAAAATACTAGAAGTTGTGTTCCTAGTCTTAGAAATAAAATAGAAAGACACTGGAACGAAAGAAGAGGCAGATTCTGTACTGTCTAAACTGCGATAGGACAGGGGGCCATGAAAACGAAGATGGAAAATATCGTCAGAATGAAGCCTGAAACCTTTCAATGTACTGCCAAAAGAACTGCGGAACCTCCAGTCAACAACAGGTCGATTCTGAACCGTCGTACGAAACCATGAAGAGCTATAAAAAGTAATATTATATATATATATATATATATATATACACACACACATATATATATATATATATATATATATATATATATATATATATACACATTTCAACTGCAAACAACACACAGTATAATTAACGTAAAGAACGACGCTTGTATAGAAGAACGTTCCGCGCAAGATGAGGAGGAGAACGAACAAATGAAAAAATGAGGTAACCACCCGGGAATCGAACCCGGGATCTTCCGATTGCCGGTCAGATATGATAACCACTACACCATGGGCCTCAATCAATCAGAAGGCGTAATTCTCCTACATACGCGCAGAAACCAATGCCCTGAGGGGGCACCTCCCGCATGCCGCACATACTGTATATACATTTCAACTGCAAACAACACAGTATAATTAACGTAAAGAACGACGCTTGTATAGAAGAACGTATGTAGGAGAATTACGACTTCTGATTGATTGAGGCCCATTGTGTAGTGGTCATCATATCTGACCGGCAATCGGAAGATCCCGAGTTCGATTCCAGGGTGGTTACCTCATTTTTTCATTTGTTCGTTCTCCCTCCTCATCTTGCGCGGTACGTTCTTCTATACAAGCGTCGTTCTTTACGTTAATTATACTGTGTGTTGTTTGCAGTTGAAATGTATATACGTGCGGCATGCGGGAGGTGCCCCCTCAGGGCATTGGTTTCTGCGCGTATGTAGGAGAATTACGACTTCTGATCGAGTGAGGACCATGGTGTAGTGGTTATCATATCTGACCGGCAATCGGAAGATCCCGGGTTCGATTCCCGGGTGGTTACCTCATTTTTTCATTTGTTCGTTCTCCCTCCTCATCTTGCGCGGAACGTTCTTCTATACAAGCGTCGTTCTTTACGTTATATATATATACACACACACAAGATTTTTCTTAACTAAAGAGAATTCAAATGAATAATTGTAATACGTGAATCATTATTTGTCTAAACGTTATAGCGGTTGAACAGAATGGTTAGCGTGTTGGATTCGCATATAATTTATATGAAAGAATTAAAATTTTACAGTAGTTGAAGTCCCTTTCTGCACTGGCTTTATTTTATCGAGGCAGATGGCATTACTTCCCATCTCAATGACCCTGCTTGGTTGAATGATGAAAAATGGGTCATCTAAAGTTTGTATTATTGCGAGGGAAAGTATAAATGTGTAGAGTATGTGTAGAGTATGTGTAGAGTATCCATGTGCGAGTCGGCCAATTTAAGTATAAGTGATGTAGATGTATTAAGGGTAGCCAGTGGTAATTTTACATACGTTAGTGATATGAGTGGTACCACCAGGTGGACTGATCATTGTCTCACTAGTAATAATCTAAAGGATCGAATTGTTAGAGTTCATATTCTGCATGATTTCCTTCTTTCTGATCATAGACCATTAGAAATATTAATTAACGTACCAATTTATGCGTAACACGACTTAACAAGAACTCAATAGGTAAGAATAATCGCGTCGATTGGTCCAATGTTAATATGCAGTAGAGAATAGAATACAAAGACAGAACGAGTCACCTCTTTAATAATTTAGAAATTTTGCACCTTGCCTGTAATAATCCTTGTTCAAATGATTCTCACTGTAAACTCATAGATAGGTATTATAGTGAGATAATATCCCTGTTAAGAGAAGCAGGAAGCCCCCTGATTAAATCTTACAACTATCATACTAAGATTATTCCTGGATGGAATGATTTTATTGCCCCCCCTGAAGAGGGAATCGAAAGACGCCTATGATTTGTGGTGCTTTCATGGTAGACCCAGATTAGGACCAGTGTACATGAATATGTGCAGAAGTCGGGGTCAGTATAAGGCGGCCATAAGGCGATGTAAACAGGAAGAAGAGTCTATTCGAGCATCAAAAGCCTGTGAAGCTCGCATAAATAACGATAACAACAAATTTTGGAAATTTGTTAAGAATCAAACGGGTGTCAAAAATGTCCCTCCGACAATCGATGGGGTGTCGGGGGAGGATGAAATTGCAAAGCTGTGGAAAAACCACTACTCTAACATTCTTAACAGTGTGAGTAGGGATAATCTTAAGATAGATTGCAGCGAAATGATTGTGGGAGGGACAAGGGAAAATACTTTGATATCATTTACTGAAGTAAAGAGGTTAATTAAAGAGTTAAAGACTGGTTCTGCGTCAGGGATAAGATGACTTATCGAATGAGCACTTAAAATATGCAAATGACGTAGTATGTCTGCATATATCATTGCTCCTCTCAGCCATGCTTGCTCATAGCTATATCCCCGCAGAGTTCATGAGGGTATATATCTTGCCCCTGGTTAAAAATAAGTACGGAGACATTCTATCCAGCAATAATTACAGGCCTATTGCTGTCGCTTCCTGCTTCTCGAAACTATTAGAAAAACTTGTTACTCCGATTAAATGATTTCCTATGAACATCTAATCAGTTTGGCTTTAAAAGGTCCCACTCAAATGACCTGTGTATCTATGTACTTAAAGAAACAATATCTAAATACATTGACAGTAATTCAACTATTTATAGCTGTTTCCTTGATATAAGTAAGGCATATGATAGGGTGAACCACAATATTTTATTTAAAAAACTAGAAGACAGGAAGGTTCCCATGTACATATTAAATTTATTGAAATTTTGGCATTCCCACCAATCTTTCACTGTTAGGTGGGGCAATGTACTATCCGAGTGTTTTGGCTCCTCTTGCGGGGTGAGACAAGGCTCCTTGCTCTCCCCTATACTGTTTAATGTGTATATTGACGGATTAATTGCTTCACTTAATGAGGCAACAGTGGGATGTTGTATAGATAACACAAGGATAAATAACTTAGTTTATGCCGCTGATATGGTGTTAATAAGTCCCTCTGTTAAAGGTCTGGATCGGCTACTAAACGTCTGCGAAGTGTATTCGCAGAAACATGATATTCTTTTTAATGTTACAAAAACTAAGGTTATGCAGTTTCATCCTAAAAGCTGTAATCAGCCAGCTTATATAAGGTTTAAAATGAATGGTGAAGTAATTGAGGAAGTACAAGAGTTTAAGTATTTGGGTCAAACTATTACCAGCTCCTTGAGTGATGACTCGGATATAAGAAAACAATCTCGAAGCCTGTGTGCTAAAGCGAATATGATCATAAGGAACTTTCGATTCTGTACAAGTGAAGCTAAAGACACACTCTTTCGTACTTTCTGCAGTAATATATACGGACAGCAACTCTGGGTGAATTATAAAAAGGTTCTGGCAGAACCTTAAATTTGCTGTACAACAGGTCTTTTAGACTCTTACATAAATTACCCGCGAGATGCTCAGCTTCGCAAATGTTTGCTACCGGCAATGTCCCGAGCTTTCCGAAGGTAACAAGACGTGCTCAACACAGTCTAATGCAAAGAATTAAAAAATCAACTAACCCGATCATCCAAGCTATCCATGAGTCCTGCCATTTATCCTCTAAGCTATGGACTTATTGGTACGAAAACGTCTGTCTGTAGCTTCACTTAACTTCGACAGTGCAGTATTATTTCTAATCACTTGTATATATTTTTATCCTTAGTATATGAACTGTCATTGTATTAATAATATTTGTCATATGGACTGCCAATAAACCTTTTCATTTTCATTTTCATTTTTTAAATGGAATAATTTTACTGATTTTTTCCAATCGACGCCATTCCCATGGGAATATTCGAAGTAGTAATTCCTGGGAAAGGGTAAAAAAGAGCTCTGTGACACAGTTTCGGGCCCGATGGGTATTCCGATGAGTATTTTCTTAAAAAAAAAAAAAATGGAACTTAAAGTGAGAAATCTTATCACAATGGGAACGAATCGGCTTAAGAATTGCCTCTTTCGAAATTCCAACTTTCTCATTCTTGGACGATGATTAAAATGGGAATAACCGAGATCGGGAACAGACTTTTTCAGTGAAATCTCTCTCGATTTTCTTGAATTAATTTTTTCGGTTTTTTACGCCTTAAATAATGGAATATTTCAAATAAAAATCATGACGCCAAAACGCATTACAATATTCTCTAAAGAAGAGAAAATGGACGTCGATAAAGAATAAATATAGAAATATTTTTTATCACCTTCATTAATTAATTAATAATTTCGAATGTCTATTTCTTAAGAAAGGCTCGAAAAATGCAAAATTACTTACATGCAAAGTAAATAATGGCAGCTGATGCCAGCGCCACGAACATGAGTGCCAGGATAAGACATAGGCACCACTTCCGTGAACATCGTTTCCTTCGACTCAATCCGATGTCGAGCTCGGAGTCTGTGAGACTGTCGGATTTCTGCATGCAGGGAACTCCAACCCCCTTCTGCAAGGAAACAAAAGAATATATATATATATATATATATATATATATATATATATATATATATATATATATACTATAGCTATTGAGCTGTCCCTAAAAAAATTAAGCTTGAGATGAAAAGAAGGATCAACACGACAGCAAACATTCTCAATTATTTCCAAACGTTTCGACAAATTCTTTTGTCATCTTCAGTATTCAGTGATTCAAAATTTTAAAACAATGAAATTTAAATTAAGTGAAAGTACAATAAATCAAAAGCAAATTATAACATTAAAATTAAAAGGAAAAGTATAATAATAAATTAATAATATTAATTTATATTAATATAAATTAATATATTAATAATTTAATATTAAATTATATTTAATACGCAATAAAAGGACTCCTATTCTGTCAATGTAAAATCACACGCGACTCAAGTCGTGAGTCGTGAGTCGTGAGTCGTGAGTCGTGAGTCGTGAGTAGCGAGACGATCCTATGTGCGGCCGGCCAAAGACGAGAACGTTCAGCCTCCATACTCCAATGAACGAGAGATTGAAAACTGAACTTTGATTATATTCTAGTTTTACTATTTAGTTGGTTGGTGTGTGGGAAGAACTGTCAGTTGGTCGAAAAAGATTTAATTTGTAGGAAGAACTATTGTTATAAATGGTTTGTTTGGTTTTTATAAATATATTGTATAAAGATTCTAAAATTCTTAATTCTGAAAGGTTGTTCATTCTTGTTAATATTTCAAATTGGGTTTTATGAAAGGTGATTATCATAATCACTACTATGGTTTCTAATTGCCAACTGTGGTGAGCTACGAGATAACGAGACACGTTCAATACAGTTTAATGCAAAGAATTAAAAAATTAACCATCCCGATTATCCAAGCTATTTATCAGTCCTGCCATATGTCTTCTAAGCTATGGAATTCATGGTATGAAAACGTTTGTCTGTAGCTCCACTTGAACTTCGACATTATTGTACTATTTCTCATTAATTGTATTTCTATCTTTAGTATTTGAATTGTCACTGTATTCTATTGGCAGTTCGTGTTATTAATATTTGTCATATGGACTATGGTCTAACGATAAACTTTTTCTTTTTCCATAATTAATTAACCCTTTAAAGCCGAAATTATTTGTTGGGTTCTTATGAATGCGTGTATTTGAAACGTTACCAATTTGTACCAGTCGTCGTTAAAGGGTCAATTAATTAAATTATGTTAACGTGTTAATTAACTAACATTTTTTATTACTGAACATTTTTTTTATGTGTTATGGTTCCATAAATGTATTTCCTAACGAATGACGAATTTCGATGTATTTCCCTCGGACAGGCACTTTCCGGATACTCGTATATTTTCATTTCATAAATATAAATGTTTACAAGCAGAGCCTCCGGCTCCCTGCCCTACGGGCGGGGCTTGTGCTTCGCACGTTAGGGTTACCCCTTTGGGGGAGGTCATTCTCCCTCTCCCCCCAAAACCCTCTTCCCCCCTTCATGCAACTTGCGGGGCTACCCCCCCTTGTTGCATAACCTCCCCTTCCCCATTACCCCTACCCCCCCTTTTTCTGTTAAAAATAGTTGGAAGATTGTGTAACACTGTTTTCATATTTTCTATATTTTCAGAAAATGGAAGAAAATGCAGGTGTTTTTATTAATAGTTAAGGATTAAACCCTGAAGGCATTCACTGGATTCTATAATGAACAGTTTCGGAAAAAAATTCGTCTAAAAATAAAAAATCATAAAAAAGTACTAATTGGTAATGATTTTAGGTTTTGTTGTTAAATTTTATTATTGTTAACAAAAATAATATAATATCCAAGGAAAAAATATTAACAATTAGTTATTTTTTAGTTTCGAGGCGAACTTTTTTTCCTTAAACTTTACTGAATACTATAGTTTTATACCGGGTGATTATAAATGATCTTCCCGATTTTAAACATTTATTATGATAATAATAATTATTGGTTTTGTTTAACCTCCTTCGCAACATCTAAGGTCATATGGCAAAGGGGACTTACAGCTTTACGTGGGATCCGAACCAAGGGTCACTACAGAGTCTGAACGCAGCGGACGGTCTCTCATCCAACTACTACCCAAACCCAATGTCGCTTAACTTCGCTGATCAACGGGAAGCGGTGTTACGACATTGGCTACGACGTAGTCCACGCACATTTATTATGAAAAACTAACAAAGCTATAGCGAAAAGCAAGATATACAAATAAAGAAGAACTCAAAAAGTTTTATTTACAAGCTATTGAAGCTCAATATGAGATCCTTTTGTGGCTCCTTTTGAGGTTACAACATTCCTGAATGAGCAATTGCCTGATCGTTGGATCGGGCGTTGGGGGGGGGGGCATTCCTTGCCGGCTCGTTCGCCCGATCTAACCCCTCTTGACTTCTTCCTCTGGGGCTATGTCAAAAATGAAGTTTTTGTTCCACCAACGGCAACAACTTTGGAACATTTGAAGGAAAGGATACGCGAGGCTGTTAGAAAAGTTCAGCATGATATGCTACAAAACGTATGGAAGGAAACAGAATACCGCTTCAATGATGTCTGCAGAGCCACAAAAGCAGCTCATATTAAACTTCAATAGCTCGTAAATAAAACTTTTTGAGTTCTTTATTTGTTTATCTTGCTTTTCGCTGTATCTTCGTTAATTTTTTCATAATAAATGTTTAAAATCGGGAAGATCATTTGTAATCACACGATATGAAATATTAATTATATTAATTTTCCACACTTTGTTCAAGTATTTTATGAACAATACTTCTCCTCTTGAACAAACAGTTTTCAACCTTAAAAGTAAGAACGTTCATCGACATTTTAAAACAACTTCTAAATTTAGTGTAACTCTCGCTATTTTGGGGAAGAGGGTGACTTTGCCCCTAGTCGGTGCCATTTTAAAAGAAAGGGTTTTCGCTTTTACTATCGTAAATACACAAACATCTCGAATAATGTCGATAATACGCAATGATTATCGTCCAATACTCGAGATGAGCATCTACAATTACGTATAAAGTAAAAATCAAATCTTATTTTTGTCGAATATATCAATTAAGTTAAAAACTACTTAAATAAGAATATATATGTAAAAATGAACAATGAATAATCCTTTCAGTCATATAATTCTGATGATACTTCGTAATATTTATATAAGCCTTATATTCTTATTCATATATTCAGTTTGACATATCAGGTCCAAAATCGTATGACACGAGTTTGGATAAAATTTTTATTTGCTTTCTATTTTATAATTGGTGAATTATTTCCTCGTAAACTACTTAATCATTTTTGTATAAAACCCAAAATCGTACAACGCTGATACAAGTTTGGATACATTTTTTATTTGCTTTCTATTTTATAATTGGTTAACTATTTCTGTTTAAACAACTTAATCATTTTCGTAGACTTGGCTTAATAATGTAATCTCGTTCATTTTTTCGTATACATTCTCTCTTCGTTGTAAAAGATGAAGTCATGTCTTGCTTAACGTTTAATTTTTAATCTTAAGCCTTTAATTTTCGTCATGTGCCTGTTTGTTTGTAATTCATGATGGGAAGGCGTATTTCAATTCCATTTTTAGTTAACTCGGCAGATCATGATAACATCAGAGCTGTCAATATACGGTTTAAATAAAATATGGATTCCTCTTGCTTAGCAGTTTACACATTGCTTCAGCAAAATTATTTGTTTTGTCTTTAAATGTTTTGTAAAGTAAATCAGCCTATTGAGAATAATAATAATAATAAAAAACCAGCATTAAATAATAATGACGTCAGTAGGAAGTTTAAAATAAAAGCCCATAAAATTTTTCCAATGTTCATTCTGTAGACTTAAAGGCTGAGCGTTACCTGTAACATTTTAGCAGCAAAATATAGTAAGAAATATCTTTGTCTTCTCCTTCGAGCCTCGCTCTCTTCAGAGAACTTAGTCTTAAATAGATAAAAATAATTTCCCGATACGTTATAAGAAGAAATCGAAGAGTAGTATAGAAGAAAACTACTGCGATTCCCTATACGGTATCAGCTACTCCAGAGTAACAAATCCGTTGCTGCCACCCAACCAGAACCCCCGTCAACTTCGAACCGACCAAGGCCATAGACGGAGGGGTTAATATATATATATATATATATATATATATATATATATATATATATATATATATATATATACAGGGTGGGCGGAAAGTAGCTCCCTAATTTAAATTACATATAAATTATGTATAAATTGTGATTGTATTGTTATATTGTTATGGTGTGTTCTCTAAAGTGGTACAATTGTAACGTTCATTTTTTTTTTTTATTTCAGATTGAAGGGTAACATGGCTGAGCGTTTAACACTGCAGGAGCGTGCCCAGTTGGCGGCACGGTACGAAGTTTAGCAATCTGTCGTTCGAGTTCAAAGATGGTGGCGGGCCATTCACGGACCACGTGCCCAAGTGGACACGAAAACAATCAAGAACTGCCACTCGAAGCTCATGACCACGGGGTCTGTGGCAGATGTTCGAAGATGTGGTCGCCCTTCGACATCCAGGGCCCAGGAGACGGTGCAGGCAGTTCAGGAAATGTTCGCACGGAGTCCACGAAAGTCAACTCGCCAGGCAGCTCGGGAAAGTGGACTCTCCCGCTACTCAGTGGGAACTGTGCTGAAGAAGGAGCTGAACTGGCGTGCGTGGAAGCCGCATTACTGCCAATCTCTCTCGGACGAGGACTGCGACATTCGCATGGAGTTCGGGGAAATCATGCTGGCTTGGCATGAAGACTGGCCCCATCTCTTCCGCAACATCCTCTGGAGCGACGAGGCGGTGTTCCACGTCGGAGGCTTTGTCAACCGCCACAATTGCCACTACTGGGCAGGAGAGGATCCCATGGTTACCGCTGAAAAACGGCAGAATCGGTTCAGTGTAACGGTGTGGTGTGGTATGACCTCAGATCAGGTTGTGGGCCCGTTCCTTCTGCGCAACACCATGAATGCTGAGCGGTACCTTGCTATGTTGCGAAACGAGGTCTGGCCGGTTGTCAGCACATGGGAGAACATCGACGATCTGATATTTATGCAAGATGGCGCCCCTCCGCACTTCGCTCTTGTTGTCCGTGAGTGGCTGGATGCCCACTTCCCTGGGCGTTGGATGGGTCGTCGTGGTCCACATCAATGGCCAGCCAGGAGCCCCGACTTGACACCGTGCGACTTCTTTCTTTGGGGGTGGGTAAAGGAAGAAGTCTACCGCACCAGCACCAGGACAATGGAAGAACTGGAGGACCGAATTCGGGAAGTCATGTCCTCCATCCCGCCGGAGTTCCTGCTAAAGTCAGTGGACGCCATTCCTGGGCGGCTCCAGAAGCTGGTGGAAAGAGTTTGAGCCCACATTGAATTTTAGAGAAAACCTACCATGTATGCCTACCTTTTCATATTATTTCTTCTGAAATAAATGGATAATATACGTATTTTTTTACCAATCCAAAATAGGGAGCTCCTTTCCGCCCACCCTGTACTATATATATATATTATATATATATAATATTCCAGCTTTGAAACTAACAAAAGTTAGGTCATAACGGATTTTTAATACTAGCGTCATAAACTTTTTTTACGAGTGCAGTTTATATGCTTGGAACAGCGATCGCGTCTATAGAGTTCTGCTTAATAAGTTTGCTCGCAAAGTCCTGTTAGCGATTTTGAGAGTTCATAACTGTCGGTTTAGAGTGTCTTAGCTATGCATAAAAGCCAAAATTCAGCCCCCTCGTCCTAACTATTATAGTTTTATTATGTTGCAAAGTCATTTGAAGAAACTTTTGAATTTGTATATAAAAGCCCAAAAGATGCAATCTGTTACAAGATATGGAAAAGAATGAAATAAATTGAATATTAAAGATCATCTCTATTAGGTTCAGTGTAATACTAACAATTATTTAAAGCGTTCCAAGTTCTTTTCACACACACACACACACATAGTATATATATATATATATATATATATATATATATATATATATATATATATATGTGTGTGTGTGTGTGTGTGTGTGTGTGTGTGTGTGTGGCCGGAAAAGAGCAATATTGGATCTGAGTACACAAAAATGAACAATTTCATATTTTCACTTCTACAAATGTCAGCAAAAACCTTCAGTGAATTTTAAACATTTTTTCAGAATCAATCTCTCTCTCACACACACACACACACACACACACACACACACACACACACACACAATCAGCCCCTTTGTGGACCAGACATTACAAAGGTGAGATTGCAAATGATTTGTTTTCAATAAATATTTCGCGAAGATCTTTTCTTTTCAAATTCAAATTTCAATTCAAGATTCATTTACACAAAATGAACCCGAAACCAATTACAATACATTTTTTCTATTAATATTTCTGCTGTATTGCATCATCAACTCCAAAATTATATATAGAGGGTGTCCCAGAAGTCCTGCCCTAAAGATTAGTATCATGTTGTATATTATGGGGCGAACTTTGGGCACACGCTATATATATATATATATATATTATAACTGCAAACACGCAGTATAATTAACGTAAAGAACGACGCTTTGTATAGGAGAATTAACCGCGCAAGATGAGAGCGAAAGAACGAAACAAATGAAAAAATGAGGTAACCACCCGGGAATCGAACCCGGGATCTTCCGATTGCCGGTCAGATATGATAACCATTACACCACGGGCCTCACTCAAACAAATGTCGTAATTCCTCTACATACGCGCAGAAACCAATGCCCCAAAGGGGCACCTCCCGCATGCCGTAACATTATATACATTATAACTGCAAACACGCAGTATAATTAACGTAAAGAACGACGCTTTGTATAGGAGAATTATCCGCGCAAGATGAGAGCGAAAGAACGAAACAAATGAAAAAATGAGGTAACCACCTGGGAATCGAACCCGGGATCTTCCGATTGCCGGTCAGATATGATAACCATTACACCACGGGCCTCACTCAAACAAATGTCGTAATTCGTCTACATGAGTGAGGCCCGTGGTGTAATGGTTATCATATCTGACCAGCAATCGGAAGATCCCGGGTTCGATTCCCGGGTGGTTACCTCATTTTTTCATTTGTTTCGTTCTTTTGCTCTCATCTTGCGCGGATAATTCTCCTATACAAAGCGTCGTTCTTTACGTTATATATATATATATATATATATATATATATATATATATATATCGTGTGCCAAAAGTCCGCCCCATAATATACAACATGATACTAATCTTTAGGGCAGGACTTAATTTGTGACTTAATTTGCTTAATTTGTGACGGAACGCTCCGGAACGCCGTTCCGGTACTTTTATTTTAAAACCTAATTAAAAAAAAAAGGTTTTTATTTTAATGAAAAGGTCAGCAACGTAATTTCGTAATTTAAAATCCAACGAAATACAGACAGTAGAAAGCGAAAACTAGTCGATCAAGCAGAAAGAAGTTTGGAGTGTGTGGAAATTAATGTGATTATTCTATCAACTTCCTATATATAGCAATAGCATGTAAATAAAGCAATTTTATTTTGTTTCACTTAGATGTTGCAATCACAGTCTAACTTTTTCTTTAAAATAATACTGTATTCGAAGAACTTTCATTTGCATGTTGCGCAGTTTTCGCAGAAAAAGCGCTTAAAATGCGTTGGTTTCCGGGGCGCCGCCCCGGACCCCGCTAGGGGAGCTTACAGCGCTCCCCCAAACCCCCTAACTGTGCCATAATTTAAGATGTAAATGTAACGGGAGAATAAAGGTCAATATCGAATTTGCTTTCTTTCACACTCCTGGTGAGGTACATTTTTTGTATCTTTGTATCATGGCACAGTCAAGAATTTGCTACAAGTTCTGGTAATTAAAGTTTTCTTTAGCATTTCCACATATACTTGATGTCTTTGCTCCTGTAGGTACGATCAAGACGTGCCCAAACGTGCCCAAAAGGCTTCATGCGAGAAGTTGCGGATGTCAAGAGAAAGATTTACACCCCTTTTTCACTCTGCCACTGAATGGTGTGTTTTGAGGTATGACATACAGAGGAATTTTCTAACAGAATTTGTATATTTAAGTCATGAACGACCCCAAACACCCCTCAGAATATAGGGTGTCCCACAAGTCTGGTCTCATAGGAAAATTTATTTTAAATTAAATTTAAAAATTAATACATTAGAACTAAAACAACTGTTCAAATTGATGTCTTGTTTCGGGACCTTTTTTTTGTTGCAGGTAAAATAACGCAATGGCTAATAGGGAAGTGAGTTACACTCGTGAGGAAAAGGCCTCCGGAGGCCTTTTCCTCACGAGTTTGTTTAGGGTTTACAGCTACACCTTGGACAGGTGAAGCTGTAAACCCTAGATCCTGTCCCAAAGCTGGATCCTATCTGCTTGGCAGATAGCTGGTGAGGGAAGCTATATTTTGGGGCCTCTTTGCGAGTAACCCGTTGCCCATGTTGGGCCTTCCATCATGAAAAAGAAAAACTATAGTATTTGTTATTTACGATTACTTACTCGAACTATAGTGAATTTACTTTTCCCACAAGAGTTCCTTGTTCCATGCACGGTCGGTGTGTATCATAAAAGTTTCTCAGGGGACCACTCTGAGTAATATATATATATACATATAAAAAATACACACCCAAAGGAAAAATTAAGTGTGATTCCAAGGCCTTTCGTGTATTTAACAGCCCATTATTCGACTTGTGTTTTTCTATTTGGATTTATATTGGTAATAATAATAATAATATTGGCGAATAATAATTCTCAACAAACTAAACCCTTTGTGGGACGTTTGACACGAAAGGAACCCATTTCAGAACGGGAACTTCATATTCTTTAACTTAGGGTTCCATTATTTTCACTTCTACAAAAGAATTCCCAAACTTTGTGAAGCATTTGCTATGAAAGAAAGTCCACAAAGCGAAACAAACTCTTAAAAAGCCCCCACTTATTATTGTTTTACAACTTTTTAATCTATACCAAAGAAACCTTTAATTAAGTACGTTCTTACAGACAGAAAGTTTGTCTATTTCAAAAGTTAGTTTTCTTTTATGCAAAAGGAAAAGTAAAAAGTAGCGAGCACTTCTTTCCAAGACTAACTTACACTCTATTTATTATTGATATTATTGTGGTTTCAGTATAGTTTAACTTCTTACCTTAACCCATTAGTGCTCATTGGTAGAATTTTCTACCAACAAAATTGTTTGTCATTATTGCATCACTTTTTCTTGTATTCACGTGATGTTCGGTATGAGTCATTGAGATGACGCAATCTAAAAGATTGTGTCATATCAATGACTCATACCGAGACGCGCACTCCGCTCGTGTTGTACATTTTACTTCAAACTCCGTATTAATTTTAAATTCATTTACAAACTGTCCCAAGCCTGCTCTAAAACGTGAAGGTAAAAAGTGACGGGTTCGTTGTTCGCAAATTACAAGTTAAATTAAATTAAAAAAAAAAATTTGAAAAATAACAAAATCCAGTAAACACTTAACTAAAGAGACTGCAAAAGCAAATATTTTCTTAATTCTGCTTTTCACTCTTCCTTGACAAAGACAGTTGCGTATCTACCGAAACGTAAGGTCTTGAATGAATTATCATCATCGCTTTTGACAACCATTTTTCTTGACAACTTAAATCACAAAGTAATTTTAGTGAGAAAAGCGGCATAATCACCATCTTTCTATTGTAAATATTTCGCTGGGTAAAATTTAGGTTTAGTTTAAGGGTATGAGCGAAGGTGAGTGGTAGAGAGGGCTTCATGTTCCGTATAAACCCTTCAAATTAGGTTGAATATATTAAGAATAATCATTTTAGGGTTTTTTTTAACCTTCCTAACGCCGAAGGTCATGCGACGGAGGGGAGTTACTACAGTTTTACTCGGGATCCGAGCCATTTAAGGGTCTCTACATCATCTGAAGGCGGAGGGTGGTCACCCATCCAAATAGTGAACTATTATTTTATAGGAATTTTATGCATAGATTATTTTTACTTGTAGCAAATTTATACGGAGTCCCTTTACATTCACCCTTTTCTAGTAGGAAAAGATTCAAGGGTAAAGGGACTTTAGGGTACACCCTGTAGAATATTAATAAAATTTCATTTATAGAATTCTAAATATGGATGCGAAAAGTAATACGACTTTTGTTTAGACGCACCGATTTACACGTTCAGTGAACTCTGATTAATTATAATTCTTGGATTACACCGGTCTGCATGAAAATCGATTTCTTTATTTTGAGTTGCGATTCTGAAGCAGTTCGCTGCGCTGAATTAAAAAATGCTATCAGTTTTTTCTATCACCCACAGTTTTAAAGTTATTAGCAAAACAATTTTGGGGCGTTTTGTAATTTTTTACCTTTTTTCTTTAATTAATTTCGTTTTTTCATATTTTTCAAATAGATAATTCTAACATTACGTCTTTAAAATTTTAATAATGGCTTCTAGAGGATGTACCCATAGTCCAGACATATTTTGTTATATTTGTGGTCGGTATGTTGTAAAACAAAGGACAAATGTAACGATTTTCATTAAGAGAGCTTATCATGCTTATTTTGGAATTAAATTAGGAGATCAAGACAAAAGTTGGGCTCCACACAAGGTTTGTCTTACGTGTGTTGCGGCACTAAGGAATTGGAGCAAAGGTAAAAAAAAAGTTTGCCATTTGGGATCCCTATGGTATGGCGCGAGCCTAGAAACCATACCGACGACTGCTACTTCTGTTCTTGCAATGTTAAAGGTTATAATGCAAAGAATAAAGAGAGCCTTCAATACCCAAGTCTTCCATCTGCAATAAGGCCGGTACCCCATGGTCCAGAAGTTCCTATTCCCCGCCCACCCGAGAGTCTGGATCAATACAATTCAGATTCTGATTCAGCTCCAAATCCAGACAATGATGATGTTTATGAACAGCCAACAGCTGACCGAGACCCTCCTAAACCATTAACCCAAGCCGAACTAAATGACTTAGTCAGGGATTTGAATCTGCCTAAGGACTCTGCAGAACTTTTGGGGGTCTAGATTGCAGGAGAACAATTTATTGGCATCCGACACATACTTCGCTTGGTACAGAAATCGTGAGAAAGACTTCGTGCCTTTTTTCGAAGATGGTCCCTTGGTATTTTGCAAGGACATCACAGGATTAGTGTGCAAGCTAGGCATCGAATACCAAACCAGTGACTAGAGGTTGTTTATAGATTCCTCTAAAACCAGTCTAAAAGGAGTGTTACTGCACAACGGTAACAAATATGCATCAATCCCAGTGGCCCATTCTACTCATTTAAAGAGACCTATGATAACATGAAACTGCTTCTGGAAAAAATTCAGTATCAACATCACAGATGGGGATCTCGAAGTCCTTTGCATGTTACTTGGGCAGCAATCAGGATACACTAAGATTCCATGTTTCATCTGCGAATGGGATAGTCGAGCACGTGACCAGCACTGGAAGAGGAAAACTTGGCCTCCTAGAGAGAATCTTACCCCAGGATCAAAGAACGTTTTACATGAACATCTAGTTGAACCAAATAAAATCCTCCTACCACCCTTGCACATTAAGTTAGGCTTGATGAAGCAGTATGTCAAAGCATTGAATAGAAAGGTGAGTGTTTCAAGTACATTTGTTCAAAATATCCAAAGATTAGCTACGAGAAAATAAAGGAAGGTGTTTTTATAGGTCCTCAGATTAGAAAGTTATGGACAGACGATCATTTCCTGAACACAATGACCAATAAAGAAAAAGAAGCATGGCTTGGTTTCAAAGATGTTGTTGAAAACTTCTTGGGAAACTACAAAAGCCAAAATTATGAAAGACTGGTGGAAAATATGCTTAAAAAGTTTTGCGCCTTAGGCTGCAACATGAGCCTGAAAGTTCACTTCTTATTTTCGCATCTTGACCGTTTTCCCGAAAATCTCGGAGATGTCAGTGAGGAGCAAGGGGAACGATTTCACTAGGATATCAAAACCATGGAAAGAAGATATCAAGGAAGATGGCATACAAATATGATGGCGGATTACTGCTGGTGTCTGCAACGAGATCAGCCTAACGCACAGCATAAGAAAACATCAAAGAAGCACCGGTTTAGTCGTCATTAGTCAGATCTACCTTCGTAGTCTTAAGTCTTTGGAATAAGTCCTGAAATGTTTGCAAGTAAAGAAGGTAAATAAATTTTGTTTCTTTCAGTTATTTTTTTTATTCTTTCATAAACAAGCAATATGCTTGTCCAAGAGCTAGGAGCTATTTAATTCTGCTTTAATTAGGTTTTACTCTATCACCTAAAGATTTCGTGCTACAAGGGGTGTTGTAATACCTCATCTGTCCCCAAATGTTAACCACCCATTGATGGGAGGGGAGAGAGTATTTTGCTGGGAACGGGACTGGTTGTTATATATATTTACCCCTACATTATTATGTAAGCGTTACTGGTCTATAACAACAAAATTTATGGTTTAGCATGTGCAATCCAATGTTGGTCTCGATAAGATGGTTCACATTTGGGGATAAATGGGGGATTTATGACACACCTGTAGTAAGAAAACCATACGTGATAGGGAAAAACTAACTATATTTTTGAGATCAGCGCACTCAAATTATATAGAATCACCAACTAGTTTGTAAAAATCGATCGACAAGTTTTCAAATGTGTACTGGTGTTATTTAACTGTGGAGGCGGAACTTGCGCTCAAATGACACCTTTACTCAAACACACGAAGTCAATAATTAAGGAGTTCAATTTTCTTCTACACGAATCAGTTTTGAGTACTCCTCGTCATTAATTAAGGACTTCTTTCACGATGACGTCACGTAGGGCACAACTGCTGAACTTCAACTCTATCCAATTTAAACCAGCCTATTTATATCCAATCAGTCCAAGCTGGTCACACATACCACATCAAGCAGGATACTCAAACTCCTCCACAGACATAACGTTCTGTTCCCCCTCACTAGCAACACATACACAATGGAGAACAGAAAAACAACTGTCATCAGACCACCTGCCCATCATCATTACAACACATTCTACACTCTGCCCCAACAGCCTTAGGCACACTTACAGAAATTACAAGAAAGCTGATTGGGAACAGTTCAAAATACAGACTGAGGAACAATTTACCACATTAAACAGCACACCCATCATAAACATCGATACAACACTCAAGACATTTAATCAGATTATCAATAATGCAAACAAATACATACCCAAGGGCAACATTAGGAAATACAACCCAAATTACACTAGAGAAATAGCCCACCTCATAAGGCAACGTAACAACCTCAAATATAACACACAAACACCACACACAGAAGCCATAAAACAGCAGATACAACAGCTCAACACAGAAATAAACAACAAACTCAAAGAAAAACAAACAGAAACATTCAGGGAATTCATAACAACACTAAACCACTCCACAGATACATCCAGGCTATACAAGACTATAAATAGCATTACCCACTCTAACAGCGGCATTCACACCTCACACGCGGCTATCTGTCGCAGCCAAAATAATATCCCAACATACACACAACAAGCTAACATTCTAGTTAATCACTACGCAAAGATAAGTCACTTAAACAGAGACAACAACCAGAAACACGCAGACAGACAAACAGCCAGACACAAGAAAACCTACCGACTCGACACGACCATTACACCCTTTCAATACAGACCAGACCACCAAGATCATCAAAAACATTAAGAATTCGAAGGCTACTGGACCAGACAACATATCTAACATATACCTTAAACACTTGGGCCCACAAGGAATACTAGCTCTCACAAATATCAGCACATATTCATACCAACACTGTATTATTCCTGACATACGGAAACAAGGTAAAATTATTACACTACTCAAAACAAACAAAAATCCAACAGAACCAGCTTCCTATAGACCCATTACTTTACTATGCACACCTTCCAAAGTAACAGAAAGACTAATCTTACAAATCACCAACCCACACATACCACTGTCGCCTACTCAACATGGATTCAGACCTCACCACTCAACCACGACATTACTCACTAACCTCACGCAGCACATCATGGATGGCATCAACTCCAGAAGACCAGCTCAACGTACACTATTAGCAACAATAGACATTAGTAAAGCATTTGATGCTATCCCACGCTTCCCTCTCATAAACAAAATACTCAACACAAACATGCACAATAACACCAAAAAGTGGCTGAGCAACTATCTCTCAGGAAGATACTCACATGTCACATTTAAAGGCAAGTCATCCAAAAACAAGCTTTTTCCGAACGGGGTCCCTCAAGGCTCTGTTCTCTCACCAACACTCTTCAACTTATACATGCATGACATTCCAACACCCATAGATAACAAGCTTACCTTATCATCATATGCAGATGATATCACTCTAGCATCCACCCACAACAACATCGACACCGCTACAAATAACCTACAAACATACATAAACAGTATACAAGACTGGCTCACACACAATAGACTCAAAGTAGCGCCCACAAAATCAACCATCACCTTGCTTACAAGCAACACAAAAACCAGGTAATTCCACAGCTTACACTAAACAACATCAACATTCCACACACTCACAGAACAAAATACTTGGTGTCACATACAACACATCATTATCGTTTGCAAACCACATTCAGGACATTAAAACCAAATGTACGTCAAGACTTAACACGCTTAGGGTACTAACAGGCACAAACTTTGGACACCAGCAGGAAACAACATCACTCATATACAAACAATATATTCGCTCAGTTATGGACTATGCTAGCCCATGCTGGGCACCCATTATCTCAAACACACATAAACACCTTACAAACAATACAAAACAACGCACTTCGTATCATTACAGGATGCACTCAAACAACACCAATAGAACACCTGCACACAGAAACAAAAATACTAAAAGTTAGGGAACATTTAGACATGAGGGGAACACAATTCATGGCAGCAGCGACAACTAATCCACAACATCCTTGCCACTACATGTACAATCATGCACCAACACCTCGCACCATTAAGGTAACACCAGAAAGACATTATAACCAAATACTCCATTCCATACCACGCCCCACAGACATCACACAGTACAGAAAACGCATACACACACACCTAACCCACAAAGCACTGACACGACTCGGTCCGAATGCGGTCCTAGGTGCGAAGCCGCCACCCATTAACAGGTCAGAGATCAGCCTGAGCAGATCGGATCGAGTTAACTTAGCACGATTCCGATGTGGACATCACCCCAACTTACGGACATATAAACACAGACTAGACAACTCCATAGACGACACCTGCCACCTGTGCCAAGACACACCACAAACAATTGAACACATTATGACGGACTGTACCGCTCTAGCACAACAATGAACGCAACACAACATCACTAGTGCGCTGAACCTCTGGTCCACTCCGGAGAGGGCGATCGGTTACCTGCGTGCCGCCGGCTTGCTCGATCAGGATGGGCTGATCGGCTAAACAACAACAACAACAATCATACGCACGAAAGGAATCGCATCTAAAGCCAATAGGTCAAAATTTATGAAGCGACATTTAAAATTAGTGCTTCGTGGGCTAAATGTCAGTATTAAATTCTCTCTGGCTTAAAATTTTGTGTTAAAATTTTCTGCATAAAATTTTTTCTATGATTTAATGAACTGAACGAGATATCAGTACAAGCTTTGCTCAAACCATCAGGACAAAGCTCTTCAAAACTGGTTAAAAAGGAGGAGGCGCTGCTTCAGTATTTGCAAAGGTGAAAGAGTCTACAATTTTATCAAAAGAGGTTCTGCTCTAAATACCTTTCATCAGGGCCGGATTAAGACCTTTAGAGGCCCTAAGCACTTAAAAGATTTTGTGCCCCATATATATGTAATTCAAAATATAAACAAAAATAAACCATAAAATAAAATTTTATTTTTTGAAATGAAACAAAACTTACAGTAAGATGGAAAATAATGTTTATTTTTGTATACTTCCACTTCATTTATATTTGAAAAGTTTTCTCCTACTTTTTTTAATTGCAAAGTCTTTGATCAGATCCTCAAAACTAATCTTACGTAACACATCTGCTTCTATACTTAGTAGAGATAAGGCATCCAGCCTGCCTTGTTGCATAGTTGTTCTGTTGGTATTTTTAATATACTTCAACTGAGAAAATGAACGCTCAGCTGAGCAATTTGTGACCATTAATGTTAAAAATATACGAAAGGCAATTTCTACATTTGGGAAGGCACACTCAATATTGTCTTCTACAATTATTTTATAAAGTTCAGCATGACTGAATCTTGTTTTTACATTTACTATAGCACACGAAAATATTTAATCTATATGTATTTTTAATATGGCGCTCAAAGATTTGATATAAACAAAATAATAACGCAAAGCGTAAAGTGTGTGATTACAACGAAATATATTTATTCTCTCAAAAGGGTTGTTGTTCACTACAAATTCAAACAATGAAAAAAATAAATACTATATATGAATATATATAATTCAGTTTTCAACAGCTTATAGGCTATAAGCCGCGATTATAATAGTATAATAAATCCATGGTAAATCCGACAATGGAAAATTTCTGTGGTGCCCCCCTTCCCTTGATGCCCTAAGCACGGGCTTATTTTGCTTAATGGTTAATCCGGCCCTGCCTTTCATCCCCAGACAAAGCCATTGAGCAAAATTTTTAGTTATATCTCCATTTCAAAAAAGTAGATTTTTTAATGTTTTCAAACCCTGAAGCAGCCCCTCTAGCGTCTTGGGAGAAAGGTGGGAATAAGGCAGGCCGGGAGAGGGAGACCTGTTCAAACTCGATCAGCTCACCTATCCTGACGGTTTTCTAAGATGTCGCCTTTGAATGAACTTCGAGAAAGCAAAACGGTTCAATTTTATTAATTTAAGTGTAGACTGTAGAGGATACCCCCATAAGTAAGTCCTTTTACCCCTGAACCTTTTCCTACTAGAACAGGGTGAGGGTAAAGGGATTAATGGGACACCCTGTACATTGCGTCATCGCGTGAAAACAAAAATTTCTCACTTCGTGAGAATAATGCTCGGGTGACCGAGATTTAATGAGGAACTTCACAATTTTCAGCCAATGGTACATTAGTGATATTTGAAGCAGAAAATCTCGAAGGTTGCATTCTTTTTTTATAATTTTATCCGTCGAGTGACCTCATCCAGAAGAACTTTCAGTGTACGAGTTGTGGGAAAAAATATATTTACGAGAAGGTGTCGTTACATCAAAACAAACTCATCATTTAAAACTAAAAATTAAATTTGTTTAATAGTAGTTCATAACTAAATATTTTGTACAGTCAACTACAATGACTGCGAATGCTTAAACATTCAATAATAGATTTGCTTTCGCAAAGCCAACATCAGGGCATGAGCAGGAATATTTAGAGAGGAAATCCACCGAGAAGGTCAAGGAGTGTTCCTGTGCTTCAAGATGCGAATGCTGCTTACGGGACTCTTACTAATAACGAGTAGTTGACTAGACCGAACCACACTTTCCAGGCAAATATAGGACGACAACAAGAGCCTCAACAGAATATTCTTGACAACACCAGCCCTATAATAGATCCTTTTGCGTATCAAGGGGAACAGTTTCCCTACGTAAATAATTTGGGGTCTCCTAATCTCCCTCCTCGTTCGTACGGACGACAACAATTTCAGCGAGTAAATGATCGCGGATTCCAAAATTTACCGTACAATTTTCAAAATCCTGAACCTGGCATCAATCAACAGCCTAATTTTTATCAAAATCCTTATAATAACTAGGGAGATATCAGGAGTCCGGAAGAACTCAAACAAGCTCTGACAAAACTAAGAGAAACCATCCAAGTTACGAATAGACTTTAGGAAAGACATCCAGAGATGCACACCGTTGGAGAATTCCTAAAAACTATTTACGAACTGGAAACAAAAGTAAAGACTTACCTAAGATAATCCTTAATGACAGTTCTATCGTCCTTGAGGCAAGTGAGAAATAATGAAGCCATTCTTAATTAGAAAAAATAGTATTATAGTCAATACGATTTACAATAGGACGGCTTAGGCCCAGGCCCCCTGCGGCGCTTAGGACCAGCGGAGGAAAACTGGCTAAGACAATTTTCATACGAGTACAATAGAATTTTAAATCTAGTTCAAAGCGTGCCAAATCCAAACATGCTGCCGACTTTCCTAGATATACTATAGATGATTGGACAATACATGAGCTCTGGAAGACGATTCCAGGACCACGGAACCTCAGCGCTGGGCTGGAGTTCGTAGATCAAATTTCTTTATTAGGGAATGAGAGAGAGGTTCGATTCAGCTGCCAGACTCGAAGATATGCGACTCCTTTTCCCATCAGAAATCGCGAAGGGATATCGAAACCTAAGTAACATAAAGCACGATCCAGACTACAGAAGAGTAGAGCTAGGCCGACTCTACTGAGACTAGACTATGATGATTTTACGAATTGTAGAAAGTTTCGTTCAAATATTGAACTTGAATAAAGTTATATACATAAAATATAAAATAATACAACTGAATTAAGTTTCTTATATTATTATATTTATTGTAATTACTGTAAAATTATTGTATTGTAATTATTACTGTAATTATTGTATAGAATAGGAAATACAATAATTATAATTTATTGATAGAGAAATTATGAAATTTCATCAATACTATATAATCAATGGAACCATTATCGGCGATCCTTCAGAATCCGTCCTAAATTACCTGATAAATTAATTATTAACATTTTAAACTCAAAATAAAGGAAATGATTCTGAAGGATCGCCGTTAATTGAATACTCGGTTAGGTTAACTGAATGCCTGGTTAGGTCAACTGTACGCCCTTGACGATTGGTTATGTTAAGTCGAGATATTTTCGTTTAAACTAACGAAAATATCATGACAACCAATCGTCAAAGGTGCACAGTTGACTTAACCGGGCATTCAATTAACCTAACCGGGCATTCAATTATTGGTCTGCCCGCCATGTTTAATTTACAATTATTAAAAAAATAACTAATTTACTGCATTCTCTAGAATGAAAACAATTAAAAAAGTATAAATGCATATTAGTTGACCTTTCATAACGTCATACTTACTGAGGTTGGACAGAATAATGGAAACACTCGCATTTTCGATGCTATATTTTCTGGTACCATTAATGGCATTATGTACTTTATTAAATGAATATGAACTGCATATATTATTGAGAATATATTCTATTTTAATATGTTCATATTAGTTTTTCATGTTCGTTTAAAATAAATAAAAATATGGCGCTTGGAAAAAATTGTATTGACTGTGAAAGGGGCATGATAGTAATCATGCCCCTTTCACAGTTAATATTAAAAGTCGCGTGATTGTCCCTGCACCTTGAGGAACAGTCCCATAGCTATGAATACATGGAAAGAAATTAAAAAAAAACTACACCACATAAGTACAGAATTGTTCCCATTATTCTTCCCAACTCCAAATTCCTTAGAACTTTGGTACTGGTTTGTGTTAAAATAGGCTTTACTACAGTTCCCATAACATAGTTATAACTGACACTGGTCTTGGTCTTTACGGACTATTGTTAAATTTTGAAACAAAAAAGTTTTGATGCCACAGTCTTTGATTGAGTCTTCACAGCTTATAATTATCATGCAAAGTTCTTCTGTCGCATTATGTCAGTGTTGCTTTACGCTCACTATATTCCTTATTTGACGTTCTTTTTTTATTATTTTTGCGTGTATTCATAACCTTGAGGACTGTTCCTCGAGATACAAGAACAATTATGTGACTTTTATTACTGAAACACCAACCAAATGATGATCTACAGATCTACAGAAGCTAAGGCTAACAAAGATCGTAAGATCCACTCTAAAATTAGCCCGAGAGAAAGAAGAGAGTAGGGGGGTTAAAAGGAGAGAGTAGGGGGGGTTAAAAGGAGAGAGTAGGGGGGTTAAAAGAAGAGAGTAGGGGGGGGTTAAAAGAAGAGAGTAGGGGGGGTTAAAAGAAGAGATAGGGGGTTAAAAGAAGAGAGTACTATCATACCCCTTTCACAGGCAGTAACATCTTTTCCAAGCGCTATATTTTTATTTATTTTAAAACAACATGAAAAATCAATATGAACATATTAAAATATAAGATCATTAAGATGTTCTCAATATTATATGCAGTTACATATTAACTACATTAAGTACATAACGCCATTAATGATACCAGAAAATATAGCATCGAAAATGCGAGTGTTCCATTATTTTGTCTAACCCCCTGTACTTAACCCTTTTACTTACTTAACGCCTTATTATCTTCTTTTAACCCCCTACTCTCTTCTTTTAACTCCCCTACTCTCTTCTTTAACTCCCCTACTCTCTTCTTTTAACTCCCCTACTCTCTTCTTCTAACTCCCCTACTCTCTTCTTCTAACTCCCCTACTCTCTTCTTCTAACTCCCCTACTCTCTTCTTTTAACCCCTACTCTTTCTTTTAACCCCCCTAATCTCTTCTTTTAACCCCCCCTACTCTCTTCTTCTCTCGGCTAATCTTAGAGTGGATCTTACGATCTTTGTTAGCCTTAGCTTCTGTAGATCTGTAGATCATCATAATTATATCAACAAAGATCCAGTCGTTTGAGTTATAAATTAAGTCGGTTTCTTTTGTTATCCAATGGTTTTCTCGTCCTTTGTTTAGACACTATGACGCTCGTAAGAAGATTTCTTAGTAAGAACCGAAGAGGTTTACACGTGTGTGAACGAAACGTCACTATAGAAAAGAAAAAAAACTTGGGCAGAGAAAACTAAACAATTATTTTTATAATCATTATCATTATTATTATTGACCTTTCAAATGTGAAGGTGGCGCATGCGTCACTGTACCATTTTCGATAAGTTTGCAGCCAAAATAAAAAAAACCGAGAATATAAACTATTATTCTGGTTAATTAGTAATTAGCAATTAATGAGGGGGCGGTGAAAAAGTTTAATTATATATATATATATATATATATATATATATATATATATATATACACAACATTTTTATTCAAAGTTATTCCTTTTTTAATGGGTGTCCCTGTATTTCCTATTAATGAGCGAGTTAATTTTTATTATTTTTTGTGGAAGTGTATCAGGAGCAGAGAACAACATTATTTATTCATTAAAAATGCTTTAAACTAACTTATTAATGGAAGAATGCATGAACCCAAAATCAGGAAGTTCGCTGTTGAAAGTAAGATAACTTCAGATGAATGTTTGGTGTTTTAATAAATGAGGATGTTTGGGAAATATGTGGAGTGAAAAAGTCACTGGAAGTGAAAATGGAGGATACTATGTTACGTTGGTGTGGTTATGCGATGCAGATTTTGTAAGTTTGGCACGCGCGTTGCTCCATTTCCGAGATTTAGACGTACTGTAAAAACACACACTCCCTTTAAGCGCTCCAACCAACTACTGACCCATGGTAGCAGATTTTGCTTCAGACTGCAGACGCCAGAGGGCAGGAAGACTCACATATGTAAACGGTTATTTCTTATTTGCATTCATTTGTCCGTAGCAATAAAATTATCGATACTTTTTGATCACTCCTAGTGTATTATATTATATATATATATATATATATATATATATATATGGGAACCTAAATGCTCAGTTGCAATGAGTTGTTTCTTCAATCTATTTTGGACAAAAAAGATTGTTTAAATTGATGAAAAAAATTTATTGGAACGATAGAAAATTATTATTATTATAGAACTCATCAAATATTTTATCAAAACAAAAATTTATTGGAACGATAGAAATAATTATTATTATAGAACTCATAAATATTTTATCAAAACAAAAATTATTTCGTCAAATTATTATATTTTAAAGGATTTGGCCATATAGGCCTAGGCCTAAATGTTTTAATTCTGTATACATAATAAAAAAACTTAACTGTCTCTGAAGACCAAGTTAAACAAATAAATACGCTTTAACTGTGGCTGTAACAGTATTTTATCGTGTCAGCTAAAATTCATTGACTGCATTTGACTGAAATTTCAATGAAGCCCAACGTTTTCAAGGTGCGCAACAACAGATTTTCAAGTACATTTTCAGACTAGGTTTCTTAGTTTTGAAAATAAAGAAAACTCTATCATTGGTTAATATTTTTAACATAAAAAATATTATTGGTTATTTTTCACCAACAAATGGAGATCAAAATGGCCAGAGATTATTGTTCCAAGCCAATGTTGAGACAAACGGTAAGTGGCATAACCGGCGGAACGGGGGTACCTGGGGGCGCCCTCTCTTATAATTTGACAGAGGGGACCCAGGCCCCCCCCCTTCCCAGCGAAGATATTTTGACATTTTAGTAAAACGTTAGTAAAAATTTACTTTGTGTTTGAGCTATGTAACTTACTTCGTAAACTAAGTTCGTAACTGTAGCACTTTAGCACGTTAACGCGGTATACGTATACTTTAGCGTCGGAAATTATTTATACGTTTAATATCAACAAAAAATAAGTAAGCCTCACTATAACTTTATTAAAAGTATTAAAACGATATTACAAATGATAAATGCGCCATGTTGACGACGTAGCTTCTTTGCCCGGTTAGGTCAACTGTACGCCCTTGACGATTGGTTAGGTTAAGTCGTGATATTTTCGTTAGTTTTAACGAAAATAATCACGACTTAACCTAACCAATCGTCAAAGGCGTACAGTTGACCTAACCGGCAAAGAAGAGTAGCTACGTCGTCAACATGGTACATCACGTGCCTTATTTTCCCGCTATATTCACGAGTTCTTATGGAAAAATAAATATAAAACTTATTTGCGCATTTGATTATACCCATTAATGACATTTATCAGTTCTAATATCGTTTTAAATACTTTTAATAATAATAATAATAATAATAATAATAAGTTATAATTTCCGACGCTAAAGTATACGTATACCGTTCACGCAATCTAGTAATGTAGTCAGTAGTATGCTAATCAATCCTACTTGGGCTTCCCTTGCGCGCTGACGTCCGCCGGCACTGGTGAGTCGGTATCAGTGACGAATTTCAACGGGCATTTCCAACGACATTCTAATAACCTAACCTGAATCTAAGTCTAACTTAACCGAACTTTGTGTAACCAAAAAAAACGATGTTAAAGATCACGTTGACGTCATGTCTTTAGTTCAGCAGTGACGAGTCGCTGTTGACAATTTCTGCGACTCGTCGTCACTGAAGAACGTTCAACGGACTGCCTAAAAAACGTCGTGACGCACCTTCAATCCGGTTGGAGCTTCCTCAAAGCTCCTTGGGAGGCATCAATTCTATTGATTTAATTAAACAGTTCCAAATCGGCTGAATAGAAATGTACGTTTTAAAAGAGTCTGTAAAGAATGATGAAAAAAGGACGCAGAATTTCAACATTCGTAAAGTTGATTCGTGAAAAAACTAAAATGAATCGGACTGAGCAAGAAAAACCGAAACTCGGCTTCACAACGCCACAAATCACGTACCAATAAACAGATAGACACTCAATAGGGTTGTGTTTTGCTTAGCAACCAGATGTTGCTGGGACATCTCTTAAGAAGTGATTAATCTTTAAATGATGCAAAAATAGAATCTATGATACTATTACAAAATTTAAACTAATTGCGAATAACTTAATCACTCTTTAGAAGAAAAGTTCTTAGCAACGGTTAGTTGCTAAGCAAATTAATTTTTTGTTAGTAACCTTTCTGGTTATTAGTTAATCTCTGATTATACCTTATTCTCCTTTTCCTTATAATAAACACTATTTCAATAATCAGCTTTTACTTCAATTTAAAAAATAGGCGCATATATATATATATATATATATATATATATATATTATATATATGGCAAATAGTTAAAAACAAATTATTTATGATATGGTAATTCTGCCAAAGGAGGGGAGGGGGTGAGCGCAACAACGCAGATCTGGAATCTCAAAATCTCGACCATATACATATCATTTAAATCCATGTTTAGTTAGTTAAAGAAATAGGTCAGGTTACACTAGGTTATAGGTTAGATTAGGTAAGTAATTTTCGTTGAAAGGCCGAAATGTAGGTATGGATTAGTCGCTTTCAGTAAAGATATTAAACAAACATCTCATTTTCATTTAATATCTCAAATACAAATACTCGCCAAAGACCAAAACATCGACGTTATAAAATTCGCTTTTGTCGTTCACATAATTCTGCCAAAGAAAAATGGCTGTTCAGTTCCCTTAAAAAAAAAAATTTAAAATGGAAAAAAAAAAATCCCTTAAAACAAACGCAATAGAGAAAATGGTTTATTCAATTTAAACGTTTTTACAAACCAACAAATAAATAAATTGAATAATGTTCATTTGTTCTTTGGATTTCGTTTGCATGCGACATTTTTTCTCTCTCTTTTCCTACAACTTGCAAAACATGAGGGGAAATTGGATTATGAAGTTTACCGTGAGGAATCCCTCTTCTGTAAACACGCTGTGACGCTTTCAATTTTTGTGGTAAAATGGCCATTGTTCCATTGTTTTTACTCATCTTTTTCTTTATAAAAGTGAAATATAACACCCAACACACATAATTATAGTGTACATGTATGTACGGAAACGGATGGGTATAAGTTTATGTAAAGTGTATACACGGGTATGTGTGTATATTATACGGCATAATAATGATATACGCACGTATACATTCAGTTTTAGAAAGTTAACTCAGTCGACCAAGAGTATAAGGAATCAAAGGATCGTAAAGAATAGTTTGTCTTAAGGTGATATTAAAATATAGTTAACATTCACAGAAAAATAAACTTATACACTATATACAGGGTGTTTCAGGAGGAAAGGTCAATACTTCGGGAGGTGATAGTATCGGTCATTGTGAGTGTATAAGTGCATACTGTGAAAAGTGACCAGTTTTACAGTTTCTTAATTTTTCACTCTTTCTCTTGCGGAACATTGATCTCTTTTGTTTCTCAGACTTGCCTCTATTTCCCATTTTTTTTATTGGGGGGGGGGGGGGTATTAACATCTCTTCCGTTGTCTTATACTTAAATTTAGATGGTTTTCCAGTTTTTGCTTCCACGCTGGATGCAATACCTCCCCAATTTATAGCTAGCCTTACCTCTTTCTATAGCGCTTGTTCTTTCCTTCCCTGTTGCTTTTATATTGGTTGTTATTTCAATAATGTTGTGATATATTATAACGGGGGAAATTTTTAAGTTATCAATTAAGTTGTTTGTGGATATCAAATCTAGGCAGTTGTTTTTCTTGTATTTTATGTTATTTCTTGCGTTAACATAAATTCATCAGCTGGAGATATAGCAGCATTTTTGCCGTTCCTGTTCTTCTCGTGTCTCTCCCCTCCCTTGTCTTGGTTCATGTATATTATGTATATGGTTTTAGACCCTCTATGTTGGCTACGATTATTTTCATTTTCAATTTCTTTTAGTTCACCTTCGTTATCCGCTGTGTGGTACATGTTTCGTTGCCCTGTGATCCTCCGAGCATTTTCCCTTTTTTTTTTATCTGTTTTAATACTTGTTCCTCCGATATCGATGTAATTTCTTTCTGAATTTCTTCTATTGTACGGCTCTCGGATCCCCTTATTTGTCGACTGGTATTTCAGTAACTGAATTGCGTTCACTACCTCTAAAAAACTGATTACCCTGTTTGCCAAGGGTTTTGGCTGCTCAATTGTCATATTCCTTCGAGGGTGGTGGTGGTTAACTGCATTTTTGTCTGTACTTGTATCTCCCGTATCTTGTATGAGTTTTGTAGATACTAAGGTGGGGGAACTTGCAGTTTTTTCCAAATTTACAATTTCCATTTTTGTAATGGAAGTTACATAAATGGGATGTGCATAGATGCACTGCCCATCTGGAATGCCCTTTTGCATAATATTTGCATACAATATCCCCTACGTTTTTCGTTTCATTGTCTCTGTCATTATCTTCATTTGGTGATTTCACCACATCACAATTTGTTTCTTTCTTTTATCTCTTCTCCAATCATGTCATTCTCGTGTTATCTTTACTTTTATTAAACGATAATCTAACCACCTACGGGTCACCATCTCTAAATGGAAAAGACTGTCACACATCCATGATCCAACTATTGGATAGATCCAATAATACCTAGCCTCGTTTATAATTATTATATATATATATTGAGAGAGAGAGAGAGAGAGAGAGAAGAGAGAGAGAGAGAGAGAGAGAGAGAGAGAGAGAGAGAATTTTATTTGTACTTCCTGCAATTCTCACAAACTTGCAACTTCATTCGAAGTTGTTCCGCTTCGAACATCTTCCTGTCTTGGACTTTAGACGTATTCTCTTTCCTGTTTTTACAATGCCCTCCACCTAATTTCCAATAAAACCTAATGTAATTACGGACGCAAGGAGACCCCTTATAAAGAGGAACAGCGTAATGTCATCAAAGTTGAGGTCAACGTTTGCAAGACACGTTAAATAAACCAAAAAAATTATTATTACCCATTATTTTCAAATTAGTTAATTATATAATTATTTACGTTAATGTATATTTTTAACTGTACTGTTAAATTTATCAGTAGTTATTTATCGTTAAATGTAATGCAAAATGACATACGTTTTCGAACATATCGACGGTAAAATGTGTGAAAAGTCTCTACTCAATTGGGAACCTCGTAACCCGATTAAAAATACGTTTATTTATAAAACCATATGTTCCCAGTTCACTTCAAAGCAGATTAATATCATTCTCAGTGGGTACACACACACACACACACACACACACACACACACACACACCAGGCATGGGGTAATTATAATTTGTAATTGATTGTAAATAATTACATTTTTAAAAATAATTGCTGTGTAATTGTAACTGAATAACTAAACATATAATTGTAAGTGGCTAATTAAAAATGTAATTGTAACTGTAATTGAAATAAATTACATTTACAATGACAATGAGAATGTACCCAATGAACATTGAACAATTCACCTGATATTACATTGACTGCTAATTGAATTGTGATTTAAATACGTGTTCAAATAGAATAATATTCACACTATGGGTAATTGGGTATGGAAATAAAAAGCTAAGGTTGTAAATTAATGGTAGGCTTCTTTCATTTCACTTATATTAGGGGTTTCTATGAAAAATAATTGTGAATGAACAGGCATACATTTTACACACTACACAATCTTTCCAAGAAAGAAAAGAAAAATAGCATCGTCAGCCTAAGAGACCTTGATTTTGGCGCTTTCTTACAAAGGGAGAGCATTTTTGCGGAAACCCGCCCTTGGCCCCGACTTTCTGTAGAGAAAAAAAACTTAAAATGAGAAAGAATGGCTTTATTTCTTTTAGGTTATCACGGTAGTAAATTATATTGAAATAAAGTTTGAAGAAATTTGTGAACTTTTAGAAAAAGAATTATTGCTGGAGAACTTGGACCACGAATCTTTGATCTCTTTATACATCAGGTTACAGGTTTTCAACAGTTACTATTTCCGTAACACGAACTAGTAACCAGTAGCGATAAACGAAGGCCTTTTCCTCACCAGTGTAACTCACTTCCATATTAGCTATGGCGTGTTATTCTACTTGCAACGTAAAAAAAAATCCCAAAACAAGACATCAATTTGAACATTTGTTTTAGTTTTGATCAATTACTTTTGTAAATTTAATTTAAAATAAATTTTACTGCGAGAACGGAGTTATGGGACACCCTGTATATATATATATATATATATATGGGGCAGGGACGATGCGACCTAACTCGATGTGGCCGACTCGATGTCAGGCCAAGTCGATGCCAGGCCAAGTCGATGCCAGGCCAAGTCGATGCCAGGCCAAGTCGATTTCATTTTCTTTATATATTTAATGTAGGTTAACTGAATGCCCGGTTAGGTCAACTGTACGCCCTTGACGATTGGTTAGGTTAAGTTGTGATATTTTCGTTAAAACTAACGAAAATATCCCTTAGGGATATCACATCGAGTTGTCTTGACATCGAGTCGGCCACATCGAGTTGGGTGGGTCGCATCGAGTCGGCCACATCGAGTTGGGTCGCATCGAGTCGGCCACATCGAATCGTACCCAACCCATATATATATATATTATATATATATATATATATATATATATTAAAATAACTGCATAGAAATACTTGTTGTTGAGATTAATTTGTATTCCCCGACTGTAGTGACTTTTAAAACACTTATTAATTATTGGTGTGGTGGTGGCGGGGGGTTGTGAAGTGAGAACCATCTAAATCTATTCATTCTTCGATTATTAAATACTGACAGAATTATTACAAAAACAGTATACCCGAGTGATATTGCAAGGCATAAGGGGTATCTTAATTACTACCCTCCTTCCGGCCGGTCACTTTTCATGCCTACAAATTGAGGGGATGCGAGAGGTGAGGGGATGCGAGAGGTGAGGGGATGCGAGAGGTGAGGGGATGCGAGAGGTGAGGGGATGCGAGAGGTGAGGGGATGCGAGAGGTGAGGGGATGCGAGAGGTGAGGGATGCGAGAGGTGAGGGGATGCGAGAGGTGAGGGGATGCGAGAGGTGAGGGGATGGCCTTGAAATACTTCAAATATCTGAAGTGAATTACCGACTTCTTTTATTTCTTTTACTTTTTCAAATTTAACATTCCGTGCTGTCTGACCCACCGGTGGGTCAGACCGCGCGGAATGTGTTAATGACCTTTTTTTTTCCTTGCATGCGTGTCCAGGACAGCTTCCAATTATTCCTTTTCAATCCTGTATACAGCTGCGTATCTGCTGAAGGCAAACCTGCCTATCTCTCTCTCTCTCTCTCTCTCTCTCTCTCTCTCTCTCTCTCTATATATATATATATATATATATATGTACTGCAAACACACGACCATTTGAAGGGAAGAATGTACTAAAACACATTCTTCATACTGTAAGTGTATTTTAAATAAATAATTGCCGAGTCAGTGAGCGATGTCGAGGGAGGAAGGAATCATGAAGAATTCTATTCACCGTTCCGAGAGAGTGGTCCCCAAACCCTAAAATTCGCACTCTTCTTTTGGGAATAACAAAAACTATAAAGGTATTATTGCGGGATTGAGAGATAGAGAGACTTGAACTGTATTCGTCTAACCTTTGACCCGAGTGAAGGGGTCATCATTCGCTTATCCTAGTGAAGGTCATCATTCGCTTATCCTAGTGAAGGGGTCATCATTCGCTTATCCTAGTGAAGGGGTCATCATTCGCTTATCCTAGTGAAGGGGTCATCATTCGCTTATCCTTGTGAAGGGGTCATCATTCGCTTATCCTTGTGAAGGGGTCATCATTCGCTTATCCTTGTGAAGGGGTCATCATTCGCTTATCCTTGTGAAGGGGTCATCATTCGCTTATCCTTGTGAAGGGGTCATCATTCGCTTATCCTTGTGAAGGGGTCATCATTCGCTTATCCTTGTGAAGGGGTCATCATTCGCTTATCCTTGTGAAGGGGTCATCATTCGCTTATCCTTGTGAAGGGGTCATCATTCGCTTATCCTTGTGAAGGGGTCATCATTCGCTTATCCTTGTGAAGGGGTCATCATTCGCTTATCCTTGTGAAGGGGTCATCATTCGCTTATCCTTGTGAAGGGGTCATCATTAGCTTATCCTAGTGAAGGGGTCATCATTCGCTTATCCTAGTGAAGGGGTCATCATTCGCTTATCCTAGTGAAGGGGTCATCATTCGCTTATCCTAGTGAAGGGGTCATCATTCGCTTATCCTAGTGAAAGGGTCATCATTCGTTGACCCGAGTGAAAGGGTCATCATTCGTTGACCCGAGTGAAAGGGTAATACTTCGTTGACCCGAGTGAAAGGGTCATTCTTCGTTGACCCGAGTGAAAGGGTCATTCTTCGTTGACCCGAGTGAAAGGGTAATCCTTCGTTGACCCGAGTGAAAGGGTAATACTTCGTTGACCCGAGTGAAAGGGTCATTCTTCGCTGACCCGACTGAAAGGGTCATTCTTCGCTGACCCGACTGAAAGGGTCATTCTTCGCTGACCCGACTGAAAGGGTCATTCTTCGTTGACCCGAATGAAGGGTTCATTCTTCGTTGACCCGAATGATGGGTTCATTCTTCGTTGACCCGAGTGGAAAGGTCATTCTACGTCGACCCGAATGAAGGGGTCATCCTTCTTGACCGCGTTTGATCATGCGTTCACTTAATGCATTTTTTCCGCTTTCATCTCGAGGTCACTATTGATCATTTATTCAAACGGGCACCGTTGGCGTGACGCGGCTTTAAAGCTGTATTTGCGTTGGTATTCCTTCGTCGAAATTCGCCCTCAAGACTCGCTCGAAAGGAATAAGAAAACAATGGCAACGAGGTTAAATAAACTCTCACAGATCCAAAACGGTGACCATTTATAACGTTTTGCTTAAACTCTAATCAACTAAATACATTTCAATTTTCGAAAAGTCAAATTTTGTAAATTTTCTCAAAATAAATTTTATACTCTCTCTCTCTCTCTCTCTCTCTCTCTCTCTCTCTCTCTCTCTCTCTCTCTCTCTCTCTCTCTATATATATATATATATATAATGTTCCATAAGCGAGTTACACTTATGGAACAGGGTGTACAGGGTTCTACACAGGGTGTTCCATAAGCGAGTTACATTCGTGAGGAAAAGGCCTCCGGAGGCCTTTTCCTCACGAGTGTAACTCGCTTTCATATTAGCCACTGCGTGTTATTCTACCTGCAACAAAAAAAAAAAGTTCCAAAGCAAGACATCAATTCGAACATGTGTTTTAGTTTTAATGTATTATTTTTGTAAATTTAATTTAAAATAAATTTTCCTATGAGACAGGACTTATGGGACACCCTGTATATAATTTAACTGTTGTGTGTGGTATAGAAGAGGTCGCTTTATTAACGGATAATATTAGTATTATTAATATTATTACGGTTTATTGCGAATATAAAATTTAATTGCCTCCTAATAATGGTCTTATGATAGCGAATTGAACGGAACGAGAAACGCTTTCAACTTAATATTACCTTTTAATAAAATATAAACTCGCATTATGTAATTGCTATAATTTTACTAAAGTTTAATATTATTATTATTATGCAAAATTGCATCGAGACTTCGCTCAATACAGTAATTATATTAAATGTATCATTAATAATGGAAATATCGACTCTATCGTTCATAACGTCGTCAAGAAGACGACGTAACCTAATGGCGTCAGGCGTCACGTGACAATACCTAGTCGCTTCATGCGACAAAATTGAAAAGCAAAAAAAGGAAAAGTTTGCTACGTGCCATGTCCCTGAAATGGGCACGTAGCAAACTCATTTTTTTACGTTTCAATATCGGGCTAACGGCATCTGGTCGACTTGAAATAAACTCAACAAATTATTATGGGTGGAATTAACCCTCTACCGCCGAATGAGTCGAATACGTACCATTTCAAACGTACTGCAAAAACATTTGGCGTTAATAAAGGGTTAAGTTTGGTAAGGTTAGGTTTTAGTTAGAGTGCCATGCTATTTCTCGCGGACCGAGTGTGGGTATACGTCCCAAATGAAACTCGAAAGATTCCTCGTCCGCCCCCCCCCCCCCCCGGAGGAAAGCGAAAAGTGAAATAACTTATTTATATAATTATTTTTAGCAGGCAAAATTTATTCCTTCGAAACAGAAGGAATTACGATCGAAATTGTTATTAAATTTGTACAACCAAGTTGGTGTTGTTAATTGACTCCCTTTCTAATAAGTTGCGTTCTGATTTTGGAACGTTTCAAAGTATTTCGAATTCAAATTACGAGTTTCAAAAACGGTGAGGAAAAAAATTAGGGTCGTTATTATCAGTCATTCATTATCAGTGTCATTCATTATCAGTTACTGAGCGTTATTATCACTTCTGTAGTCACTTAATAATAATAATAATAATAATAATAATATTATTAAAAGACTATATTATTATTTTACAAATGTACAGGTAAGATTTACTTTTTAAATTGTATATATATATAGATCTAGATAAATAAATAAATAAATAAACAAATAAATAGATAGATAAACTTACCCAATACATTTTTAAAATACTAATAATAATAAGTTACTATTAATATTTAAATTATTTTTCGAATTAAAAGAATTTTGAAATTTTTTTAATCGGAAAATTGTTCGAAATTTTTAATTATTTTAATTGGAGGCAAAAATGGTGTTTACAATTAAAAAAAAAAATTTATTTTTAAAATTTTAATGGGTAGAAAAAAACAAAAGTGAATTTACATGAAGTGCCTCACACACACACACACACCACACACACACACACACACACACACACACACAACCTTAATTAATTAAAAACCAAAACAAAATATATTACAAAATTAGTTAATAATTGAAAGGTTTAATTCACTTTGTATTAATTACAAGAAGGAAATAATTAGAGAGTTTCTATATGTTTAGAAAGTCCTAAAATTAATAATAATAATAATAATAATTTTATCATTTGGATTTTTAAGGAATATAAATTCAGGCAAGGTTACTTTGTATTTTAATAATGACAAGTTGACGTTGAACCCATTTGGTGGGGATGAGGGAAAGGCAAAGGGGGTGGAGATGGGTGGGGGGGGGGGGCACTCACTCTCAAGTATTTCATGTTGGAAAAAGCCCCCCCCGTAAAAAATAAACATTAAATTCATTTCTTCTTCTTTTAAGTTTATTTCTTTTTTAAAATGACTTTCAACATCGAATCACATTCGCAAACAACAAACAAATACATTGTTTTCTCTCCCTCTTTCTCATATACAGGGTGTCCCATAAGTCCCATCTCATTGGATAATTTATTTTAAATTTACAAAAGTAATATATTGGAACTAAACAAATGTTCAAATTGATTCTTGTTTTGGGACCTTTATTTTGTTGCGGGTAACACTCGTGAGGAAACAGCGGAGGCCTTTTCCTCACGAGTGTAACTCGCTTCCATATTAGCCATTGCGTGTTATTCTACCT
Organism: Bathynomus jamesi; assembly: GCA_023014485.1. Classification (NCBI taxonomy): domain Eukaryota; kingdom Metazoa; phylum Arthropoda; class Malacostraca; order Isopoda; family Cirolanidae; genus Bathynomus; species Bathynomus jamesi. Next base: position 152,840 of record JAJOZX010000354.1, read on the forward strand.
GCAACAAAAGAAAAAAAAGGTCCCAAAACAAGACATCAATTTGAAACATTTGTTTTAGTTCCAATGTATTACTTTTGTAAATTTAAAATAAATTTTCCAATGAGATCGGACTTATGGGACACCCTGTGTGTATATATATATATATATATATATATATATATATATATATATATATAGCGGCGCTGATAAGTATTTGTACGGGGGAATATTTCAGTTATATTCGTCACTATGTTTTGCACGATGCATAACGATAGTTACGAAAAGTTTATCGTTCTTTTGGAAAAAAGTTAAATACAAAAATTTAGTTTAACTCGTGCAAATAAAGGGGGTTGTTTTTAACCTCCTTCGCAATACCTACTAAGGTCATATGACGAAGAAGACCTACGGATTTACGTGGGATCCGGACCACGGGTCGCGCTTCATAGTCTGGACGCGGAGGACGGTCTCACATCCAACTACTATCTTCACCCAATGTCGCTTAACTTCGCTGATCAACGAGAAATGGTGTTATGACATTGGCTACGACGTAGCCCAATTTAATTCCATCATATAATGTAAAACATCAAAAAATTTGAGGAAAATTAAAAAAAAAAAAAAAAAAAAGTTAAATTGCAAAAGTTTCCACACATTTATTTACGAAATTATTTAATACTTTGTGTGTCCACCTTTTAGGTTTGAAGAATTTTAAATTTTTATCAGTAGTTGGCTGTTTATTGATTAGAGACTGTTGGCAATTCTAAATTCTAGAATTTTTTCTGTGAATCTTCATGGAAGACGGATGACTGTACAAGCTATTAGTGAGCAATGGGTCGTCGTGGTAAAGAGTTGTCTACAGATTTTAAGAGATCTGTACTGCTGCACACGAGTCAGGAAGTAATTGTAGGAAGATAGAAGAACTTCGAGTTCCATTTATGACGGTTGTTGCAGTTATAAAGAAATAGAAAGGCTTTGGAACGATCAAAACTCTACCAAGGTGTGGACGACCTTGCAAGATTTCAAAACGCACAGTTAGATGGATTGAAAGAATGGCTGCTGCGCATCCACGAGTCCCTACGGGTGATATTTGACAAACATTAAGACTGTCTAAGATCGACGTCCATCCCTCTACTGTACGATGTACATTGAGAATGGTCTGCATGGAAGAGTTGCACGAAGAAAACCTCTGCTACGAAAAGCGCACAAAGAAGTTCGTTTAAAGCACGCCAACGATAAGCAAAATGATAAATTTGCTTTCTGGAAGAAAGTTCTCTGGATAGACGAGACCAAAATTGAATTATTCGGGAACAACGAGCAACGGTATGTTTGGCGAAAATCAAATACCGCATTCGAGGAAACAAACATCTTTCCTACGGTTAAACATGGTGATGGTAGTTTGCTTCTTGGGGGATGCTTCAGTGCTTCTGGTCAAGAAAAGCTCGTTGTCATCAATGGAATCATGAATGGAAGAAATATTAGGAAATTTTAGGAAATGTATTGCCTTCAGTTCAGGAGTTGCGAATGGGTAGCAATTCAGTATTACAAGAAGATAATGATCCAAAACATAAAAGTAAGAACATCATGAAATGGCTTCAACAAAAGAATTTCAAGCTTCTCGAGGGGACCAGTCAAAGCCCAGCTCTCAATTTAATCGATAATTTATGGTTTGATTTGAAAAAAGGTGCTCGCGAGAGAAACCCTTCGAATCTGAATGAATTGCAACAATTTTCTTTAGAAGAATAGGCAAAAATTTGTACTGATAGATGTCGAAACCTCGTCTAGAAAAATACCCAAAACGAATCATTGCAGTGGACACGCAAAGTATTAAATAATTTTGTAAATAAATGTACGAAAACTTTTGCATTTTAACTTTTTTTTTAAATTTTCCTCGAAATCTTTGATATTTTACATTATATGTTGGAGTTGAATTAATTTTTTGTTTGTTAAATTTTTTCCAAACGAATGGTAAACTTTCCATAACTAACCTATTGCATGGTACAAAAGATATGAACGAATATAACCGAAATATTCCTCTGTACGAATACTTATGACCCCCACTGTGTGTGTGTGTGTGTGTGTGTGTGTGTGTGTGTGTGTGTATTATAAACTAGAAGTCTTTTAAAAACCAATAATTGAGTCGACTGTTGAAAATGGAATTAATTTTTGCCTTAAAAATAGAAAAGTCAAATTGTGCGAATTACCGACAATATATTTCACTAATTATTATTCAACTTTCCATTAAACATTTTCGCTTCACGAAATATGAATAAATTTTCGCCGTTAAATTTTTAATTTATTACTTAACTGATTAACTGTTTCGTAGAGACCAGATGACGAAAATAACATCATTTATTTAACTAATCCATAACACTTAAGAATAAAGGTTAAACACACACGCACCATATATTTCTTTCGTAAAACCAGAATGAAATGGCAAGTATTCGTGTGTGTGTGTGTGTGTGTGGTGTGTGTGTGTGTGTGTTTTCGGGGTTGTTCTTTCTTCGTAACGGCTAAAAAAGGTCGCGAGACGGAGGGAGACCCGCAACTTCACGCGGGATCCGAACCACACGTCGGTACATCATCTGGACGTAGGAGGACGGTCACCTATCGAACTACCGATCAGACCCAACGTCGATTAACTTCGCTGATCAACGGGAGGCAGTTTTGCGCAATGGCCAAGACGCGTGAATAGGTGTGCAATAGAGAATACTAGAGTTCTACCTCGAATAAAACTAAAGAAAACGAGAGACGAACAACCAACTAACGATGACGCAAAAAATATAAAAAAAATTAAAAAAAGGTAACGATAAAAAGCAGAGAGAAGAGACAAACTTTCATTATGTTTCTCTTTTTTAAAAAAGAAAACGGAGTTGTCAAAAACTTCGTGAAGGGAAACAAAAACAAAAAAAAAGTAAAACGAAAAAAAAGTCAAGACATGGAAACAACTTCCAAGAAAAACAAAGAAAATGGCATTATTCTTCTTCCAAATATGGCTGCAATATATATATATATATACAGGGCGTCCCAAAAAAATGTATACACACTTTAACAGCTGATAGCTCAATTGATGTTTCTTTCTTTCCAAGTTAAACCCATTAGAATTAATAATGGCAGTCAGACTAAGCTTTGAACAAAGGAAATTCATTCTAAAATGCTACTGGAAGTGTGAAAACGCAGTTGAAGTGCAAAGACAGTTTAGGAGGGAGTTTCAAACAGATCCACCAACGCGACTTACCATCACTCGAATTAGAGATAAGTTTGAAGCCGATGGAACTGTTCAGAATGTCCACAAGAAGCGTTCCGGAAGACCACGCATCGACAAGCCCCACAAAGCAAGAAAGAGTACTGGAAACGTATCACCAAAGTCCAAGAAAATCTGTGCGGCAAGCGAGTCGTGAGGTAGGAATTTCAGAATCGTCTGTCCAACGCATTTTGAAGCGCTGTCAATGGAAAAGTTACATTCCAAGATTAGTCCATGCTATTAATGAAGATGATGATGATCCGGACCGAAGAGTGGAGTATTGCGAGTGGTACTTGGTACGATGTGGATGTGGATTGGACGAAGGGGTTTCGTAGAATACCCTCCGCGTCACCAGACCTCACACCACTAGACTTTTTTTTATGGGGATACTTAAAAGACAAAGTCTACGCTATAAAACCTGCAACAGTCGCTGAATTGAGAGCAGCCATTGAACGAGAATGCACACAAATACCAAACGAAATGTTTCGTGATGTTTGCGATTCCATTGCTTCGCGTTATCAGCAGTGCCTGGACCAGAACGGACGTCAGTTTGAAAACAGGCGTTGACAAAACAATTAAATAATGTCTGTAGATTCTATTACATTTTGAAAATGAAATGTATTTTAATAAACACTGCCTTTATAATTATTTAAAGTGTGTATACATTATTTTGGGACGCCCTGTATATATATACAGGGTGTCCCATAAATCCGGTCTCATAAGAAAATTTATTTTAAATTAAACTTACGGTAGTAATACATTTGAAGTGAAGCAAATGTTCAAAATGCTGTCTTGTTTTGGGACCTTTCTTTTGTTGCAAGTACAATAACACGCAATGGCTAATATGGAAGCGAGTTACACTCGTGAGGTAAAGGCATCTGGAGGCGATTGCGTGTTATTCTACCCGCAACAAAAGAAAAAGAGGAGGTCCCAAAACAAGACATCAATTTCAACATTTGCCTCAGTTCTAATGTATTACTTTTGTAAATTTAAGTTAAAATAAATTTTTTTACTAGACCGGACTTTTGGGACACCTTGCGTATATATATAATAATGGGAATCATCTGGAGGAGTTTCCGCAGCAGAAAAGCAAACATCATGCTCAAATTATGGAAGAGTCTAGACCAGTGATGCACAAACCCTGGCCCGCGGGCCAAATGTGGCCCCCACGGGTCTTTTCAATTCAATATAAAAGTGACCCAATTTATGACTTTTGAAAACGTTTTCTGTGAAGGGAGATGGAAAGTAAGTAGGCTAATACATTTAGTTATTTTCTTCGCTTGGCCCTCACATCAAAAACGTTTGTGCACCACTGGTCTAGACTCTAGTCAAACCGATAATTGAGTATTACTCAATACTCGCAAGCCCATACAGAAAACGAGACATTGCGAACATTGGAGCTCTCCAAAGGACTTTTACGTCTAAGATAGAGGAAACGAAAGATGAAGACTACTGGTCTCTACTACAATCCCTGAAATGCTATTATTTGGAAAGAAGACGCGAGCGGTGCGCAATAATATACGTATGGAAAATACTCTAAGGCTTTGTCTCTAACCTTAGAAATGAAACAGAAACAAAATGGAATGAGAGAAGAGGCAGATTTTGTACTGTCCCAGCTGCGGTGGGACAGGGGGCCATGAAAACGAGGATGGAAAATACCCTCAGAATACGAGGCCCAAAGTTTTGTATTGCCCTGCCAAATGAAATGAGGAACCTTCAGCATACCCACCTGAATAACTTCAAGAACCAACTGGACAGATTCCTGCGCAAAGTCTCTGACCAGCCATGCGTGGCTGGCTACGAGTGCAGGAGAAGATCGGAAAACAATTCCCTCCTTCACCAAATGTCGCAAATGAGGCTGGATGCTACAGAGGAGTCGACCGCAGGTCGATCCTGAAGGAACCGTCGTTCAAACCCTCATAAAGTATCATAAAGCGCGCGCGCGCGCGTGTGTGTGTGTGTGTGTGTGTGTGTGTGTATTATGGTGGAGGTTGGGATGAGCGGTGGTGGTGAGACGGTGCTTTGAGGGTAAAAGAAACGCTCCATTGGAAGAACGGTGAGAAAAAGTAGTCTTCTCGTATGTCCCCTCAGACTGAGGGCATAAAATAAGGGTATAATAAAGCGTTTAGGAAGCATAACGCGTATTGATTCGACGAAGAAGAATTACCTCCCATTACCCCCATCACGACCGTTATAAAGCCACGATTAAAAACTGAACTTGGTTTTATCTTTCCTCGTTCGCCGTCAATCCTCCACGTTCTGTATATATATGAAAGGGGGGAACGAGGCAGGGGGAGGGGGGTCGTATATGAAGAATGGTCGGATCGGTGAGTTCAACACCGTGAATGGGAGTGCATTGAGCAATTCAATTTTAATTTACTGTTCCTTTATAAGACTTTTATAAATAAGTGATTAAACGGTTTGGGATTATTTTCAAATCCTTTCTAAATTGACAATGAATTTTTATATGACTTCTCAATACTCTTAATTTATACATTGTTAGTTTACAAATATCTAATAAATCCTCTTCAATCCACTATAAATCCTTTATAAAGGCTTTTTAATTCCTTTATAAATCCTTTATAAAGTCTTTATAAATCCTTTATAAAGACTATAAATCCTTTATAAAGGCTCGTTAAACCTTTTATAAAGGCTTTTAAATCTCTACTAAATCTCTCTTACTTTACTTTTCAAATCCACCTCAGGAAACGTTAAGTACGCGGTCCCCTTGTGAATGTACGCTCGCTCTCTGAACTTCACGATCAAAATCGGGATAAAATATCAGGAAATTTATATTAAAAAGGCAAAGAAACAAATAAACGATTTAAAAGTCTTTCTTCGCTCTTGAGAACAATTTCAGTGGAAATGTTAAAGCTTCTTACATATACAGGGTGGCGCAAAAGTTAAGACACGTAGGAACTATGCTTTTTCACTGCAAATATATATGTATATCTATATTGAAAAACCTAATTCCTCCTGTGTCCTGACTTCTGCGTCACCCTGTATAACCTTGGTTAACTTTGGTTTTGCTTCCGCCTTATTGTTCATTCTGACGAAGGTCAAGCTTGTCACTCTACTTTAGTGTGTGTATATATATATATATATATATATATATATATATATATATATATCCCATTTCCATCACTGCTTTACCGACTACTAAATAACACTTAGGTAAATAATATCTTAATTTGGAATACAATCGATTCACTTAGAGGGGAGTGAGGGGAGTTCACTTCACTTAATCGTGAAATTGTGACTTGTGATCGCGAGATTATGTCTACTCGTAGATGACAATATTTCAAGTCAGGCGTAATTCATTCTAATCGAAATTGAACACTTGATCCGTTTCGAAACAATCGAAATTAAGTGATTAAGTGATAAAGTGATAAAAAAGTGGTTCGAAACTTTACCTGTTTTTTCCCCCTGAGGTTTCTTCAAACACAATAATATGCGATAATAATAAAAAAAAACAAGATTAAAAAAAAAAAAGATAAATGCAACTATTCAGTGCAGCTGTAGGAAATATTTTGGCCAAAATTGCTTCATTAATTAGTTAAAGTTCAGGTATGAATCGTGATAAGGTAGTAAAAAAAGGAGGAAATCCGATTTCAATAGAACAGTTTTTGTTAATGTGACTTATAACGTTGCGCGAATGAGGTCTTTCTGACAGGCACAAAGGAAGTGCTTCCGCGTCTGGCATTCAAAGAAGTTAAAGAGGTGGAAGCACCTTCGCTCTCCCCTCTTCCTGGCATCGTGGGAGGGCGTGAAAGGAACCTCTCGGCCGTTTCGAGAGTTGTCGGCGTTGTCTTTCGGGGCTCTACCTCAATCTTACATTCATTTTTCGCTTCTTACAATCTCGGTTTGAGATCCCAAAAATTTCTTTAAAATTGCGCAAACCTGGATGAACTCCGGTATCTATTATATCTATCTTTTATTGGCACTCTATTTTCTTCCTTTATTTCTTCTCTCTTTCCCGCTTTATCTTTTTTTGGTCACATCCACTCATCATTCTTTCTTCAAACGTGACAATTTTTAATTCACACAAATCTCTCTCTGTCTGTCTGTCTGTCTCTCTTCAATCGCAGATGCAAACGGACCTCGTGCCCTTTGTTACTTTCTTCCTACAGATCACAATAGGTCTCATGATTGTAATGATCTATGGATCCTTTCATATTTCTCCTTCGACTTCAAATCTCGTCATGGAAGAATCTGTAGGTCTCCTCTCACTGGAACACCGAAATTCCACTTCGTCAAGTCTGTTCGAAATTATATTTCAACGCGTCTTAATTGCATGATTTAACCTCTGTACTAAGAACGAGGATAGTCATACCTCGGCGTGGACCTACAACTTAACACTAAATGCGAGATCCAAACCAAAGGTCGCTACATCATCTAAATGCGGAAGACGGTTATTATTAATCCAGCTACTGAACAAACCCAACGTCGCCTAACTCCATTACTGACCTAACGGGAAGAGGTGTTGCGACGTGTCTACGAAGTAGCCCTTATTTATGCCAATTTTTTTTGTATGCAGGAAGGAGGGGCCAAGAGCAAACGCCCGCAAATATACACGGAAGACTCCGAGACTCTACCTAATGGGGTTAAATTAATGTTCTTTGAAATGAATAGGGGATATTTTGAACATACGTGATTCATGGTTTCCCAAATAAATGTATTTCCGATCGGTTAAGAGTTTCAACGTATCTCAAATGTATTGCAATGTATTTCAATGTATTTCAATGTATTTCCCATTCGTTAAAGACTTTTCGGACATAAATATAAATGTCTTAATCGAAGGAGGAAGTGATTTTTATAAAAACTTAGGTTTTAATACTTCATATAAATGAACAGTCTCGGGAAAGTTTCCCCGCAAACCTGAAATTTCTGAAAAGCTTAAAAAAAATTATTATTTAGTATCGTCTCGATTTTTTTTTTATGAAATTTTATTAGTGTCACAAAATGAATAAAATATTCAAAGAAAAGAAATTGTTACCAATTACTATTTTCTCATACTTTTTGCAAATTTTGTTTCTTGGAATTTTCCCAAATTATAATGAGTCTTTTACGACAGAACTTTTTGAACAGAATGTACCACACACACACATATATATATATATATATATAAGGTTACCAGTGTGGCGGTGGTTATATTTCAAAATTGTGCTGTAGCTGTTCAGCCATTCAAAAGATAACTTGGAATAGAGCGAATTTTCCAAGATTTTATTTCTACAGTTAGTCTCCTTTAAAGCGGCTTGTTTCACACACACACACAATATATATATATATATATATATATATATATATATATAATATATCATCGATGCATTCATAGTTCGAGTGAAAGTATGAAGAGTTGAATATCTTTTATATAGACCACCATTCCGTCCATACGTCTATACGCATTGATAAGCAAATAGGGGGTCAAATTACTGACAAGGCTCTCGTACGTGGTATATATATGTTACACACAGACCGTGCATGGAACAAGGAACTCTTTTGGGAAAATTAAATCCACTATAGTTCGAATAAGTAATGGTTAATGACAAATACTATAGTTTTTCTTTTTCATGATGTTAGCCCGACGTGGGTAACGGGTCACTCGCAGAGAGGCCCCAAATATAGCTCCCCTCACCAGCTATCTGCCAAGCAGATAGGATCCAGCTTTGGGACAAGATCTAGGGTTTACAGCTACACCTAGCCTATTATATTCAGAACCTCAATATACGCAAGAAACTCGTTGCATTCACGTCGGATTGAATACATCAAAGAAAAAGGGGTAACTATTGTATTTTCAGCCTAAAACCAAAACTTAAACCTCAACTGGTAGAATTGAGCGTCCACTTTTTAAAGCACTCGGCATGTCCGTTTCATGATGGGATTGAACTCAGAATGGTCCCTTGAGATCTTTTATGTTACATACAGACCGTGCATGGAACAAGGAACTCTTCTGCTTGGCAGACAGCTGGTGAGGGAAGCTATATTTTGGGGCCTCTTTGCGAGTGACCCGTTGCCCATGTCGGGCTAACATCATGAAAAAGAAAAACTATATTATTTGTCATTTACCATTACTTATTCGAACTATAGTGGATTTAATTTTCCCAGAAGAGTTCTTTGTTCCATGCATGGTCTGTGTGTAACATAAAAGATCTCAAGGGATCATTCTGAGTTCAATCCTATATATACACCGTCTGCCAAAAAAAGGGGTTCACTCTAAAAACATTCATGGAATCAACATTTTTCAAACAATCAGTTTGAAACTTATACACGTAAAAAATACACAAAACATCTACCTGTAAACCAAATTTCAGTTCGAAGCTATCAAAAATAACGATTTGTTAAATATTTCTCTAATAATACTACAACTGATGCTCGACAAACTAATCAAGAATCCTTTATTTTGATTTTCACTTTTGTAAATTCTAATATACGATTTTTTTGCAGGGTTATAAAATATAGTGAATATGCCATTTTCAGAGGAAGATAAGATTACAATTAAGCATTATAGACTAGAAAAGGGATATGGACGAACGAAACTACTCTCCGAATTCCCCAACAAGGATGGACTCTTGGTGGTTTGGGAAAGCTTCAAAGAAAATTCACGACACTGGGGATATCAAAGGGAGGGAGGGAAGTGGGCAATCAAAAACTGTTCGCATACGAGACAATATTGACGACGTCTTAGAATGTATATTAAGACAGGAAAACCAGCCAGGAACCCATATGACACCAGCTCGCGTCTCAAAAGAGTTACAATTATCAGAAACTAGTGTGAGACGCATAGTTAAACAAGATCTTCAACTAAAACCTTTCAAAAGAGTGCACGGGCAAAATTACTCAAATTGATGAGCAGAAACGAGTTCAAAGATCAAAAAAATCTTACGGCGAGTAACGTGTGATAAACTTTCAAAGGCTTTTTTCACTGATGAAGAGAGATTCACTGTGGAGCCATCTCGGAACAGTCAAAATGACAGAGTTTACTCGCACGTCCAATGTAAGAATGAAATACCTGATAGCAGACTTTTTGCAACCAGAAGTTATTTCTCAGCTAGTGTCATAGTGTCAGATGGCATATCAAAGTTAGGAAAAACATCCGTTCATTTTATTGAGCCTGGTGTAAAAGTCAATGCCGAGTACTATCGAAATACTCTGCTGCGAAACATGCTTCCCGAAATGCAAAATCTGGCCAACGGTGGTTATTACCTTTTTCAGCAAAACGGAGCAACGTCCCATACAGCAATAGCAACTGTGGAATACTTAAAAAATAATGTCCCAGAATTACTTGAACCCCAAAATTGGCCACCTAAGTCCTGACTTGAACCTTGTTGACTATGGAATCTGAGAAAATTTGGCACAGAGAGTTAACAGGAGCAGGGTGAGAAATGTTGATCACTCGCGTCAGCTTCTTGTGGAGAAGTGGGAAGAGATACCACTGGAGCAGATCGATCGAACCATTGATGAATTTCGTCCAGGATTGAAGAAAATTGTTGAAACAAAAGGGAAACACATTGAACAATTTTTTTAATAGGAATTCCAAAAGAGTAAAATGTTAATTTGATTTCTTTTGTAAACTTAGGATTTAAGTTGTTTCGAAATTCAAAATCCTTTTTATTTTCATGGTTTTTTAATGGAGGCATTTCCTATATTTTATAAATCTTATGATGTATTTTATAACTAAAATGAGAATAAAAATTTTATTACCAAAGTTTTACCGCCTTTGTGGACTCCCAGAATTCAAAACTGGAGCGATGTTCACCAACAAAATTTGTTGAACATAAACAATCCTCATTAAATCATTAATTTTGAATATAATAATCTGAAAATTTGTGTACATATATACTGTTTACATAGTTTTTGCTCTGTATGAGTTTCATTATGATTGGTTAATAAATGTTGATTGTATGGCTGTTTTTAGAGTGAACCCTTTTTCTGGCAGACGTTGTATATATGATGCAAACCCGCAAGGAAAAAGAAAAATGATTCCAAGGCATTTCGTGTATTCAGAGGTACACCTCGTCAGGGAATGACGACCCTCGTTGACCTCGTTCCCTGACGAGGTGTACTTCTGAATACACGAAAGCACTTGGAATCATTTTTCTTTTTCCTTGTGGCTTGTGGGTTTGCAGCATTCATTCATTTCACGTGTTTAATTGTGAAATTCACTCCATATATACTGTATATATATATTTTTTCTTAAGTGGCGTTGTTTAACCTCCTTCGCAACATCTAAGGTCATATGACGGAGGGGACCTACAACTTTACGTGGGATCCGAACCACGGGTCGCTACATAATCTGGGCGCAGAGGACGGTCTCCCATCCAACTACTACCCAGACCCAATGTCGCTTAACTTCGCTGATCTTCGGGAAGCGATGGATATATATATACAGGGTGTTTGAAAACTTTCTGTACAAATTGTAATGGGGGATAGGCAACACCAAGACAAACCCTTTTCGTCTATAAGTGTATGTCCGCTGACGTCACCATTCGGCGCGAGAGGGCGCCGCTGCAATTGGCTAAAAGGTGAAGTGGGCTAGACTCGCGCTTGCCGCGGGCATTCTTAAATCGGACGTAGTACGCGTAACATGGAGCGCTTCACGACTGCTGAGATGGCTGACATGCATATGGTGTATGGGGCTGCCAATGGAAACGGAAGAGCTGCTGTGAGGTTGTACCGACAGCGCTTCCCAAACAGACGTGTGCCAAACCACCAAACGTTTGCGCATTTGCATCGGCGACTGCGAGAAACTGGAACATTCCATGCAAACATGCATGACACTGGTCGGGAGAGAAACGTGCGCACTCCTGACATGGAAGAAGAAATCCTACGGCGATTTGAGGACAATCCAAGCGCAAGCACGCGAGGTGTTGCACGTATCCTCGGTGTGAACCACGACCTGGTCTGGAGAGTGTTGCACGAGCAGCAGTTACATCCGTTTCATCGTCAGAGAGTCCAGGCATTACAAACCCGTGTAGCATGTGGATTTGCGTGCGCCCACACGTGAGAATTGTGCATGTTAAACACACCCTCACGTGTGAAACAGGCCTCATCTGAGAACAGCACATAAGCCGGAAAATTAGGCTGCACCGCTGTCTGCTGCAGAAACCAGCGTGCAAATTCCACACGAAGAGGGTAATCCCGAGGTTGTAATGCCTGGACTCTCTGACGATGAAACGGATGTAACTGCTGCTCGTGCAACACTCTCCAGACCAGGTCGTGGTTCACACCGAGGATACGTGCAACACTCTCCAGACCAGGTCGTGGTTCACACCGAGGATACGTGCAACACCTGGCGTGCTTGCGCTTGGATTGTCCTCAAATCGCCGTAGGATTTCTTCTTCCATGTCAGGAATGCGCACGTTTCTCTCCCGACCAGTGTCATGCATGTTTGCATGGAATGTTCCAGTTTCTCGCAGTCGCCGATGCAAATGCGCAAACGTTTGGTGGCTTGGCTTGGCACACGTCTGTTTGGGAAGCGCTGTCGGTACAACCTCACAGCAGCTCTTCCGTTTCCATTGGCAGCCCCATACACCATATGCATGTCAGCCATCTCAGCAGTCGTGAAGCGCTCCATGTTACGCGTACTACGTCCGATTTAAGAATGCCCGCGGCAAGCGCGAGTCTAGCCCACTTCACCTTTTAGCCAATTGCAGCGGCGCCCTCTCGCGCCGAATGGTGACGTCAGCGGACATACACTTATAGACGAAAAGGGTTTGTCTTGGTGTTGCCTATCCCCCATTACAATTTGTACAGAAAGTTTTCAAACACCCTGTGTATATATATATATATCGCTAGCATCAACTATCGCGAACAGTTTGTTTAAACGAAAACTTGATATGAAAAAGTTTAAATCAAAGTTTATCGAGAAATTACGTTTGATCTTTTGATTCGTAACTTTCATAATTGAAGAAGTTCTTTAAACGAAAGTAAATGAAATTTGATCGTTCAAATAGTTTCATATTTCGTTGAAACTCTCGACGTTTCCAAACATTAAACCGTTGAGTGCCGTTACAACGATTCTTACGAGCGAATGTTTCGTTAAGAAGGTTAACGTTTGTAATGTACAGCGTGCTGCCCCAACCCTCTAAAAAAAATTGTACCCGATGCCAATTACTTTAATACTCTTTGCCCGACGGGAAAAAATATTTATTTTTGAAACCACTTTATCATAAATGTTCAAAATGTTTCGCCATTCGCTCGGAAGTACGTTCATTTAAATTAAGTAATGTAATTTCTATTCGGTAGAGGTGTTTTTTTTGTCCACCCTGTAGTAGTAGATTAAGTGGGGAAGACGAAAGTACTCGGGAACAGTCATAAAAATGTCGTTCAGAAGAGTAAACTCCATTTTTAAAGCGTAACCCAAAATTACCTGATAAATTCGCTCTTTCTTTCAGGGGTACGTAATTTCTTATAGTAGGTAATTTTTGGCTACCCTGTAATTCAAAATTTTAAAAACAAGCAATGGCTGATTTCACTTAAAAACTTAAATCTTTAAGAAAATAAAAGTTCGTCATAAAAATGCAAATTTTTCTTTTTAATTCAAGTGTTCAGCAAGTGTAAAGTGTTTAAAGTTTGCATTTTACTTCAGGAATGAAGTGATCAGGAAGACGTAGATGAAACACAAAACTTACTTTCGTGAAGGAAATACAAAGACAGCGAATGACAATAGAACAATTTTCTTCTTTTCCTGTTCTAACTAGAACCAATCAATTGACATATTATATATATATATATATATATATATATATATATATATATATATTGCAAACTACTACAATAAACAAAGTGATGATACTGAACGATGTCTAAACGTAAACCAGTTGTTCTCGTGTAGCGCGACGGAACAAGGTTCAATTATGTTGATTAGAATAATATCGTAGATTCTAATCTTACGAACACCCAAGTATTTCGTCAAGAGGAATTCGCGATATCTGCGATAGGTGGCGTTGCGGAATTCCTGCGTGTACAGGAAGTGAAATGCCTGACTAGAGTGATCCATAAATGTTTATTTTCCCTTTTTATATTTGGAAGAAATAAAAAAAAAGACCCTATTAATAATAATTAATCAATTAGGAGAGCTAAAAATTGGCGGCAGCATCGGCAGTCAAACTCCCTACCCCGAGTATCTTCACTTCGCTTATATTGAAACTGTTACCACTGAGGCAGGGGGGAGGGGGGGCTGGAAAAAGGACCCCTATTAATAAAAAATTTTAATTACATTTTACAATATCAGCCGTTTCCATATAAATTTTGGAATCAACATTTATAAATTAATTAATTAATCAGATATGGGCTGCAAAATATCTACCTAAATACACACACATTTGCGCTAATTATCCAAACAAGAGTAAAATCTTGCTGGAATATATTCACCCCCCTTTTTTTTTCCTAACGTAAACTACAGTGTGTCCCATAAGTCTTTGAGGACATCCACCGACGATGACACAACCGCTACCATCCTCGCTCATTTCACAAACAGTCCCCAAAAGTTTCTTCGGCGTTTTTATTGCCGTTTTTATCATTTTTCACTATGGTTCCAGACTTACGGGACACCCTGTATATAGTTCACCTCCGTCATATTACTACAGATCTTGTCTGCGCAATACAGTTAAAAAATTAACCGTCTCGCAAACCATTCTCAGAAATAGGAAAAAGGGGTGTAGTGACGAACCCGGTGCACGTAATTTATATAGCCTGACCCAATTTACTTTTAAAGGGGACTTATTTTTCTCCACTGGGGGAGTTAGCTCTTGTCTCAGTGACCTCTTTAGGAGGACGAAGGACGTTAAACGGGTCGACCCTCCTCCTCCTCCTCCTACCAACCAACAATAAAGCGCCTCCTCTAGTTTGAAACCAGTTAAGGTTCGGGTCTTAATAACCAAGCCCTAGATATCTCTCTGATATAAGTATGATAGAAAGATATACAAACTGTCCCGAAACGTCAGTGCATGTCAACTGAAATGAAATATTTAAACCAAATTACCGTGAAAGCCATTCAAACTATTTTAAAAGCTCTTCCACGACTGGTGCATTAACATAATGATATCAGAATTAATCCTAAATTTCTGCAGGATTTTTACTAATCGTACCCTGTACAAACCATGTTTAGGTATTTTACCACGTAAAGTTAAAACCCAGACGCGTGTTACAGGCATCTTTCTCCTAAACATCAACATTTCAAACCTTTAAACACCATTTTTACCGTGACTGAAGAGATTTCGATGTTTATCAATGATTGGTTTCATTTAAAACGTCTTTTAAGGGTTAAGAAATAATGGTATGAGATTAGACAAGGCACGTAATTACCTCTCCTCCTATTCTGTGGATATGAGTCTTGCCTCCGAGCACGTCGCAGTTGCAAATGTGATTCGTGACCACGAGGTCGTCCGTGACAGATTTTGGCTTAATGACGACTTGGTTACTGGAATTCTTTTGATGATCACCCTGGTCGTCGTATTTGATGTATGTCGGGAAAGAGGTCGGGTTCGATACTCCTGAAAAATTAGAGTTCTCACCAGCGTCGCTTTTCTCCACCTCCAGGTTGGAACTGAGTCGAGGAAGTTTTTCATAGCGACTTAGTCTGTCGCTAACTAGACGCGTAATTTCACTCTGAGATCTGTCGTAGATGTTACCGTTGAGGAAGTAGTCTTTTTCGCGACGAAGGGGGGTAATGGGGGTTCCTACTTCCGGTAGTGACGAGCAAGGACGACCTCCACCTAGGAGACGATTTACGCATTCTCGTCCCGTCATCATTCTCTGACGATTTATCGGGAAGCCCAACGTGGTCGAGGGAAGTCGCCCTTCGAATGTGATGCGAGCAATTGCTTGTGGTGGTGTCGTAATGAGGAGACTTATCGAACGTTCGGAGTTTGGTACCGTAGATGGACGAAGTTTCGTACGTCTCGTAACGAGGACTCGTCTCTTCCCCCTGACGAGAATTCGTTCCCGAGAGACACAGATCCGAAATAATGTTCATCGCCAATGAAGAAGTGACGAGTATGAAATAACTCGGTTTTATCCGCTAAAAACTTCGTCAGGAAGTTCCTCAAATTTATAAGTAAAACAAGCTGAAAAATACTCTCCTTTAGCTATGGAGTGACCATTCTTAGTAAAACGCAAGCAAGCGCACACGCATACACACACACTAAATAAATAAATAAATAATATATATATATATATATATATGAGAAATCCAATGACAAGGAGAGTAAATGCCATGAAAAGTGTCTTCTTTAATGCGCAACGTTTCGAGCAATACGCTCATCTTCAGGCTAAACAGTGACAAAAAATGACAATATGAAGTTAAAATCAATAAATAAATGAATGAAACACATAAGACAAAATAATTATTATGGAACCCATTCTCAGAAGCAAAATTTAAAAAGACTAAAAGAAGAGGGTTGAATTCAAAGTTATAACTTCTTAAATTCTCTGCACCCCAATATAACTTATACAATGGAAACTGAGGAAAATGGCTCCCTTCCCTTTTTAGATCTTTTAATTTCGAAAAAAGGTGATTCTATTACTACATCAGTTTACAGGAAACCCACTTTTACCGGTTTGGGCATGAATTTTTTTAGTTTTACTGATTTTAACTATAAGATGTCGTGTATTAAAACTCTCTTGTTCAGAGAATATAATTTGACTCCTAGTTTTACCTTACTTAACGATGAATTTAATAATTTAAGATCATATTTTACCAATAATAGTTTTCCTGTTCAATATGTAGATAAATTAATAAGATCTTTCTTAAATAATGTTTATAGCCCTCAATTTCCCTGTATTTGTGCCTAAACATATAAAATATTTCTTGGTACCTGAAATGGGTCCCATGAATAAAGAATTTAAACTTAAATTTACCAAGTTGTTAAAAAGATTTTTTATCATACTGATTTTCGCATTATATTTATTAATAAAACGTCTTTAGGTAGCTTTTTCTCAGCGAAGGATCGAACTCCTGATTCGTTGCGTAGCGGTGTTGTATATTTATTTACCTGCCCAAGGTGTGTCCTTGGTACTTATATTGGCAGCACCGTGCGCTCTCTCAGGGCTAGATTTTATTCGCATATGGGAATAAGTTGTCGAACAGGTAAAACTTTAAATAAAAAAGAAGCCTCTAGTATCCGGGAACATAGTATTAAATGTAAAACAGATGTCACTCTAGATAATTTTAAAATTCTTGGCTGTAATCCTTGTTCCAACTCACTTAGAATTTTGGAATCCCTTTATATTAAAACATTGACCCCTTCTCTAAACGTTGATTCCTCAGCTGTCCCTCTAAATTTTTTATAACCCCCCCCTAACTCATAACTCTCCAACCACCCAACCCATAGTATTTTCCCTTTGCTTTGTTTTAAATTACTTGTGCCTCGGAACCAGCAATGAAAGGTTAGTAGTGTTAATTATCCCATTGTATTAATTTCAAATTTACTATATATAATTTTAAAAATAGCTTTTTAAATTTCTCGTATTTTTATATGTAAACTTCTTTTATAACTTTGAATTCAACCCTCTTCTTTTAGTCTTTTTAAATTTTGCTTCTAAGAATGGGTTCCATAATAATTATTTTGTCTTATGTGTTTCATTTATTTATATGGATTTTAACTTCATATTGTCATTTTTTGTCACTGTTTAGCCTGAAGATGAGCGTATTGCTCGAAACGTTGCGTATTAAAGAAGACACTTTTCATGGCATTTACTCTCCTTCTTGTCATTGGATTTCTCCTAAATATTAAATTGAAGCTTTGTAGAAGCAACCCGCATGATTATATATATATTATATATATATATATATATATATATATATATAACAGGGTGTCCCGTAAGTCCAGTCCCATAGGAAAATTTATTTTAAATTAAATTTACAAAAGTAATACATTGGAACTAAAACAAATACTCAAATTGATGTCTTGTTTTGGGACTTTTTTTTTTGCAGGTAAAATAACACGTAATGGCTAACATGGAAGCGAGTTAAAACACTCCTGAGGAAAAGACGGAGGCCTTTTCCTCAAGAGTATATTCCATATTAGCCATTACGTGTTATTCTACCTGCAACAAAAAGAAAAGGTCCCAAAACAAAACATCAATTTGAACATTTATTTTAGTTTAATGTATTACTTTTGTAAATTTAATTTAAAATAAATTTTCCTACGAGACCGGACTTATGGGACACCCTGTATATATATATACACACGTTCCAAATTAACGTCACTTTATTACTAAGGGCAAAAAGAGTTTTCATTCGAAACCACACCAAAACTTTAGAATTTTGCTTTCTCCGATTACTAAATATCATTTAATATTTCATATAAAAATACACAATTTAAACTTTTTAAATCAAAACAAAAACTTTTTCACTTATATATATATATATATATATATATATATATATATATATATAGCAGGCCGACGAACGTTGGTATTCGTTATACCACAAATGCCAACGTATCTATCGGTATATATATATATGATGATAGCAGAAACCTCATCACAATCAATCACTATGCCACGAGTGTACCAATAACGTATAAGTTTGTGGTGTTCAGCACCTATCACCACGACAGAGAATCCTACACTGAAAATTCGTTATGTGGAGGAACCTCAAGAAACGCGTCCAATTCATTGGCAGTTCGCTCGGGCGGTTCGTAGCTTCACAACTGCCGTAAAGAACCCACGGTTGTTACGGACTTTCTCGCTCCACGAATGCATCACGATGGTTCACCGCGTTTCGCGGGGAAAGTGAATTGCTTCATTTGAAAAAGGGGGGGAGGAGGAGAATGAAGGCAGAGGGAGTGACAAGCCCCAGGGGGCCGGCAATGGGAAATGGGGGGACAAAGCCCCTAGTTCCGCCTACTACGCACCTAAAGAGGGGGGGCGGAAATTAAGAGAGGCGGAACCTCTTTTTATGGATTTAAATCATTCATTTAATTATTTGGAGAATTTTTAATTATTTTTTTTTGTTTTTAAGATTTTGGCTTTTAATTTTTTTAAACTTTTAATTTACTTTTCGAATTTTGAGAGAAAGAAAATTTGTTAAAATTTTTTTATTTCCTTTTTTTTTTTTTAATAAAAATAAAATTGCAATTGTTAAAAGTGTAAAAATTGTACAAAATTGAGAGGTGAATTTGAACAAGTGCAAATTTCACACTCGAAAAACTTCAAAGAATGTTAATAATAATAATAATAATAATAATAATAATAATAATAATAAAAATAATAATATTTAATAATTAGTGTACTAAAAATTACGATACGAAAACGAGAATTCCAATGGAATCCAAAACGTTTAAAACGAACTTATTATCAGCATGTTCGTCCAAAACCTTTATATTTGCCGTTAAAAACGTTATTATTTGGGGAATTTGGTGGAGAGGAGAGTTGGTTTCTACTCTCCTCTTGCCCTCGTAGCCAGATACGCGTGATTGGTCTCGGGGTTTGCGCAAGAACCTGTCCACCTGACTTGAAATTTTTCAGGTTGATGCGGTAGAGGTTCTTCATTTCTTTCGGCAATATGTTGAAGAGTTTCGGGCCACGTACTCTGAGGTTTTTATCCATCTTCGTTTTCATGCTCCCCCCCCCCCCTCCCTCCCTGTCCCATCGCTACTGGTACATTACTGAATCTACCTGTTCTCTCATTCCAGTGTGTTTTTATTTTATTTTTGAAGGATATGACCATTAGGACGCATCCCTCGCGTATTTTCCAAACTTAGATTATTGTATACCACTCGCGTCTTCTTTCCAGGAGTAGAGTTTCATGGATTTTAGTCATGACCATCATTCTTCATCTTTCGTTTCCTCTATCTTAGACGTAAAAGTCCTTTAGTCGGGTGCCCAAACCCCGATTCTAGCCTTAACCCAAAAGTATCGTTCACGCAGTTTTTTGTGGTTTCTAAATCTTTAAGACCTACTAGTTGAGGATCTGCATGATGCACGCGCAGCACCCTACATATAAATGGTCATATCTAAGCTTCTAAAGCAGCTAAGACACTGGATTTTGGTGTCTATGATTAGGTTTTAGGAGTCAAAGAATTCATTTCTCTCTCTCCCTAAATAGTAAAAGCTTTCCTTTACTATTAAAGGAAAGCTTTTACTATTTAGGGAGAGAGAGAAATGAATTCCTTATTTAGCGTTGTAAATAAGGAAGGACAATAAATTTAGTATTTCTGACTGGATTTTTTGGTTCAAAGAATTAATTTATTAAGCTAACTTACTGAAGTCTTATTTTAAATATCCAAGATGGCCGCCAAAATGACCGCCAATTCATATAAGTGACCATATCTTGATGTATACATCAGCATGGACAGTGATTTTTGTGTTTTTGATTACGCGTCCGATTTTAAGTTAAATATTTACGATATTTAACAAATTATGCTGCGACGTTCATGATAATAGCAAACAATTCAAAATACACACAATTAATGTGACATTCACTCTACTTGAAATATTAAATGACTAAAATTGTTTTCGCATAAGCATATACATTTCAAGTAGCATATTGAATTCAGTGATAACGCAGTTTAATAATAATAATAATAATTTATTATTATTATAATAATAATAATATGCACATTAAGTCTGTAATCATTATCCTTTTTCTAAACTTAAAATACAGGGTGATTATATATATATATATATATTATATATATACCTTTGGTAACGTTTGATTAGCTTCCGCCCAAATTGTTCATTCTGACGAAGGTCAAGCTTTTCACTCCACCTTAGACCTACAGTTTAACGTGTCTTAACCACTGGGCCACCCAGGGTACCCATTTATCTACCAACCACTTTCTTTATTGTGTGGAAGGATGAACAGCTGGGTTTTGCTGCGCGCCGGCTGCTGTCACCGAGTCTCGATCCCAGGGCCGATGGATTCGTAGTGAGCGACGCTAACCACTAACCACCGAGGCGGTGGTATATATATATATATATAATAATATATATATTACACTCAACAGTACACATCGTCGGGAAATCACGAGTTGTATGCTGAATACACGAAAGGCCTTGGAATCGCTTTTCTTATTCCTTGTGGGTTTGCATTATTTATTTATGTCGTGTTTAATTGTGCATTTCAACAATATATACTATATATATATATATATATATATATATATATATATATATATATATATATATATATATTAGGGTGATTCAAAAAATGTTTTTTTTTTAATTGTTCAACCTTTATTTTTGTTCCCTATGACAAAAAGTAGTGTATGCCAAATTTGGTGAATTTTAAATAAAATTTACTATGTGCTACCAGGCGTCAAAGTTTCCCTCCTTTTCAATTTGTTTGTTTTTACAACTTAGGATTTTATGTTTAATTGTTTATATTTCAGAATTTTTAATTAATGGTTTATATACTAGCTTGCTTTTAATTGTTGCTTGGAACTCGTAATTTTGATACCAATTAATCGATTATGGAAGCTAGGCCTAACTCACCATCACCCAGTTGCTCATTTGGGAGAAGTTCTACAAGAAAAGAAACTGAAGTATGGCTAATTGGGCAGCCCTCTGCAGTACTAAAAACATCCGTATTACCATCAGAGAAGGAAATGATGGCCCTCTTCATGCACTACAGAAATATTAAAAAGCAAGACATTAGAGAATCATGCTGCTCTACTGCAGATGATGTGCTAGCAGTTTGGAAAAAAGCAGGAATACCAGCAAAACAAAGAATACATGTAGTAGATAAAATTCAAGGAATACTGAAGGAATGACAGCTGCTTAAGAAAAACAAAGCAAACAAATTGAAAAGATCACAAAATTTAAATAATAAAGAAGAAAAATGGAAAGATAAACTGGAAAACTTATTTGACATTGCTCATGAGAATGCTATGCAGCTTATAAAAATAGAAGATGATAAGAAATTCTTGAAAATGCAACGTGAGAAAGGACGTCATGGAAAAATGGGTACCATTGATAAGGCTGTTGCTAAAAAAGAGCAAAGAGCAGCAGAAAAGCAACAACGTTATGAAAAGAGGAAAGCAGAAGAGATCAAAAGAAAGAAGAATGAAGAGGCTGTCATACTCACCAGTACATCATCAGAATCAGAATCAGAGGAGAGTAAAAGTGATGAATCTGGTTTCTGTGCTGCACAACCTTCAACATGGAAAAGTAAGGTTGGCAAACGTAGAAAATTGTTTGATGATAAATTATTAGGAAGTCTTGATGTTGCAAAATGAGTGACAGAAATGCGTCTCTTTTTAATGCAAACAATCAGACATCGCTTGAATGGGACATCTGAGAACAAATAAAATGCATGTGTTTCAATACAACGGCAGCCAATACTGGTCCTAGAAATGGTGCAGCTATTCTTCTAGAACAAAAATTCGACAACGATTTATTGTGGCTGGCATGTCGACACCATATATTTGAAATTATGCTGGAAGCTGTTGTTTCAAAGTCTTTATCACCATCTTCTGGCCCAGATATAGTCCTTTTTAAGAAGTTCAGAGAAAAATGGTGAAGCATTAATAAGGAGGACTACGAAACAGCATTATCAGATCCAAATATCTATGAAAATATTCATGACATCAAAGATGACATAATTATATTTGCAACAAATCAACTAGATACATTCCAACCAAGAGACGATTACCTAGAACTATTGCAGTTAACAATTATTTTTTTGGGAGGTGAACCAAAAGGTGGAATCAAATTTAAACATCCAGCGGGACTTCATCGGGCTAGGTGGATGGCCAAAATTACATATTCATTAAAAATTTTTATGTTGAAATCTCAGTTCAAAATTTCAGTAAAAGACAAAAAAGGACTAAAAGACATCTGTCTATTTGCTACTCGGTTATATGTAAAGGCATGGTTTACAGCTCCTGTGCCATCTTGCGCTCCTCGTCTTGCTCTGGAATTATTACAGAATCTTGTAGTCTACAAACAAATAAATGACACAATTGCATTTGTTGCTATTAAAAAACTGTTAGGTCACCTCTGGTACCTATCAGAAGAACTGGTAGCCTTGGCCTTTTATGATGATGAAGTGCCTACTGAAACGAAAAACAAAATTGTAAAGGCCTTGCAAAATACAACAGAAACTCTTCCTGCAAAACGGGCTTTTCTAGATCCTGCACTTATTCCAACGAAGAAATTAGAAGATTTTGTCATCAAATACTCAAAGATTCTTTACAATAAAAGAATTTAGTTCAAATTTTTACTCAAAGATGCTAAAGAATGGCATAATGATGAAGAGTATAACTCCGCTAAGAAATCTATCAAACAGTGGAAAGTCGTGAATGATATAGCGGAAAGAGGAGTAAATTAATGGATGAATATAATAAAATACTGACACATGACGAAGATCAAAAACAATTCTTGCTACAAGTAGTGAAAAACTACAGGGCTGTTTACCCTGATAGAATAGAAAGAAACATTGATGAAGTAAGGACAGCTAATGTCTCAAATATCATGCTAGTTTAATTATGCATGCTTGTGGTTATAGTAGGACCTACGGGGTAGCTTTCCACATTAAAAGAAAGCAATGCGCCTTGTACTGTACTCCCTGGGTGGTGTGGAAAAATTTGACAATTTGAGTCGTTCTTTCAATTTTTAATTGCTGGTAGCAACCCCTAAAAATGAAAAATTTGCTAAAATATTTTAGGATAGTTGTTTTTATGCTGAAATGAACCATTTAAAGGGTTGAACACATTAAAATCTAAAAAAATTTTTTTTACCCCCATATTTGAATCACCCTAATATATATATATATATATATATATATATCAGGTCATCTCATAAGTGATGTCGTTTTTTAGATCGGAATTTGAAGGACAAAAAAAAAACAACTGAAACTTTTTAATCTAGTATATATTTTCCATCGGAATCAATGACACTCTGCCAACGTCCTACAAGCTTTTCAATGCCATGTTTATAAAATTCAGGCGGTTTTGAGACAAAAAACGTACAAAGACTGGTGTGCGGGTCATCTAAAGAAGTATACTGTTTCTCGTCAAGATAGTTTTGCAGACTCCTGAAGAGATGATAATCTGAAGGCGCAAGGTCTGGAGAATATGGAGGATGTGGAGGTTTTTCCCACCCAAACTCCTCAATTTTTGCAGAAGTGATCCGAGCGGTATGAGGACGTGCGTTGTCGTGGTGGAACACGATTCCTTTCCGATTAACCAAAGAAGGTCTCTTTTCTTTTAGTGCAGTGTTCAATCGATCCAGTTGTTGACAGTAGACTTGAGCGGTGACTGTTTGGTTGTGTGGTAAGGTTTCAAAGTGTATTACACCACCTTTATCCCACCAAACACTAAGCAACACCTTCCGAGGGTGAAGATTTGGTTTTGGCTGTGGTGTCGCTGGTTCTCCGGCACAAACCCACTGTCGACGGCGCTTAACATTCTGGTATAGTATCCACTTTTCATCACCAGTCACTAAACGGTGCAAAAACGGATCTTGGAGTTCACGGGAATGAAGAGCTGTGCTAATGTTTACCCGTACCCTCAGATTGTCGACCGACAATTCATGTGGCACCCATTTTCCTAACTTAGGAACTTTCCCCGAGTTGTTGCAAATGTCGATGGATGGTGGACGGGGATGAATTGAGTTTCTGGGCCAATTCTTCGACAGTTGTTGAACAGTCTTCTTCAAGTGCGGCTAACAGCGGGTCATCATCAAACTCAGCAGGGCGTCCAGAGCGTGCTGCATCTGTCAAACAACAGTCACCATTCCTAAACTTTTGAAACCATCTTTGACATTTCCTCACACGCAGAATATCGTTGCCATAAACTTCCTGAATGTTTCGCGTTGCTTCAGTAGCACTATTCCCTTTTTTGAACTCGTAAAACATTATATGCCTGATATGCTCTTCTGATACCGTCATGTTTATGAGGGATTCACATAAAGCAAAACATACGTCTTCACTGGTCAAGGTCTGTAAAGTATGTAGCGAAACACGATAGATCTCCTCTTAGATATAACCTTCGGAAAATTTATGCTTAAACCGAGTAGGACTAGTTTAAACTTAATCTATCGTAAAAAACGACATTACTTATGGGATGACCTGATATATATATATATATACTCGTATAAAGCTGAAAGATAATAAGAAAATGGAGATTTAATTTTCAGGTGATTTTGCTCACTAGAAATTAGATTATATATTTTCATTATCATTTCGGGTGAAGACATTTTTTTACTTACTGTAAATTAAACCACATTTTAACTTTCCTTTGGTCCAAAAACCATTTCATTATCATTTTTTTTAAATAATCTGTGTGTGTGTGTGTGTGTGTGTGTAAAAATTATGAATTTAAGAAATACAAATGTTCAATTTACAATTTCTTAAGCTACAATTCCCAAATTTGAGACGGGCAATGATTGCTGAAAATGAAAGCGAAAAATGTATCGAAACGTTTGTCGAATGAACTGAGCATAAAACACTTTCCTTTTAAGCATTTAAACATTTAAGACTTTCCGAAGTGCGTCGATCGCGTCGAGTTAACTAACGACAATGAGCATCGGGAAAAAAAAATTCAAATTGCTATAAATTTCACCGTGTTTTAATTATTTATTTATTTATTTTTATTTAAATCTATGGAATAGAATGGAATCGAATCGAATCCAAAACTTTCACTCATGTTTTCAGTTCAATTTTCTAAAGTTTTTAATAAAATATTTCTTGTTGTGTGTGTGTGGGTGGGGGGGGGGGGGGGGGGGGATGAATCAGACAACATTTCTCGAAGTCTTTCTTCACATACGCATCTGTACTATTTACTGCGCTGAATTAGTGTTTCGACCGACAAACAAGGAAGAATTTTTAAGGGTCGTATATATATATATATATATATATATATATATATATATATATATATATATATATATATCAGTGGCGACTCCAGCTCTTCAAGACTACTCGGGCTCTTTTTACATTTTCAAGTCTACATATGAGCCGACATTTAAATGCATGACAATAACTTAAGATTATCAATAAAATAAATAAATACATACCTCGGTAAAAAATTATTTGAATTTTATTTACTTGAACATAAAGTCCAAGCGTCTTGGTTTTAAAGCAAATTCCTTTAATATTCGGTCATGTAATTCCTTTTTGCCCATGTGTCGGCTATACTTCTCAGAATACTTATAATATTAAAAATAAATCAGATTATTTAAGAAAAGCGAACAACCTCACATTGCGGCAAAAATCAAACTGCACCGCCGCGCAAGGCAGTTGAAGGCACGCTTATCGAAACGTAAAAAGTTACCATGTATCGCCAGAATTAAAAATTCTCTCTCTACAAGGCCGAAGGATATAAGCCCGAGTTGAAATGTTTTTTCTTTATAAAAAAAATTAATAGGAGGAAAAACATATTTTATTTAATGAGAATTAGAAGGAGGACTATTATGTAACCGTATGCAAGCAAATAATTATTCATTAAAAGAACTTTAAATATACGATATTACTTATACTTTCTCGGGCGTAATGTCTTGCGCCCGAGTAAAGGATCTTGAAAGATTACACGAAAACTTAATGTGTCAATATAGTTTTTTTATAGGTAGTAAGGGTATCTAAATGCGCTCAAAATTTGTTTGCGTGACGAAGGCTAGACAGAAAAATAGTAACATACTTCCAGCCAAAAAACATTTTTACAATTTGTATTTAAAACTTTTTTTTAAAAACTTAAATCTATAAATACACAATTTTATCTCTCACGCTTCTCCTTGCCTCTCGGGCTCAGCCCGAGAAGCCCGAGTGCAGGAGTCGCCACTGATATATATATATATAACCTTTGATTAGCTTCCGCCCGAATTGTTCATTCTGACGAAGGTCAAGCTTTTCACTCCACCTTAGACCTACAGTTTAACGTGGAATCCGAACCACGCCCCATCAGCAGCCCAGCGTCGTAACCACTAGGCCACCTAGGGTACCCATTTATCTACCAACCACTTCCTTTATTGTTTGGAAGGATGAACAGCTGGGTTTTGCTGCGCGCCGGCTG
Source organism: Bathynomus jamesi (assembly GCA_023014485.1). NCBI lineage: Eukaryota > Metazoa > Arthropoda > Malacostraca > Isopoda > Cirolanidae > Bathynomus > Bathynomus jamesi. Next base: position 180,014 of record JAJOZX010000354.1, read on the forward strand.
CAGTTGGGTCTCGAATATTACAAAGGATGTTATTTGAAAAAAACCGACAAACATTTTCATCTCATAAAGCTCAGAGTCATAGTTTAAAAGACAAAGCCGGATTCATGGAGAGCGCTAACTATATATATATATATATATATATATATATATACAGGGTGTCCCATAAGTCCGGTCTCATACGAAAATGTATTTGAAATTAAATTTACAAAAGTAATATATTAAATATATTAGAACGAAAACAAATGTTCAAATTGAGGTCTTGTTTTGGGACCTTTTTTTTGTTGCATGCAGAATAACACGCAATGGCTAATATGAAAGTAGGTTACTATATATATATATATATATATATATATATATATATATATATATATATATATATATATATATATATATAACCAAACCTTTACATATTGGCTGACGTCAATGCTTCATTTCTAGAAAATATTGGCTCCAGTTTCCTTAGCGACAAACTTTATTTAAGCTTTTTTTTTTATTTTCACTTTCTAGATTTGGAAAATAAGATTCTAAAAACGAAAGATTTCCGATAGTTTAAAACCTAAAAAATCTAATAAATATGTACGAATAAATATAGTCAAAAAGAAATTAGCGTAAAATTGAAGTTAATCCACGTACAACCTACATTGAAAACCTAATCAAAAAAGCTGATGAAACTGGAGCCACTGACGATAAGAACAGATACGCAAGGCGTCAAACACGCGTCAAAATTATCGCAATCTGATATTAAATACCTGAGGATTAAATCACAAAGCGAGAAACGTCAAATAGAAAAGCTGTCTTGATGTAGGAATGCGACAATCTTCTCTTGTCACAGTTGACTAACACACAGTCAGATATCAACTGAGTCACGAAGGGTTCATAAAAGGCGTTGTAATGCGTTTTAGCGACTCTTCATTCTCTCTTATATATATATATATATATATATATATATATATAGTATTATTTCTCTCAATGAGTCAGAAGGAGTAGGATGTTATATAGATAACATGAGGATAAATAAACCTGGTCTGTGCCGACGATATGGTACTAATAATAATAATAAGTCCCTCTGTTTAAGGTTGGGATCATGTAAAAATTTGTGACTTGTATTCCCTGAAATAGGATTTTAATTTAATGTTACTAAAACTAAGGTTACGCAATGCAATTCCACCCAAAAATCTCAGACCAAACGGGCAATTTTTGTATTTTTTTTAAAAATGAGAGTTGAACCAATGGAGCAAGTACAAGAATTTCAGTATCTAGGTTAAATTAACATTAGATGCTTGAATGATGACTCAAACATACGAAAATAATATCGAAGTTACTGTGTTAAAGCAAACATAATAAAAAGGAACTTCAGATTCTGTACGAGCGAAACTGAAGACAACCCTTCTTCGTATTTTCCCCACTAATATCTGTAGGAGCAACTGTAGGCTAATTACATATAAAAAAAAAACCATGTTCTTGCAGAACCCTATATTTGTTTTACAACAGATCTTTCAGATTGCTACAAAAATTACCTCCAAGATGTTCGGCTTCGCAAATCTTCGATAACTATATTATCCTGAGCTTTTCGGACGTAACAAAACATGCTGAATAAAGTCTGATGCAAAGAATTAAAAAAAAACATCCAACTCAATTGTCCAAGGTATTCATCATTCCGGTTTTATGGCTTCTAAACTACGGTCTTCATAGGATGAAGATGTTTGTCTAAAGCTCATTTTAACATCGTGTTAAGTATTTTTCATTACTTGCATTTTTTATGTTTAGTCTATTTTTGTCTATTTTTATCTATTTTGTCATATGATTTGCCATTAGACTTTATTTTATAATATATATATATATATATATATATGTATTTATATGGGCTACGTCGTGGCCAATGTCGTAACACCGCTTCTCGGAGATCAGCGAAGTTAAGCGACATGGGTCTGGGTAGTAGTTGGATGGGAGACCGTCCTCCGCGCCCAGATTGTAGCGACCCGTGGTTCGGATCCCACGAAAAGCTGTAGGCCATCCGTCATAATTATGACCTTAGATGTTGCGGAGGAGGTTAAACAACCCCAATAAAAATATATATGCAATAAAATCACAGAATAACACGTGGTCTTTTTAATAAGCAAAGAACCACAGGGAAAAGGAAACACGAAACCCGAGCGCTTTCGTGACATCTTCACATCACATCAATTCACATCTGTCCCTGAAGGTGTGAATACATCACGAAAGCGCTCGGATTTAGTGTTTCCTTTTCCTTTTCCCCGTGGGTCTTTGCTTATATATATATATATATATATATGATGAATAAAACCACGAAGGAAAAAGAAACACAAAGGGGTGCTCAAGCGCTTTCGTCTAATGACATCCTCAGGAACACTGGAGTGAAAGGACAGATCAAGGCAATATATAGGTTACAAAAATAAACATACATACATACACATTCAATATATATACATATATATATATATACATATATATAGATATATAAATATATACATATATATAGTAAGCATAGAAAAAAATTGTGGGAGGAGCCAACATTTATATGGTCACAGAAGAATAAAGAAATAAAAATAAATATAAATATAAATTGAGAAAAATTAATTACAAAATAGTGCCTTAGTGATATATATGTCACAGCCTAAATAATCATAAAGAAATAAACAGGCAAATAAAAAAACCCATAAATACATATACATACAGATATATATATATATACATATATATACACATACATATATATATATATATATATATATAAAGACACTTTTAGCACTTTGGCCGACCTTCCATATAAATTCAAATGGCTTTTTATGGAACAGGTCACAAAGAATAAAGAAATAAAAATAAATATAAATATTGTAAGTGGAGTCTACCAATTCAAGCTCAAGAGGGAGGTTTTACAATCGATTTAATAGATGCTGCCAAATTGATATATATGTCACATTATTAAAAAAAAAAATTGAAAGATAAATTTTAAGAGAGGCACACCAATTTATAAGGGAAAAATTACCACATATGCATATTATAGTCACAAACGAATACAAAAGTACAAATAAATATAAATTAAAAAAATGATCCCTAGATGAATATAAAGAACAATAAAATATATATACAACATATTTACGGTATATATACGAAATATAAACGCAATATATACAGAATATATATATATATATATATATGCATAAGGAAAAAAAATTACCAAATTTGTTTTTATAATTATGTCTGAGAAAACGGTAGGTCGCAAAAGAATAAAGAAATAAAAATAAATATAACTTGAAAAAATTACAAATAATACACGTACACATATATACCCGCATACCCAAAAATATATAATACTATACACACATATATACAACACACACACACACACACACACACATATATATTATATATATATATACAAGCTTGACCTTCACAATGAGAAATCATCCCGCAGAACCTTTGTGAGGTTGTAAGGTAAGGTAAGGTACATACACATATACATATATATATATATATTTAACTGCATACATACATACATACATACATATACACACATACATACATACATATACACACATATACATACAAACACATTTAACTGCAATGACCACACACATACGCACATACACATACATACATACACATACACTCATACAGCAAAAAATTGAAAAAAAAATTGTAAGGGAAACAACAGACAAAAACAAATTTTTTACCAAAGATTTAACAACCTGCCCTTTTTGTTTAAATCCATTCTGAAGGAATTCAGAGCAACGGGATCAAGTGAAACAGACCTTTACTCATGTTAAGGTTATTTGTAAGTTGAATTATAGCCGACTCAAGAATATTTCTATTAACAATGTTGCTAGAGTGAAACAAAACTGAAACATTATTCCAATCAATACAATGGATAACTCTGACAAATGGACAAAAAGGGCACTGGACAACTGTCCCGTTCTAACGGAATATTGATGCTGTTTTACACGCGTTTGCAAATCCTTTCCCGTCTGACCTATGTAAAAGGAATCACATTGCTTACACCCAATTTTATAGATAATGCCTAAATTATTGGTAGGGCTATTTTTTACTATGATGTTTTTCACAATATTGTTATATGAAAAAACTACACTGATATCCAAAAGTTGTATTGATTGGAATAATGTTTCAGTTTTGTTTCACTCTAGCAACATTGTTAATAGAAATATTCTTGAGTCGGCTATAATTCAACTTACAAATAACCTTAACATGAGTAAAGGTCTGTTTCAACTTGATCCCGTTGCTCTGAATTCCTTCAGAATGGATTTAAACAAAAAGGGCAGGTTGTTAAATCTTTGGTAAAAATTTGTTTTGTCTGTTGTTTCCCTTACAATTTTATTTTTCAATTTTTTGCTGTATGAGTGTATGTGTATGTATGTATGTGTATGTGCGTATGTGTGTGGTCATTGCAGTTAAATGTGTTTGTATGTATATGTGTGTATATGTATGTATGTATGTGTGTATATGATGTATGTATGTATGTTATGTAGTTAAATATATTATATATATATGTATATGTGTATGTACCTTACCTTACCTTACAACCTCACAAAGGTTCTGCGGGATGATTTCTCATTTCGTGAAGGTCAAGCTTGTATATATATATATATATGAAAAATTATTTCACGAAAGTGACACGTGAAAGTATTTATGATGAATAAAACCACGAAGGAAAAAGAAACACAAAGGGGTGCTCAAGCGCTTTCGTCTAATGACATCCTCAGGAACACTGGAGTGAAAGGACAGATCAAGGCAATATATAGGTTACAAAAATAAACATACATACATACACATTCACATATATATACATATATATATATACATATATATATATATATATAAATATATACATATATATAGTAAGCATAGAAAAAAATTGTGGGAGGAGCCAACATTTATATGGTCACAGAAGAATAAAGAAATAAAAAAAATATAAATATAAATTGAGAAAAATTAATTAAAAATAGTGCCT